>CM010614.1:11770960-11780960 GCA_003430845.1 Xanthoceras sorbifolium | reverse complement strand
TGTTTTAATTACTTTAGTTAGCATCTCAAAGAACTGCTTCGGGTTTTGATCGAATCATCTTTTATTATCTCATTAAAATTAATTAGAAATATTGATCATTGTGTTCTAACTTTTCATTCTAGTCCCTCCCTCCAATCCAACAAAAATTTGGTCATTGGATCTTAATATTTTTAAAATTATTTATATAGTTGCAAGATAATAAGAAAATTTTCAGTTTTATTTGTTAAAGTAACTAGCTAGAGACTACTCATCTTAAGACACGAAGTCCAATATTATCATTTTATTATTTTTAAGCGAATCTCAATGTCATGAAGATTAGACGAAAGATACTTCTTTTCTTCTTTTTTTTAAAGTGAATCTCAACGTCATGAAGATTAGACAAAAGATTAGACATCACGAAAATTAGACAAAAGATGATCTTGTTATTTTTTTAAGCGAATCACAACCAAAGATTAGACGGAAGATGTTTTTGTATAAATTGATCATGATCGAACAAATCCTCCCTATTAATACCCTAGCTAGGGTTTGCTTTGTATATATCTTTTGTCTATTTACATTGACTATTAATCATCTACATATATAGCATATATATTCTTGCATTGGGGTAATATATATATATATATATATATATATATATATATATATAGATTTTGAGACTTTTGTAGTACAGATATCTAAATAATTGTTGATATATATATATATATATATAAGTTGGTACACCGAATATCCAAAATTAAAAGTTGATTGTTTTATATAAAATAGGAGAGATGCTTTAATCAGACATAGATATCACCTATTTGATACAATTCTGGGTCCATGCCTTCATGGTCCGACAGCTACAACTGTTCATCAGCATTGCTTGTTATTTGATGCCCTCTTCAAAATTAATCACTTATATATATGACATGACCAATTCTTAATTATCATAAACTAAATTATATAGATTTCAAATAGACCCGATTGAATTACAAGGTTTAATTTTGAATAAATTAGGGTTCAATTTTATGAGTAGATCCATTGAATTTGGAACGTAAGCTAGAGGTTTTTGATAATTTTACTAACGGGATATAATGACGTTTTTATAATTTAAAAGTGGGTTTTTATTAAATTTTAGAGTTTTAAAAGAGATTTCTTGTAAATTTTAAAATTAATAAGATAGTTTGTGTTTTAATTGAAGTGATCATACACTCTTATCATATAATCTAAACTCTAAATATTATAAAATTAATTTAAAATATCTTAATTTTAAAATAAAAAATTTAACATACTAAATATAGTAGTAACAATTCGAAACTACATATTATTTTAATAACACAAAAGAGTCCTTCCCAAAAAAATAAAAAAAAATCAATGCAAAAGACTCTCCTAACATAACCCAATAAATGAAACACAAATCTTCAAAACTAAAGTCCAACCATGGATATATATCAATCGAAAATCACATAGATATAGATATGAGATGACGTAGTCGAAGATTATTCGAAAATATACTAATTCTTCCCCACTAAGGTACGATTCGTTTCTTGATTATACATATATCACATCAAAAAAGTTAATTTTTTCAACAAAAAAGAATAAAATAAAATAAAATTTAGTTGATCACAAAACTGATAGACATCTGAGGCTCTTTTCACATGGGTCATATTTATAATTATCTTATTTCAAAGCTTTGCATCTTCTTAAAATAGCGTTCCAAATCTATGATGTTGTATATGGGTCCATTCCATGTCTCAAATCAAAACCATTCAAGATTTATATATTTTAATTCTCAAAAATGGTTCAGTCCCTCCCCACCTTAAAAGGTTCTCCTTATCTTGTTCTACGTAAAACAACTTGATTTGATACTCACATCAATTTTCAATTTTCAGAGATTCTCTAATACGAAATGTACCCCTTTTAACATTCATTTGAACATAAAATTTAATAGTTTTTCTTTTAAAAGAAAGCGAGAATACGTTTTTAACGAATCTGTTAATACTTATATAAATATTTAGAGATTCTTTTATAAGTTGGCTAAAACATAATTTTCAGACGTTTATCTTATAAAGAAAGGGAAGAAATGTCCATCAAGACATCAAGTCCTGATCTGAATTTGTGTGGCAAGAGAGAAAACGAGGCATGAGGACCTGTAAAAGTATTTATATTAATTATTATATACCAAATTATGCTAATTAGATGCTGCAGAGACATGAGACATGAACTAGACAGGTATCAGCATCCACGTCCGATCAAACCCCAAAAAAAAAAAAAAAAAAATATATATATATATATATATTAATATTAGCCATGAAAAAACACCACACGAAAAAGAGAGATTTATTTAACATTTAACCAAAGAAATACAGGTGTATATCAGTATATATATATATATAGGCACAGCAGATAGATAGATAGATAGAGAGAGAGAGAGAGAGGGAGAGAGAAAGTGTGTGTGTGTGATAGCTATCAACTCCGCCGAACAGACAGAAAGCAAAGCCAAGCTGTTAACATTTGTTTTGATATTAATTTTTCCATAAAGTGATGCCCGGAGAATCTTGGCACAAATCTTTCACAGTTAGACACCGATATTTTATTTAGAGACACATATATCTAAACATCACACATGGCTGATCTCTTAATATTATATTATATAGCTAACACAAAAACTCTATAATAATAAATCACATATCAAAACTTCGTGCATATCTATCTTTTTATTTACTTATAAGAAATTTATAAAGTAATTTCTTATAAATTTTTGATCAAATGATTTGAGTTTAATAATAATAATAAATTAATAATAATGCAAAGGAAGTATACAAGAAGAGATATCTCTTTTGTTCCTTTTTCGTTTGTTCTGATAAATTTATTAGAATTTTAATAGAATTTTTTTTTATTTAAAAAAAGAAAAAAAAAAAAACTGGGTTTAAATAGATCCTGACTTTTTCGAGAAACTACACCAAACTGGTGTAACTTTTATATATAAATATAAGAAGATACAACACCCATTTATGAAGGGGATTTATAGTGCTTGATCTGAACAAACAGAGATTTCGTGAAACTCATCCCCCAACTGGTGTGACTATTGAAACCTCTATTTGTCTTCACAATATAAGCCCTCGAAGTATTTAAAAGCAAACTGAAAACAAAGCAAAGCAGATACAGGAAAAAACCCAAACAATGGCGAGTTCGTCTGTACATGTTAAAGAAGCCATAGTTATAGCTCCAGCTGAGCCAACCCCGTCTCGTGTTCTCTCCCTATCGGCTCTCGATTCTCAGCTCTTCTTGCGTTTCACCATAGAGTATCTCCTCGTGTACAGGCCCCGCCCCGGCTCGGACCCGTGCGTCACCGCTGCTCGTATCAAGAATGCGCTGGCCAGAGCCCTGGTCCCCTACTACCCTCTTGCCGGTCGAGTCAGAGCCAGGCCCGACGGCTGCCTCGAAGTCGTGTGTCGAGCCCAGGGCGCGCTCTTCATCGAAGCCGTCTGCGATCACACCATCACCGAGTTTGAAAGGGCACCAAAACACGTTACGCAGTGGAGGAAGCTGCTGTCGTTCCACGTGGCGGATGTCCTCATGGGAGCCCCACCACTTGTCGTCCAGCTGACATGGCTTAGAGACGGCTCGGCGACGCTCGGGATTGGTTTCAACCACTGCGTTTGCGACGGGATCGGCAGCGCCGAGTTCCTCAACTTGTTCGGTCAGTTGTCAACTCAACAACTCAATGAATTCAAACCCAAACCAGTCTGGGACCGCCACCTGTTGAACCCGTCATCAGCCAAGCGTTCTCGAGCCAACTCGTTGATTCACCACCCTGAGTTCAGCAGAGTCCCCGACCTTTGCGGATTCGTTTCTCGCTTCAACAACGAGAGACTCGCACCAACTTCAGTCACCTTCGATAAGCGATGTTTAAACGAGCTAAAAAAGCTAGCTCTCTCCTCCACGACTCGACCCAGTGAGTCAACCTACACGTCATTTGAAGTTCTCGCAGCTCATGTATGGAGGAGCTGGGCCAGGTCGTTGAATTTACCATCAAACCAAACCTTGAAACTCCTTTTTAGTATCAATGTACGTGCCCGAGTCAAGCCGAGTCTACCCAGTGGGTTCTACGGCAACGCGTTCGTCCTCGGGTGCGCGCAAACGAGCGTGAAGGAGCTGACCGATAAGGGACTAGGGCACGCGACAATGCTGGTGAAGAGAGCGAAGGATAGAGTGGACAGTGAGTTCGTGAAATCGGTGGTTGAGTCGGTGAGCGAGTCGTCGACGACGAGGGCGTGTCCGGACTCAGTAGGGGTTTTAATACTGACACAATGGTCAAGGCTGGGATTGGAGAGGGTTGACTTGGGTATGGGGAGGCCAGTCCACGTGGGACCCATCTGCTGCGACAGATATTGCCTGTTCTTGCCGGTTTCCAATCAGACGGACGCCGTGAAGGTGATGGTGGCGGTCCCCACTAGTTCTGTTGTCAACTATGAGCATCTGGTCAGGAGTGTATGCTAATTTGAGGACCGCAGGGTCCTGCACTCCCACCCCCCAAAATGACGTTGACTTGTTCATGAGTTTGACTTTTAACCTTTTTTTTCTTTTCTTGTTTTAACAAAGTGATTTGAGTGATTGATCCCAAATTCTTATCCAATAGCTACGCAGAGTAATCTATGTGAGATATAAAAAGCACTTTTATTAAATAAATAAAAAATGTATGAGGAATATTAATGTGGTGGTCACCTCCACAATTTTGTACTTTTATTAGCTACTTATTTTTTTTTGTCAAGGCACGTGGAATCCAATGAAATGACTGTTTTTCTTCCCTTGACATGAAGGAATTATATATCTCTCCAACGACAATCTATGTTCATAGACAATTCCATATTTATATTTCATGTTTGAACGAGTAATTTTACGTATAAATATATATATATATATATATTTTAATTATTTTTATTTTGTATTAAAGCAAATGCATGTTGAGGAGATGAAATTATATGGGTTTGACTCAATAATTTTATTACCTAATTTTCAATTATTGATAACATAAACTTTGTTTTATCAATTTAAGGTATCGATCTACCTAAATATTCTCATGTTTGGTGCATCTATATAAGAATGAGACATGCAAGCAAGTCAAAACACCCTCTCCTCTCTCAATGTTTTTGAAGTTAAATATAGTGAGATCTGAATGATAAAACGATATCGAATGAATTTTAAAAAAGTTAACAAAAATTATTAATAATTTTTTGAATACATTTAAAACGCCACAATAAATGCATGCACAAATAGTAGCGATTGCATAAGTTGTCCTTTTCAAAAAAAAAAAAAAAAAGGGTACCACCCTCTTCACATCTGAGAACCAGCTGCCTGGCTAGCTGTTGTTACAGCATATTCAATATTGCCAACTATGCTCCTTTTTTATTTTGTTATTTGGGAAAAATCCATTCAAGTCCTTGAACCCAGATACCATGCACAACAAAATTTAAGTCATTAGCTGGCCCACTTTGTTTGGAATTTTGGGGCTGTTGGTTTTTTTTTTTTTTTTGTCAAAAATAAAAGATCAAGAAAGAAGATAGATAGATAGATAGACAGAGACCCAACATGAACTTGGAGAATCATAATATTTGAGCTTTGATGTATATGCCAAGAATGGTAATTTTGGCACCTATCTTATTTTTTATATGAGCCCCATATTATATTTCTTTTCGGATTGTAGTGCAGAGAGATCTCTACCCATAATGTGTGGGTTGCCTTTTAGGTTATCCTTATAATGATATCTGACTCAATCCATGTCAGCCGTAGTCCAATACTTTGCATTATAAAAAATACAAACCTATAACACAACTTGTTCTCTCTGAGGTTCAGTCTCTCTCTCTCTCTCTCTCTCAACTCTATGTATTATTGTAGGCTTCTCACTATGTGAAAATCAAGTAACTCGTGGTCCTCTCCTAGTTAGCTCAACTAAACTAGCTTAGGGTGATTTCTTTTTAGTTGGTCTAGCCCACTTGACCGAGCCCAGATAAATTGGAACCCACTAACATCGAAAACCAAGCCCATGCCAAACCAAAGGTGAGTATCTTCACCTCAATAAAAGCTGAGCTTTCTTTCACCTAATACTTTATTGATATTACTAAATGCATAGTTCGAATATCTATTTATAATAAGAAAATAAATACTCTCATATTACGTGGAGAAATTTTTTCTCACAAACTGGTAAATATGTACGCATGATGAGACTTGAATTACTACCACACATACTGGTAAATATATATGGTGAGATTTAAAATCTCCACAACTAAAATGGATGAGAACAGCACTAATCATTTGAGTTTATGAGTAAATGTACAAATATAATATAACTAAAAATTAAATTATTACATTAGGTTTAACTATAGTATTTAATATATAATGAGAATTAACATGTTAACAATTGACACTCCTCTCATATGTGGAATGCGAAGTTAGATATCAATGAACAAGATGCCAAATTTTCATGAAGGAGACAAAGGTAGAAGTTGAACTCAAAAAATCCAGATTTTGATAAGTAATAATTTCAAATTTATATATATATCTATATGGGGTAACTTCAATTTATTCTCTAAAATTTGATGAAACATCAATTTTTTACTGATCTTTACTTTTTTGGTTCGTATGCCTGAAGGTTTCTAAATAGATCAAACTGGTCATTCTTCTGACCAACTATTTGACAGTCAACCATCACAAATTTCTATAAAAAACAGTTTTACCCTTGAAGAATTTAATTAATAGAATTATAATTTTACCTTTCAATTAAAATATAACAAAAATAAATAAAATGAATAAAATAATAATAAACTAAATTATAAAAACTTAAAAATGTAAAACCTGATAATACCGACGTCTTGTCGGTGATCACCCTCCGATGATCAAGTTAGATTCTAAAAGGAAACTAAGTGGGACCCCAATTATAGGGCCAAACTTTTGAGATTTTAAGAGTGAAGAAAAAAGATACCTCGTTCTGATCACATGGCCCCTTTTATTGCAGTGGAGGTTATTGTAGTTGTACTGTTCCTGCATAACCTTGTTCGATTGATTTGATTGTTTGATTGGGAAAATGGATACTGTTACACTACCAACCATCCGTCGGGATTTTTGGTCAACTGGACAAAATGGTCAAAAATCCCCTTTACTTTGCGCCACGTGGTGTAATTTCATTGGTCCCCAGATATCAAAAAGAAGGTGTATCATCAATTCCCCCCAGAATCCTTTCCCCGAGGAAATACACGGGGGAGGGGTTCCAAACCACAAATAGTTATCCATATTGATTGACTTCGGGATTACTTGCTGAAGAAGTTGAAATCCAACATTCACTCTTCTTGAAATGTTTCGGCACTTCGGGGTTGCTTTTAGATTGAAAGGTATTTAAATAGTCGCACGACGGTTCATTTTTCTAGGAGCCACACCGCCCTTGCAGACTAACAACCTAGTGTAATTATGACATCGTATCACGTCTTTAGGCCGGAATTACCCGTAGATATGGGGAAAAAATGGACGGTTGAGATTGAGTTAGATCCTCTGTAAATAGGGAGACCCCTCAACCTACCTTCCCTCATTTCAAACTTGTGAGCTTTGAGGTGTCGATCGATTGTTCGGCATCGTAGGTGAATTTTCGAACCTTTGTATTTCTTTTTCGTTCTTTTTTTTTCCAATGTCCTCTAGGCGTCCACCGTCCGTAAATAGTGAGGATTACAAGTTAGTGTCTTCCTCCAAGGTTAGTACCTCAGGAGAGTCCTCAGATGCAATCTCTGAGGATAGGACTAGGGTAACCACACGTGAACTTCCTCTAGAGTTTACCACTGGGTATGACTCGGGGTAGTTCTACCTTCCCATAATGGAACATGAGAGGTTTGCTACTAACCATCTTGTTGAGAATCGAATTAACGTGGAGAAGATTGCTGGGTACTTGGAGGAATTTTTCATTCCTCCGAGCGTGGTGATTCGACCTCCGAAGGATGATTAGCCTGCTAGTGGCCCAGGGCAGGGTTTGGTAGTCTTTCACCCAGCTTTTCTAGAAGTAGGAGCCAGACTCCCCCTTCAACCTTACTTTAGGAGAGTGCTGAGGGAAATAGGCATAGCTCCCACTCAACTAAGCCCAAACGTTTGGAGGATTCTAATCGCTATGTGGTCTTTGTAGAAAGCCAAAGGGGCCACATCCAATCCATCATTCGAAGAGATTCGGCATTGTTACCATTTACTTAGCCATACAAAGGATGGTGACAAATGGTGGTACTTAGCCAGTTAGGGAAAGCTACGAAGGGAAACTCTCATAACCGAACTCCCGTCCTTGAATAAAGAATGGAAGAAAACGTGGTTTGTGGCTACTGAGTGGAGAGCAGATATTATGATCAGTGAGAAGCCATAGAGAGAGAAGTCGCCGTTCGCTTTCCTAGGTAGGCTTAGTTAGTCGGTTTCTTTTTGTTATCCTTCATTTTTTGGATTCTGATTCTCCTTGATGACTGTTTTATTCAGGCACTTGGGCACGAGTTGAGCTTGACGAGTTGTTGCCGGTAGTGCAGGAGCACATCTCCGAGGCCTGGAAGATCGGTAGTGAATGCAGGCACGTAGACTTCATTCTAGACGAAGAGTGGTTGCTGTCATGTAGTTGCATTGATAGGATCTCTCATTGGAGGCAGATAAGCGTTAGGCACAATCGAGGGAAGAAAAGTAAGTTCCTCCCGTTGACGTTTTGTTTGCTTATTATTAATCATAAATTTCTGACTTGTCTTCGCATACACATGCTTTTAGGAAAGATGATAGAAAAGACCAAAAGAGAATGCAGGAGAGAGCCTCCGACGTGAAGGGCAAGGGGAAAGCTGCAAAAACCTCGAAGAAGCCGAGGAGGAATGCTCCGAGGTTTAATAGGGGACGATCGCAGTTTAGAGGATTTCTTGAAGACAGGTCCTTCCAAATGGGCTCGTAGGGAGGAAATCTGTACAGAGACCGCCCTTCGGGTATTAGGATTATGCTCAATAACTAGAGTGTAATAGTGTATTTGACAATTTTTTTCGTATTAATAAAGTGATTTCTGATTTAACAAATATTATAGCATTTATAGTAATTGTCAAAAGTAAGTAATCACAAGGTCAACAGACTATGAGAAATAAAAAATTGTTTGTACATCTGGATATGTATGAGGTAGACACAATTCTTTAGTTAGTCTTGAACAACATTCACAACTTAAGATAAAGGATGGGTGCCTTTACCCTGTTAAAGTTGTAGATTCTTTTACTAGCTTTTGAGTGGGATCAAATGTGTTATGATGAGTCTAAAATCATCGAAGTGTAGTGTCTTTGGGCGAAAGAATCTAGTGCACATAGTGCATTGAATATGATCACAGTGAAATACTTTATCCACAACCATCAGTGGATAAAAGTTATCACTTGAGGACAATCGGAGAGTCTATCTCAATCTTGAGATAAACGATTGACTTATGGTTGTAAGTGTTATTATTTGAGCTGTCAATGAATACGATTATATCACATAGTCTATCTTCGATGGTTTAGTGGTATTAATTTATTAATAGAAGACTTCATTTATAGATATGAATATCGTCGGCTGCATTTATTAAATGCATGTAGAATACCATCATAAGAATATTTTGAGGTATTGGATATTAAATCTTAACATTAAGTTTTCAATAGTGTCTATTGAAACATGGCTTCTAAACAAGTCAAAATATCCAAGTTCAAAATGTGATCTATATGAGTAAATATTGTAACTAGGAGAGCTATAAGCGGTCTATGAGCTCTTGGCGATTACTAGTATTTTTCATGAGAATACACTATCTTCAATGAGATTGTCTAGGGTACGAATGTGTACACTAACTTATTCTATCTTTATTTAAGAGTTCAATTTTAGTTATTTAGTGGAATGAACTAAAATTAATAGATCGGACCTAAGTGAATCATTCGTTAATTGTAATTAGGTTGTGTCTATTGAAGCTTAAATTTGGATAGCCCGTCAAGATCCCCAATCCACACGAACTTGCATGGAT
>CM010614.1:11370860-11770860 GCA_003430845.1 Xanthoceras sorbifolium | reverse complement strand
AAATTTCAAAAAAAAAAAAACAATGTTTTTATAAGATTCTCTCATCAAACTTAATTAATTCATGACTCATGTACTCAATCATGCAATTATTAAAGTCATGTTTTGCAACACACAACATTGATAATATTGTATATAGAAAGTGAGTTAATTAAATCAAAACATGGTAACAAAAATCCAGGAGTAGTGGCCTAACTTTATCAAGACAAGTGTAGATTATTAAATTAAACAAGCTAATCGTAGAACTAATATTCCACATTAAACTAAATCAAAGATTATATATAAAGATGATGATGACGATAAAAAGCAAAAAAAAAAAAAAAAAAAGTTTTAAGTACAAGTTGTCTATTCTGTGTTAGCTTTTTTGTGAAAAGACGTGGTGGGTTTTAATCGATACCCAGCTGGAAAAAAGGAGACAGCAAAACCTGATCACAAGAGTATATTGTTGTAGTAGTAGTAGAGGCTACATAGAGAGGAATCACAATAACAAAAGATAGAGGAGTAAGCATGCAGATCATCATGCATATCCATTATTATTATTTTTTAAAAAATAAATATATAAAGAGAATGAGATGATTAATTAAACCGTTCAACTGATGTTTGGTTAACATTTAAGTATTCCTACAAAATGTGTAACACGGCAGTAAAAAATATGGAGGACGTGTTGTATACATATTTTACTTTTTTATTTAAAATATTTAATACATAATTGATATTTTTTTTTATCCAAGTTGAGATAATTAGTAGTAAATTCCTGGTATCCTTGTGAATGAGTTAAGAATTTGAATCATGCATGTCCTATTAACTCAAATTTATATAAAAAAAATCTTTAAATTTATTTCTCAACCACTTCTCTTGTGTTTGAACCCTTTACACCTTTACAAATGCATGATGCTTGGTCCCCAATTGGGACCTAGTTTGACCTATGTATATATTGATATTTGTTTTCATCGATGAATATAAATATAAATATGCTACTCTCTTTTGTGTCTGTGTCTGGTATTTGTGTTTGTGTTTGTGTGTGTAGTAGTTATAGCTATAGCTCCAAAAAAAGTGTGTGCAAGTAAAGTTTAAATTAACAAGAAATAGAAATGGGGCGGTGATAGGTGAAGATATGACAAGGAGCATCTCTAGTTATGTCATAGTCATTTTCATATTTGCAAAGCAAATTTCCAGATGCGACCATCTATAACACTTTTTACACATTTAATTGCATAATGCTGGCCTGCCCTTTTCTTCTCTCTTTTTCCTTATAGATTAGGACTGAATCTTTGGTTCTTTCTGTATATATATATATATATATATATATATATATATATATATATATATATATATATATATATATATATATATAATTAAGAGCTAATTGCAAGGCCCTCCTCTGAGGTTTTACCAACCATAAGCGGAGTCAATTTATCGTTTATTGACAAACACCTCCCCTGCCCTTAGTAAAATTTGACCAAATGTAACAGTTGAGCATATGAGATCTTTGTCAAAAAACTGAAGAGTTGACTAAAAGTTGACTCCTTTGTAATTGAGTAAATCCAAAATAGGAGAGATTTTTGTTAATAAACTCAAAACTTAACTCCACCTGTAATTTGGCTAAATAGTTGGGTTATATGTTGGTAAGTGTTATGGTTTTTTTGTTTTTAGTGTCGGTAACACGTAATTCTAACGTTTAAACTTTAATTTTAATATATTATATTTAAAGAGGATATTAAAAATTATAAACAAATATTTTAACCAAAATAAAGGAGAGTGTGTGTGTGTATATATATATATATATATATATATGTATGTAATTCATCGAAACAGTCTCTATATATCTACAAGTAGACCAAAAGTTGTTGAAGTTTTGTGGAATTTAACCATAAGGTTATTCTCTATTTTATTATATCCAGTTCAATAATATTTTCTAAAATTATTTTTGGAAAATAAATCTACAAAATGAAAATAAAACATTTTGAGTATTACATTTTTTTGGTATCTCTGTTGGGTAACACATTTTACAAAAATATTTTTAAAATAAACATAAGAAAATATATATCTAAAATATGTTTTTGCATTGATTTTATATTGGTTTGACGAATTAATATAAAATATTAATTGAAAGCCTTAAATATCATTAAATCCTCTAGCTAGCAACTTAATTAAATTCGTCTGCTGCTTCTGTGTTCAGCATATATATATATATATCTTCATGCATGCATGTTAATTCATTTTCCACATGTGAAATTAAGTAATGACTCAGATTTTTTTCACACCACCAACACAAAACCAAAACCCCAAAATTACAGAGAGAAAATCTACATAGAAAATTGTGTGATAATAATGCAGTACCCAAGCCGCCCAGCTATTTATAACCTTCTGTTTTCTTCTCCTTTTATTTTATTTTCTTCATTTTCATTAATTATGTGTATGCTAGCAACTAGCAAGAAAGAGATTGAACGAAAATGGGGTTGAAAATGGTAGTCCAAAGTCCAACAAGGAGGTGACAAAAATCCAAACCGACCATTTATTGTTTGAAGAATATTACAACGAAATCAGACCTTTGCACTTTTCTTGCTTTGATGACGATACAGGTTTTTGCTACGTACAGAGTACAGCGAAAAAAATCGATGATCACGTTAAATTTATAAACATTAACGCTCAAATTTATTATATCAAGTTACCATATATATATAATATATTATTATAGAGAGAGAGGGTTCGTGTTTATTTTTATCTTGTGGGAATAATTTAAATTCGAAACCTTAATTTAATTAAAAGGTTTAATTACAATCCACTTATGTATGTGACCCCCAGAATTTATATTTGTATTATAGATAGTTTAAACGTTACATATGAAGTTACAACTATTTCATTAACTTTTTCTTAAAGCATATATTGGATCTGACTACAAAACACACACACTCTCTCTATACAATAAAGTATATATTGGATCATTTTGTGGTCCCAAACCCTTTTTTTTCCATTGAAATTGGATACATATAAAATTAACATTCTCCATATAATTCCGTTGCACCTATAGTGTATATATATACACATAGATGATCAAATCACCATGTGTATATTATTCTTGATTATGTAGTCCGTATCTACAAGAGGAATAAGTGAAAAATTAAGGTCTTCATTGTGGATAGCAAATAGGGACCAATATAACTAGCTCTATATATATATATATATATATATATATATATATATATATATATATATATATATATATATATATATTATAGGATTCCAAGTTCTTTTCTCTCTTTGCCACAAATCGCTCAGACAATAAATTCCCCCAAAACCAACATATTATCATAGAATCAATTACATAAGCATACTTATAGCTTTTTTTTTTTTAAATCTGACAGCAATTAGGTCAGAAGTCTAATGGAACCTGACGAGATAATGATAACTCTCACTACAGGGTCTCCCCATACTTTACAATTTAATGAGGTATTCTCACCTATAACTATAATAGTAAGAAAAAAATTACATACATACATATATATATATATATTTAAATAGAATAATACACCTAATTAACATCTTAATTCTGTGTTTTAATTACTTTAGTTAGCATCTCAAAGAACTGCTTCGGGTTTTGATCGAATCATCTTTTATTATCTCATTAAAATTAATTAGAAATATTGATCATTGTGTTCTAACTTTTCATTCTAGTCCCTCCCTCCATCCAACAAAAATTTGGTCATTGGATCTTTATATTTTTAAAATTATTTATATAGTTGCAAGATAATAAGAAAATTTTTCAGTTTTATTTGTTAAAGTAACTAGCTAGAGACTACTCATCTTAAGACACGAAGTCCAATATTATCATTTTATTATTTTTAAGCGAATCTCAATGTCATGAAGATTAGACGAAGATACTTCTCTTCTTCTTTTTTTTAAGTGAATCTCAACGTCATGAAGATTAGACAAAAGATTAGACATCACGAAAATTAGACAAAAGATGATCTTGTTATTTTTTTAAGCGAATCACAACCAAAGATTAGACGGAAGATGTTTTTGTATAAATTGATCATGATCGAACAAATCCTCCCTATTAATACCCTAGCTAGGGTTTGCTTTGTATATATCTTTTGTCTATTTACATTGACTATTAATCATCTACATATATAGCATATATATTCTTGCATTGGGGTAATATATATATATATATATATATATATATAGATTTTGAGACTTTTGTAGTACAGATATCTAAATAATTGTTGATATATATATATATATATATATATATATATATATATATATATATATATAAGTTGGTACACCGAATATCCAAAATTAAAAGTTGATTGTTTTATATAAAATAGGAGAGATGCTTTAATCAGACATAGATATCACCTATTTGATACAATTCTGGGTCCATGCCTTCATGGTCCGACAGCTACAACTGTTCATCAGCATTGCTTGTTATTTGATGCCCTCTTCAAAATTAATCACTTATATATATGACATGACCAATTCTTAATTATCATAAACTAAATTATATAGATTTCAAATAGACCCGATTGAATTACAAGGTTTAATTTTGAATAAATTAGGGCTCAATTTTATGAGGAGATCCATTGAATTTGGAACGTAAGCTAGAGGTTTTGATAATTTTACTAATGGGATATAATGACGTTTTTATAATTTAAAAGTGGGTTTTTATTAAATTTTAGAGTTTTAAAAGAGATTTCTTGTAAATTTTAAAATTAATAAGATAGTTTGTGTTTTAATTGAAGTGATCATACACTCTTATCATATAATCTAAACTCTAAATATTATAAAATTAATTTAAAATATCTTAATTTTAAAATAAAAAATTTAACATACTAAATATAGTAGTAACAATTCGAAACTAAATATTATTTTAATAATACAAAAGAGTCCTTCCCAAAAAAATAAAAAAAAATCAATGCAAAAGACTCTCCTAACATAACCCAATAAATGAAACACAAATCTTCAAACTAAAGTCCAAACCATGGATATATATCAATCGAAAATCACATAGATATAGATATGAGATGACCTAGTCGAAGATTATTCGAAAATATACTAATTCTTCCCCACTAAGGTACGATTCGTTTCTTGATTATACATATATCACATCAAAAAAGTTAATTTTTTCAACAAAAAAGAATAAAATAAAATAAAATAAATAAAATTTAGTTGATCACAAACTGATAGACATCTGAGGCTCTTTTCACATGGGTCATATTTATAATTATCTTATTTCAAAGCTTTGCATCTTCTTAAAATAGCGTTCCAAATCTATGATGTTGTATATGGGTCCATTCCATGTCTCAAATCAAAACCATTCAAGATTTATATATTTTAATTCTCAAAAATGGTTCAGTCCCTCCCCACCTTAAAAGGTTCTCCTTATCTTGTTCTACGTAAAACAACTTGATTTGATACTCACATCAATTTTCAATTTTTAGAGATTCTCTAATACGAAATGTACCCCTTTTAACATTCATTTGAACATAAAATTTAATAGTTTTTCTTTTAAAAGAAAGCGAGAATACGTTTTTAACGAATCTGTTAATACTTATATAAATATTTAGAGATTCTTTTATAAGTTGGCTAAAACATAATTTTCAGACGTTTATCTTATAAAGAAAGGGAAGAAATGTCCATCAAGACATCAAGTCCTGATCTGAATTTGTGTGGCAAGAGAGAAAACGAGGCATGAGGACCTGTAAAAGTATTTATATTAATTATTATATACCAAATTATGCTAATTAGATGCTGCAGAGACATGAGACATGAACTAGACAGGTATCAGCATCCACGTCCGATCAAACCCCAAAAAAAAAAAAAAAATATATATATATATTAATATTAGCCATGAAAAAACACCACACGAAAAAGAGAGATTTATTTAACATTTAACCAAAGAAATACAGGTGTATATCAGTATATATATATATATAGGCACAGCAGATAGATAGATAGATAGAGAGAGAGAGAGAGAGGGAGAGAGAAAGTGTGTGTGTGTGATAGCTATCAACTCCGCCGAACAGACAGAAAGCAAAGCCAAGCTGTTAACATTTGTTTTGATATTAATTTTTCCATAAAGTGATGCCCGGAGAATCTTGGCACAAATCTTTCACAGTTAGACACCGATATTTTATTTAGAGACACATATATCTAAACATCACACATGGCTGATCTCTTAATATTATATTATATAGCTAACACAAAAACTCTATAATAATAAATCACATATCAAAACTTCGTGCATATCTATCTTTTTATTTACTTATAAGAAATTTATAAGTAATTTCTTATAAATTTTTGATCAAATGATTTGAGTTTAATAATAATAATAAATTAATAATAATGCAAAGGAAGTATACAAGAAGAGATATCTCTTTTGTTCCTTTTTCGTTTGTTCTGATAAATTTATTAGAATTTTAATAGAATTTTTTTTTATTTAAAAAAAGAAAAAAAAAAAACTGGGTTTAAATAGATCCTGACTTTTTCGAGAAACTACACCAAACTGGTGTAACTTTTATATATAAATATAAGAAGATACAACACCCATTTATGAAGGGGATTTATAGTGCTTGATCTGAACAAACAGAGATTTCGTGAAACTCATCCCCCAACTGGTGTGACTATTGAAACCTCTATTTGTCTTCACAATATAAGCCCTCGAAGTATTTAAAAGCAAACTGAAAACAAAGCAAAGCAGATACAGGAAAAAACCCAAACAATGGCGAGTTCGTCTGTACATGTTAAAGAAGCCATAGTTATAGCTCCAGCTGAGCCAACCCCGTCTCGTGTTCTCTCCCTATCGGCTCTCGATTCTCAGCTCTTCTTGCGTTTCACCATAGAGTATCTCCTCGTGTACAGGCCCCGCCCCGGCTCGGACCCGTGCGTCACCGCTGCTCGTATCAAGAATGCGCTGGCCAGAGCCCTGGTCCCCTACTACCCTCTTGCCGGTCGAGTCAGAGCCAGGCCCGACGGCTGCCTCGAAGTCGTGTGTCGAGCCCAGGGCGCGCTCTTCATCGAAGCCGTCTGCGATCACACCATCACCGAGTTTGAAAGGGCACCAAAACACGTTACGCAGTGGAGGAAGCTGCTGTCGTTCCACGTGGCGGATGTCCTCATGGGAGCCCCACCACTTGTCGTCCAGCTGACATGGCTTAGAGACGGCTCGGCGACGCTCGGGATTGGTTTCAACCACTGCGTTTGCGACGGGATCGGCAGCGCCGAGTTCCTCAACTTGTTCGGTCAGTTGTCAACTCAACAACTCAATGAATTCAAACCCAAACCAGTCTGGGACCGCCACCTGTTGAACCCGTCATCAGCCAAGCGTTCTCGAGCCAACTCGTTGATTCACCACCCTGAGTTCAGCAGAGTCCCCGACCTTTGCGGATTCGTTTCTCGCTTCAACAACGAGAGACTCGCACCAACTTCAGTCACCTTCGATAAGCGATGTTTAAACGAGCTAAAAAAGCTAGCTCTCTCCTCCACGACTCGACCCAGTGAGTCAACCTACACGTCATTTGAAGTTCTCGCAGCTCATGTATGGAGGAGCTGGGCCAGGTCGTTGAATTTACCATCAAACCAAACCTTGAAACTCCTTTTTAGTATCAATGTACGTGCCCGAGTCAAGCCGAGTCTACCCAGTGGGTTCTACGGCAACGCGTTCGTCCTCGGGTGCGCGCAAACGAGCGTGAAGGAGCTGACCGATAAGGGACTAGGGCACGCGACAATGCTGGTGAAGAGAGCGAAGGATAGAGTGGACAGTGAGTTCGTGAAATCGGTGGTTGAGTCGGTGAGCGAGTCGTCGACGACGAGGGCGTGTCCGGACTCAGTAGGGGTTTTAATACTGACACAATGGTCAAGGCTGGGATTGGAGAGGGTTGACTTGGGTATGGGGAGGCCAGTCCACGTGGGACCCATCTGCTGCGACAGATATTGCCTGTTCTTGCCGGTTTCCAATCAGACGGACGCCGTGAAGGTGATGGTGGCGGTCCCCACTAGTTCTGTTGTCAACTATGAGCATCTGGTCAGGAATGTATGCTAATTTGAGGACCGCAGGGTCCTGCACTCCCACCCCCCAAAATGACGTTGACTTGTTCATGAGTTTGACTTTTAACCTTTTTTTCTTTTCTTGTTTTAACAAAGTGATTTGAGTGATTGATCCCAAATTCTTATCCAATAGCTACGCAGAGTAATCTATGTGAGATATAAAAAGCACTTTTATTAAATAAATAAAAAATGTATGAGGAATATTAATGTGGTGGTCACCTCCACAATTTTGTACTTTTATTAGCTACTTATTTTTTTTTGTCAAGGCACGTGGAATCCAATGAAATGACTGTTTTTCTTCCCTTGACATGAAGGAATTATATATCTCTCCAACGACAATCTATGTTCATAGACAATTCCATATTTATATTTCATGTTTGAACGAGTAATTTTACGTATAAATATATATATATATATATATATTTTAATTATTTTTATTTTGTATTAAAGCAAATGCATGTTGAGGAGATGAAATTATATGGGTTTGACTCAATAATTTTATTACCTAATTTTCAATTATTGATAACATAAACTTTGTTTTATCAATTTAAGGTATCGATCTACCTAAATATTCTCATGTTTGGTGCATCTATATAAGAATGAGACATGCAAGCAAGTCAAAACACCCTCTCCTCTCTCAATGTTTTTGAAGTTAAATATAGTGAGATCTGAATGATAAAACGATATCGAATGAATTTTAAAAAAGTTAACAAAAATTATTAATAATTTTTTGAATACATTTAAAACGCCACAATAAATGCATGCACAAATAGTACGATTGCATAAGTTGTCCTTTTCAAAAAAAAAAAAAAAAAAGGGTACCACCCTCTTCACATCTGAGAACCAGCTGCCTGGCTAGCTGTTGTTACAGCATATTCAATATTGCCAACTATGCTCCTTTTTTATTTTGTTATTTGGGAAAAATCCATTCAAGTCCTTGAACCCAGATACCATGCACAACAAAATTTAAGTCATTAGCTGGCCCACTTTGTTTGGAATTTTGGGGCTGTTGGTTTTTTTTTTTTTTTTTTGTCAAAAATAAAAGATCAAGAAAGAAGATAGATAGATAGATAGACAGAGACCCAACATGAACTTGGAGAATCATAATATTTGAGCTTTGATGTATATGCCAAGAATGGTAATTTTGGCACCTATCTTATTTTTTATATGAGCCCCATATTATATTTCTTTTCGGATTGTAGTGCAGAGAGATCTCTACCCATAATGTGTGGGTTGCCTTTTAGGTTATCCTTATAATGATATCTGACTCAATCCATGTCAGCCGTAGTCCAATACTTTGCATTATAAAAAATACAAACCTATAACACAACTTGTTCTCTCTGAGGTTCAGTCTCTCTCTCTCTCTCTCTCTCTCAACTCTATGTATTATTGTAGGCTTCTCACTATGTGAAAATCAAGTAACTCGTGGTCCTCTCCTAGTTAGCTCAACTAAACTAGCTTAGGGTGATTTCTTTTTTAGTTGGTCTAGCCCACTTGACCGAGCCCAGATAAATTGGAACCCACTAACATCGAAAACCAAGCCCATGCCAAACCAAAGGTGAGTATCTCACCTCAATAAAAGCTGAGCTTTCTTTCACCTAATACTTTATTGATATTACTAAATGCATAGTTCGAATATCTATTTATAATAAGAAAATAAATACTCTCATATTACGTGGAGAAATTTTTTCTCACAAACTGGTAAATATGTACGCATGATGAGACTTGAATTACTACCACACATACTGGTAAATATATATGGTGAGATTTAAAATCTCCACAACTAAAATGGATGAGAACAGCACTAATCATTTGAGTTTATGAGTAAATGTACAAATATAATATAACTAAAAATTAAATTATTACATTAGGTTTAACTATAGTATTTAATATATAATGAGAATTAACATGTTAACAATTGACACTCCTCTCATATGTGGAATGCGAAGTTAGATATCAATGAACAAGATGCCAAATTTTCATGAAGGAGACAAAGGTAGAAGTTGAACTCAAAAAATCCAGATTTTGATAAGTAATAATTTCAAATTTATATATATATCTATATGGGGTAACTTCAATTTATTCTCTAAAATTTGATGAAACATCAATTTTTTACTGATCTTTACTTTTTTGGTTCGTATGCCTGAAGGTTTCTAAATAGATCAAACTGGTCATTCTTCTGACCAACTATTTGACAGTCAACCATCACAAATTTCTATAAAAAACAGTTTTACCCTTGAAGAATTTAATTAATAGAATTATAATTTTACCTTTCAATTAAAATATAACAAAAATAAATAAAATGAATAAAATAATAATAAACTAAATTATAAAAACTTAAAAATGTAAAACCTGATAATACCGACGTCTTGTCGGTGATCACCCTCCGATGATCAAGTTAGATTCTAAAAGGAAACTAAGTGGGACCCCAATTATAGGGCCAAACTTTTGAGATTTTAAGAGTGAAGAAAAAAGATACCTCGTTCTGATCACATGGCCCCTTTTATTGCAGTGGAGGTTATTGTAGTTGTACTGTTCCTGCATAACCTTGTTCGATTGATTTGATTGTTTGATTGGGAAATGGATACTGTTACACTACCAACCATCCGTCGGGATTTTTGGTCAACTGGACAAAATGGTCAAAAATCCCCTTTACTTTGCGCCACGTGGTGTAATTTCATTGGTCCCCAGATATCAAAAAGAAGGTGTATCATCAATTCCCCCCAGAATCCTTTCCCCGAGGAAATACACGGGGGAGGGGTTCCAAACCACAAATAGTTATCCATATTGATTGACTTCGGGATTACTTGCTGAAGAAGTTGAAATCCAACATTCACTCTTCTTGAAATATTTCGGCACTTCGGGGTTGCTTTTAGATTGAAAGGTATTTAAATAGTCGCACGACGGTTCATTTTTCTAGGAGCCACACCGCCCTTGCAGACTAACAACCTAGTGTAATTATGACATCGTATCACGTCTTTAGGCCGGAATTACCCGTAGATATGGGGAAAAATGGACGGTTGAGATTGAGTTAGATCCTCTGTAAATAGGGAGACCCCTCAACCTACCTTCCCTCATTTCAAACTTGTGAGCTTTGAGGTGTCGATCGATTGTTCGGCATCGTAGGTGAATTTTCGAACCTTTGTATTTCTTTTTCGTTCTTTTTTTTTTCCAATGTCCTCTAGGCGTCCACCGTCCGTAAATAGTGAGGATTACAAGTTAGTGTCTTCCTCCAAGGTTAGTACCTCAGGAGAGTCCTCAGATGCAATCTCTGAGGATAGGACTAGGGTAACCACACGTGAACTTCCTCTAGAGTTTACCACTGGGTATGACTCGGGGTAGTTCTACCTTCCCATAATGGAACATGAGAGGTTTGCTACTAACCATCTTGTTGAGAATCGAATTAACGTGGAGAAGATTGCTGGGTACTTGGAGGAATTTTTCATTCCTCCGAGCGTGGTGATTCGACCTCCGAAGGATGATTAGCCTGCTAGTGGCCCAGGGCAGGGTTTGGTAGTCTTTCACCCAGCTTTTCTAGAAGTAGGAGCCAGACTCCCCCTTCAACCTTACTTTAGGAGAGTGCTGAGGGAAATAGGCATAGCTCCCACTCAACTAAGCCCAAACGTTTGGAGGATTCTAATCGCTATGCGGTCTTTGTAGAAAGCCAAAGGGGCCACATCCAATCCATCATTCGAAGAGATTCGGCATTGTTACCATTTACTTAGCCATACAAAGGATGGTGACAAATGGTGGTACTTAGCCAGTTAGGGAAAGCTACGAAGGGAAACTCTCATAACCGAACTCCCGTCCTTGAATAAAGAATGGAAGAAAACGTGGTTTGTGGCTACTGAGTGGAGAGCAGATATTATGATCAGTGAGAAGCCATAGAGAGAGAAGTCGCCGTTCGCTTTCCTAGGTAGGCTTAGTTAGTCGGTTTTCTTTTTTGTTATCCTTCATTTTTTGGATTCTGATTCTCCTTGATGACTGTTTTATTCAGGCACTTGGGCACGAGTTGAGCTTGACGAGTTGTTGCCGGTAGTGCAGGAGCACATCTCCGAGGCCTGGAAGATCGGTAGTGAATGCAGGCACGTAGACTTCATTCTAGACGAAGAGTGGTTGCTGTCATGTAGTTGCATTGATAGGATCTCTCATTGGAGGCAGATAAGCGTTAGGCACAATCGAGGGAAGAAAAGTAAGTTCCTCCCGTTGACGTTTTGTTTTGCTTATTATTAATCATAAATTTCTGACTTGTCTTCGCATACACATGCTTTTAGGAAAGATGATAGAAAAGACCAAAAGAGAATGCAGGAGAGAGCCTCCGACGTGAAGGGCAAGGGGAAAGCTGCAAAAACCTCGAAGAAGCCGAGGAGGAATGCTCCGAGGTTTAATAGGGGACGATCGCAGTTTTAGAGGATTTCTTGAAGACAGGTCCTTCCAAATGGGCTCGTAGGGAGGAAATCTGTACAGAGACCGCCCTTCGGGTATTAGGATTATGCTCAATAACTAGAGTGTAATAGTGTATTTGACAATTTTTTTCGTATTAATAAAGTGATTTCTGATTTAACAAATATTATAGCATTTATAGTAATTGTCAAAAGTAAGTAATCACAAGGTCAACAGACTATGAGAAATAAAAAATTGTTTGTACATCTGGATATGTATGAGGTAGACACAATTCTTTAGTTAGTCTTGAACAACATTCACAACTTAAGATAAAGGATGGGTGCCTTTACCCTGTTAAAGTTGTAGATTCTTTTACTAGCTTTTGAGTGGGATCAAATGTGTTATGATGAGTCTAAAATCATCGAAGTGTAGTGTCTTTGGGCGAAAGAATCTAGTGCACATAGTGCATTGAATATGATCACAGTGAAATACTTTATCCACAACCATCAGTGGATAAAAGTTATCACTTGAGGACAATCGGAGAGTCTATCTCAATCTTGAGATAAACGATTGACTTATGGTTGTAAGTGTTATTATTTGAGCTGTCAATGAATACGATTATATCACATAGTCTATCTTCGATGGTTTAGTGGTATTAATTTATTAAATAGAAGACTTCATTTATAGATATGAATATCGTCGCTGCATTTATTAAATGCATGTAGAATACCATTATAAGAATATTTTGAGGTATTGGATATTAAATCTTAACATTAAGTTTTCAATAGTGTCTATTGAAACATGGCTTCTAAACAAGTCAAAATATTCAAGTTCAAAATGTGATCTATATGAGTAAATATTGTAACTAGGAGAGCTATAAGCGGTCTATGAGCTCTTGGCGATTACTAGTATTTTTCATGAGAATACACTATCTTCAATGAGATTGTCTAGGGTACGAATGTGTACACTAACTTATTCTATCTTTATTTAAGAGTTCAATTTTAGTTATTTAGTGGAATGAACTAAAATTAATAGATCGGACCTAAGTGAATCATTCGTTAATTGTAATTAGGTTGTGTCTATTGAAGCTTAAATTTGGATAGCCCGTCAAGATCCCCAATCCACACGAACTTGCATGGATCAGTTGTTATATTCTACTGGACCAATTTCTAGGTCCATCTAGAATTGTTTTTGGATTTTTTAATCCAAAAGGTTTGAGAGGTGCGGTCCTGTGTGTTATCAAGACACGCGGTAACTCGTCAAATGCCTGGATGGGCGACCAAGGATGTGGGAATCCTTGGGCGGCCCTAATGGGGTGTGATTAGTATTTCAATAATATATTAAGAATATAATTTGCACATTTTTAATTAAATGGACTCTTAAATTATATTAATATATTAATTGAGAAATGTGGACTTATTTCTTTTTTAATAAGAATGAGTATAGTTAACATATGGACTTTTTTTTTATTGAAGTCCAATGGATTTAATAAAATAGAAAAACAACTTATTGCCCATGTATAGGCTTGGGCAGCAAGGCTAAGGCAATTAGCCCAATTTGTTGTTTTTATTTTATTATTTAATTAAATAGAAATTAATTATTTAACTGAAAGTCAAAATACTTTTCTATAGGAGTTGGTCTCCTAGTGTCATACTATAGTTGGTAGTATAATAATTGTTAAAAACTTTATTTGATAAGTGATAAATAAAAGGTTTTATTTGTCAAGTCAAATTAGGTAGTTTTTGATAACTATCAAAACTTTAAATTGATTATTGGTCAAATTACGAAGTTTTTGATATAGTCACAATTTAATTAATATCCAATAACTTGTTATTGGATAATACACTTATGAGTTGGGATAGGGTTGAATTCTAAGGTTGATAGGAATTTTAGTTAAACACAAATCCTCCTTAAGAGAGAATTCGACCACCAATAAATTCCTATTATGAGAATTCGGCCAAGGCTATTGAATTTGGGAGAATTTTGAGCTTTGTTTAGCTAAAGAAAATTCACCAAACTCATAGAAAAGTGTGTGAGAATTCGGCCAAGAGAAAAGAGAGCAAGAGTGTTTAGTTTCGATAGTGCAATACTAGCTTTTACATCAAAAGGCTTTGTGCACAACATATAATTGGGTTCACGCGAGTTTCAATCAAAAGATTGTGAATTCACAAGTGACCAAACGTTCTTCGTTTTCTCAGGAGGGTTATTGTGACTAACGAAAAAGAAAAGTTTTTTGTTTTCCATCATCAGGTATATAATTCAAGGAAAGGGAGCCCACACTCCAAGGTGATTCACGTTCGTGATTGAATTGGAAGATCTTGCAGTTCCATCTCGACGCAATATCAATCGTCACGTTTAAAAGGTACAATACCTTATATATATATATTAATCAAGGGTTAAGGTTCGCTCTTTTTAAGGAAAATTTTCAAAATATACCAACCCACTTTTTGCGCTTCCTCCGCGTATTTTTCCTACAATTGGCATCAGAGCCTGGTTGTACCCTTGATTAATTAACGTATATATGTGAATCTATTTCTTGCTATTGTTGGAAATATGCATGTCTTAGAAAGAGATGACACTCTAGGTATTCGCATATATATATACATTTACATTGGAATGTGTGAATATATATATATATATATATATATGTTTTATATTATGATTTGTTGTTGCTCGATTTTGGTCCTAGAATTTCAATGTATTTTTTGTTTGGAAGTTGTAACAAAAAAGGTGGTCTATTATCGCCATAATTTCCTTCTTGATAGTTGCTAAGTTTATTTATTTAATTATTTATATAAAAATGTTGTAATATATTCAAGTTTCGAAGAATCGAAGGATTGAAGAATTCGAAGTAGAAAAAGAAGTAACGGAATAGCCCTAGGCAGCCCGCGTGTACCAAGGCAGCAAGCATACGCGACCAAGCGTGTAGCTGCGCTTGTTGTGGTGGGGCAGCGCACAGCCCTTAAGGGGCTGTGTGCACGCACGGTCCTCCCAAGGCTGGACGGCCAGCGCACGGCCTTCCCTAGGTTGTGCTTGCGCGGGGCCCAACAAAGGCTATGCATGCTCGTGGCCTGCCAAGGGGCTAGGTGAAAGCGTGCGCCCATGGAGTGGTAGCGCGGGTGTCTCTTGATCGGTCATTTATTTTCATATATTTACGACCCTTAAACCGTATCTTTTAATTGTATTCTTAAGTATTTTTGGTGCTTTTGACGTGTTTTCCTTGAGTGTGCAGGTTTAGGGACCTAAGTGATGATTTTATATATTTTTGGGAAAAATGTGTAATTTCAGTAACTTTGTGAGAGGGCATCTATGAAAGAATAGCAAAGTGATGGGGCAAAATGTAATTTCAAAAAGTTAACCTAGCCATTAGTGAAACGGTGCGTTTTGCACCTATGGCTTTGGGTCTTAAGTTGAACGACGCCGTTTTGGACCAAAGCATTGGTCCAAAACGACGTCGTTTTGGTTAAGAAAGAAAAACAAAAAAACAAAACAGTTTCGCCATGCACAGCGCGACCAGCTCCCTCGCGCCCTCGCTCGCGTTGAAAATGCCCATGCCGAATCAGTGAGCACCGCGATGCCTCGCGCGATCAGCCCCAGCTCGCGTCCCTCCTTGCGGTGAAGATGAGCCAGCCCAGCAGTGAGCAGCGCGAGGACAGCCGCGAACACAGCAGCTCGCGGTGTAGCTCGCGATGGAGAAGAAAAGGTGGCAGTGGGCAAGGCGAGCACGACCGCGACCAGCCCCTCCTCGCGGTGCAGCTCGCATTCCAGCCTCTCCAGGCAGCCCAGTGAAGGCCGCGACCAAGCCACCGCGACCACAGGTCGCGGTGGTGGTCTCGGTGAAGAAAAAAACGCGACCTAAGTTCGCACTATAAGAAGAAAAGTGGCAGAAACTTGTAGAGGAGGGAGAGCTCGTGGCAGTGCAGTCCAGCAGCTCCCAAGCTGCTCCAAGGGTGATTCTCATCCTCCTTGCTCCTCCCAAACACATCCCAAGCATCACAAATCATCACAACAACTCTAGATCATGAGTGTTCATCGAAGAAGACGAAGATCGAAAACGGAGAAGTTCAAGCCGGACCAAAGCGGAACTTCGAGTCTTGAGAGCTTCGATGGGTTGTATTTCATCTCATTAATCTTCCTTGATTGTTCATTTATGATTATGAGTTGTTAGAACTATTGTTAGGTGATTTTCGGAACCGTGAACGGATTTGGATTTTATTGTTTATGAATATATTTTATGTGATTTATGTCATGATATTATGTGCTTAATAATAATCAATATGTTTTCCATTTCCGTGATTGGAACCGTGTGACCACCTCGCATTATCCTCCATTGAATTCGTCTCGCTTTATATTAATTGTTTTAGTTAATTTAATTTAGTTTAATTATTGAAAACCATGATTATGAGCTAAACTAGTAAGTTGGGGTTTTGATGAATCCTATTCTATGATGATTGAATGAAATGATTGTTTAATTTGTTGCGGTTGATTATTGCGTTGTTGAGTGGTTTTATTGTGCTTAATGCTTTGAATGTGAAGGCCTACATTTAAATGATAAATTGGTTGTGTGTTATGTACCGAGAGGAGACGCCCACCACGTGCTCGATATAATGTCCACCACAAGTAGAATTGGATAGAGATATACTAATTTGCTTGTGTGATCACATAGGGTGTTTATAGTGACTAATGCATTCTCATGCACTTGGATATACCATCGAGAGATAGGATATTAGTGTATGCGGAATATGTCCGATTTACCTCGAGAGGGGACTTTGGATAAATTAGATAAACACGGTCATCTTCATGAATAATTAGACAACAACAATGTACTTTCATGGAACTCAATTGGATGAATTAGGTGAATTCAAATACCCTAACTAATCTCTCATATTGGTTGTTTGCTTTATTTTTATGTTTTTATATTTTTATCTTTCAATTCGATCTATTAAAATCTTTCGATTATCCAAATAGAAATAGGCTTGGTTAATTTTAGTACTCAACGCCTAAATATCCCTGTGGAGACGATAATTTACTCATCATTTTATTACTTGTGCCGACCCCGTATACTTGCGGGTAACAAAAAGTCGCATCACCTCTCACGAGGCAGCGCTCGCGAAGGCTCCAAGGGGCAGCGTGCGTGCACCCATGGGCGGCAACGAGACCTTGTCGCGAACCTTTGGACGGATGTCTACTTGAAGACTTGTTCGCCAAGTTAGGGTTAGGGTTTGTGTTATTCAAACAAATTTAATTTACTTGCTTTTCTAGGATGGACCAAAATTGTTGCTATTTACGTTTTCGTAAATATTACAATGTTTGTCATTATTTGATAACATGTCATACAGAATAAGAGTGCCACTCATATATCTCTTTTGGTATGAACATGCATTAAATGATTTAGGTATCTAATGAAGGGAAATTTAGAAAATATTTTGATTATCGTGTAACATGCGAAATTAGATTTCAAAAAATTTTCTTTGATTGAAAACAAGGGGCTTTGTGTTCGTGAGGCCCTCCCAGCCCTAGGCGAGCTATGCGCGGGCTGGGTCCAAGCGCGTGCCCTAAGAGCAACAGCGTGCCCCAGGAGTAGTGCGCGCCCTAAGGCGACAACGATGAGTTGTGAACTTTTGGACGGATGGCCGCGAGAAGACTTGTTCATCAAGTTAGGGTTAGGGCTTGTGTTTTTCAAACAAATGTAATTTACTTATTTTTCTAGGATGGACCAAAATTGTGGCTATTTACTTTTTCGTAAATATTACAATATTTGTCATTGTTTGATAACATGTTATGTAGAATAGGAATGCCACTCATATATCTCTTTTGGTATGAACATGCATGAATAATTTTGGTATCTAATTGGCATCTAGATAACTTGGTAAAACATTCTATGGAATTCCATCACACGCCTTAAACAATTGAGTGGGAGAAGGTGTTTGGAACACCTATGGCCTCCAGGGTTAGTTGAGCTTTATATTTCGTGTGATAACCCCCCAAGGGGTATCCATGAATAGAATTTAGCAAGATACTTCTTTACAAGGATAGACTTGACAATTGACTCAAACGATATCTACTCTCAAATGAGGGATTTTTGTGAGGGAAAATATTAAAGGTCGAAACCTTGGTGACACACTCAATGTGATTTTATTGATATCCTCCTAAGAGTTCTTGTCAATAAAAGTTGCAAGGCTAAAATTGAAAATGCTGGTTATTATGTTAACAATTAGGTGAGACCTAGTCCAACTAGTAGATGGTGCAAACTCCCAAAGGAGGCGTGACATTTATAGGTGTTGGATCACCGTTGAATTTTTCAATTGAATTATTCTAGTAAATTCAAGATAAAAAAAATTTTGAAAGTGCTTTAATGATTATTTACTTAATATAAATTTTGTTTTATTCAGAAATCATAACCTCATCTCTAATCAACATCCTAAAAGATAGTACTTTTACTGGAGATAACTATGTTACTTGGAAAAGGAAAATTGGGCTGTTGTTGTAAGCTGAAAAACATAGGTTTATTTTGTCAACTTCTAAACCACCTGCTCCTACTGATGAATCTACTGAGGTACAAAGAGGAGAGTATGAGCAGTGGGAGGCAGGCCTCAGATGAGATGGCCAAATGTTACATTATGGACACCATGTCCGACATGTTGAAACGACAACATGAAGGAATGAGGACTGCTGCTGATATAATGATGTCTCTGCAGAAGATGTTTGCTATGAGATCCAGGACGACTAAGAGAGAGGCAGTGACTGCTTTTATGAATCTTAGGATGAAACCTGGACAGGTTATGAAAGATCACATGATGAAATTCATAGCACTTCTCAACATTTCTGAACTCAATGGCGCTGAGATAGATGGTGACACAAAAATTGATATGATCGTCAACTCACTATCAGATTCATTTGATCAGTTCAAGTTGGACTACACCTTGAACAATAAGGAATACACCTTGCAGGGCCTGATGCAAGATATGCAAAACGCTGAGAAAATCCTTATGAAAGGCAAGGGTCAAGAGATTCATATGGTTGGTAAAGTTACTACTATGAAGACCCGTAAGAAGGTCATGAAGTCACGGAAGAAAAAGAAACTTGGGCCTACCAAAAAGGAGACCAAGAATGTCACCAAGATCAAAGGAAAGTGCTTCCTTTTTGGTGAAAAGGGACATTGGAAAATAAATTGCCCAAAGCCCCAGAAAAAGAAGGAAGAAAATAATTTTTATTATCTAGGAACATGAATTTTGGCGGATTCTACAGATTCTTGGATCTTAGACTCTGGAGCCACTAATTATTTTTGTTATTCCTTACAGGGGTTCCAGCAAAGGAGAAGACTGAATAAAGATGAGTTCAATTTGCGGTTAGGCAACGGAGCGCTGGTATCCGCCGATGCAGTGGGAGACATTAGGATTTATTTAGATTCTAGTAGGTATTTGGATTTGTTAAACATTTATTATGTACCTTAATTCAAAAGGAATTTAATTTCAGTTTCTTATTTGAATAAATTTAGCTATTCAGTTACTTTTAATAAAGGTTTTATTATTAGTAAGAATAACAAATTTGTTTGTAAAGGTACATTGGAAAATGGCTTGTTCCATTTACATAAAAACATCTCTCACTTATTGGACACAGAATTAACTGAATCTAATCATAAAAGAGTAAAACTATCAAAAGATGAAACCTACATATGGCATTTGCACCTAGGTCATATTAACATTGATAGGATTAAAAGATTGGTTATTGATGGACATTTGAGTGACTTGAAGGTTGATGATCTACCAATTTGTAAATCTTGTCTGAAAGGTAAAATTACCAAGAGATCATTATCGGCCAAAGGCACACGAGCCACTGAATGTTTAGGAATGATACACACTGATGTGTGTGGTCCTATGAGCATTCAAGCTAGAGGTAGATACGAGTACTTTATCACTTTCACGGATGATTACTCGAGATTTGGTTATGTGTACCTCAAGAGACATAAGTATGATGCTTTTGGAGATTTGGCTATATGTACCTTATGAGACATAAGTCTGATGCTTTTGACATGTTCAAAGCATTCAAAGCTGAAGTAGAAAATCAGCTTAAGAAACATATAAAACTTTTAAGATCTGATCGTGGTGGAGAATATCTATCAGGTGAGTTTCAACAATATCTTACTGATAGTGGGATAATTTCTCAGTTTTCTGCACCTGGAACACCTCAACAGAATGGGGTGGCAGAAAGGAGAAATAGAACTCTTTTGAATATGGTTAGATTGATGTTGAGTTATTCGACGCTTCCTAATTCTTTTTGAGGATATGCTCTGCAAACTGCGATGCACATTCTAAACGATGTACTATCTAAGTCGGTTCCTAAAACACCGCATGAGCTGGGGACTAGGCGAAAGCCTAGCTTACAACACTTAAGGATTTTGGATGTCCAGTACACGTATTGAAAGGAAAGACAGAAAAGATGGAGTCTCGTTCAGAAACATGCATATTTGTTGGGTATCCAAAATGAACTAAAAGATATTATTTTTATAGTCCTTCAAATCTTAAAGTATTCGTTTCTACGAATGTTAAATTTCTGGAAAAGGACTATATGGATGATTTTGTCCCTAAGAGTAGTATTGTCCTGAATGAGCTTTCAGAAGATACAATTCCACAGGAGGTTTCACGAACTAGCCCAATTGTAAGTTTCGCACCATCACAAGATCAACAACTTACCATTTCTGGTCGTAGTGGGAGGGTTAGTAGACAACTCAAGAGATACATCGGTCTAGGAGAATCTGTGGAGAATCTCCCGGACGACGATGATCCCTACGCGTACAAGAAAGTTATAGAGGATGTTGATTGTCGCCATTGGCAAAAGGCAATGCAATCCGAGATTGAATCTATGTTTACAAATAAAGTCTGGTATCTTAAAGACTTGCCTAAAGGGATAAAACCCATAGGGTGCAATTGGGTATACAAGAGGAAAAGAGGTATGGATGGTAAGGTGGAAACCTTTAAAGCTAGAATGGTAGCTAAATGTTATACACAGAAGGAAGGTATCGATTACGAGAAAACCTTCTCTCCTGCAGCCATGCTTAAATCCATTAGGACACACTTATCCATTGCGGCATGTCTAGATCTAGAGATTTAGCAAATGGATGTCAATACAGCTTTCCTTAACGGAAGTCGTGACAAAAGCATTTATATGATGCAACCAGAGGGATTCATTGAAAAAGGCCAAGAGCAAAGGGTATGCAAGTTGCAACGATTCATTTATGGATTGAAGCAAGCATCTAGATCCTGGAACATAAGGTTTGATCAAGCTATTTGGATTTATTCAGAACCTTGATGAATCTTGTGTATACAAAAGGATCAAAGGCGACAAGTTGGTTTTCCTAGTTCTTTCGTTGATGATATACTACTCATCAGAAACGATGTAGGTGTATTGACATTAGTAAAAGAATGGTTAGCAAAATAATTTGATATGAAGGACTTAGGAGAAGCAAGTTATATTCTTAGTATCCAAGTAATAAGGGATAGAAAAAATAGAAAAAATTGCATTATCCAAAGCTTCATACATTGATAAAATCTTGTCTAGGTTCTCAATGCAGGATTCCAAAAAAGGTATGGTACCTTTCAGACGTGGAATCAACCTTTCTAAGGAACAAGTTCCTAAGGACGAGCATGAGGAGCAATTCATGAGTAGGGTTCCATATGCCTCGACAATTGGAAGCCTCATGTATGCAATACTTTGCACTAGACCAGATATTTGTTTTACAGTTGGCATAGTTAGTAGATTTCAATCGAAACCTGGCCCTGATCACTGGACGACAGTCAATCATATTTTCAAGTATCTCAGGAGAACGGGAGATCATATGCTTGTATACTCTGGAGGGGATTTGATTCCCGTTGGGTATACAGATTCTGATTTTCAATCAGATTCTGACTCCAAGAGATCCACATCAGGATCTGTGTTTACTCTAGAAGGAGGCACAGTTATATGTAGGAGTATCAAGCAATCCTGCATTACTGATTCCACCATGGAAGATGAGTATGCTGCCGCATGCGAAGCTGCTAAAGAGGCTGTCTGACTCCGTCAATTCTTGATTGATTTGGAAGTGGTTCCTAGTGCGAATAAGCATATCACCATCTATTGTGACTGCAATGGTGTAGTGGCTAATTTGAAAGAACCAAGAAGTCATAAGAGAGGGAAACACATTGAAAGGAAGTATCATCTTCTTAAGGAGATTGTGTATAGAGGTGACGTGACGGTTGCCAAGATCGCGTCAACAGAAAATCTAGCGGATCATTTCACAAAGGCTCTACCACAGAAGAGTTTTGATGGGCACCTAGAGAACATGAGAATGAGAGATATGACATGCTTGCTATAGCACAAGTGAGAGATTATTAGGATTATGCTCGATAGCAAAAGTGTAAAAGTGTATTTGACAATCTTTATCATATTAATAAAGTGATTTCTGTTTCAACAAATCTTATAGCATTTATATTAATTGTCAAAAGTAAATAACCACAATGTCAAGAGACTATGAGAAATAAAAGAATTGTTCATATATCTGGATATGTATGAGGTAGACACAATTCTTTAGTCAGTCTCGAACAACATTCACAACTTAAGATAAATGTTGGGTGCCTTTACCTTGTTAAAGTTATAGATTCTTTTGTTAGTATTTGAGCGGGATCAAATGTAATATGATGAGTCTAAAATCATCGAAGTACAGTGTCTTTGGACAAAAGAATCTAGTGCACTAGGTGCATTGAATAGGATCAATAAAGAAAACTTTATCCACAATCGTCAGTGGATAAAAGTATTCGATTAAGACAATCGGAGAGTCTATCTTAATCCTAAGATAAATGATAGACATATGGTTGCAAACATTATCATTTGAGTTGTTAATGAGTACAATTATATCGAATAGTCTATCCTCGATGGTTTGATAGTATTCACTTATACATCGATAGAGGACTTCATTTATAGATATGGACATCATAACTACATTTATCAAATGTTTGTAGAATACCATCATATGGATGTTTTGAGGCATTGGATATTAAATCTTAACGTTAAATTTCAACAGTGACTATTGAAACATGACTTCTGGATAAGTCAAAATATCCAAGTTCAAAATATGGTCATACGAGTGAATATGGTAACTTGGAGAGCTATAGACAGTCTATGAGCTCTTGGTGATTACTGGTATTTTTTATGAGGATACACCTTCTCCAATAAGAATGTCTAGGGCATGAATGAGTACACTAAACTTATTCTATCTTTATTTAAGAGTTCAATTTTAGTTCTTTAGTGGAATGAACTAAAATTAATAGATTGGACCTAAGTGAATCATTTGTTGATTGTGATTAGGTTATTTATGTTGGAGCTTAAATTTAAATAGCCCGCCAAGATCCCCACTCCACACGAATTTGAATGGATTACTTGTTAAATTCTACCGGATCATTTATTTGATCCATCTTAAGAATTGTTTTGGATTTATTCCAAAAGGTTTGAGGTGCGATCTTGTGTTCGATCAAGACACGCAGTAACTCGTCAAAGTACCTAAGTTAGGCGGCCAAGGGTGTGTGATCCCTTGGGCAGCCCTATTGAAGTGTGTTTAGTATTCCGTTCATTTATTAAGAATATAATTTGCACATTTAATATAAATGGGCTGTTAAAATTATATTAATATATTAAATAAAGGCATGTGGACTTGTTTCTTTTAGTAAGAATGGGTCTAGTTTATATGTAGACTTATTATGGAAGTCCAATGAGATTAATAAAATGGAAAAAACAAAGTTTTAGCCCATGATAATGAAGTGGGCAGCATTAGTTAATTTATTTAGCTAATTACTTTATTTTATTTTATTATTTAATTAAATAAAAATTAATTAATTATTTAATTAAAAAATCAAAATACTTTTCTATTAGGAATTGAATTCCTAGTATCATATTATTTAAGATAGTATGATAAGTATCAAAAATATTATTTGATAAGATGATAAATAAAAGGTTTTATTTATCAAATCAAATTAGGAAGTTTTTGATAACTATCAAAACTTTAAGTTGACTTTTGTGTCAAATTAGGAAGCTTTGATAAATGTCACAATTATTTAATACCCATTAATTAATTAATTGGATAATACACTTTAGAATTGGGATAAGATTGAACTCTTATATTGATAGGTTTTTTGGTGAGACACAAATCCTCCCACCATAAGGAAAATTCGGCCACCTTAAGAAAATCCACCAATGGAGTTCGGCCATCTAACGCAATTTTGGTGCAATTTTGTGAGCTTTTGGAAGCCAAGAAAAATTGCCAAAAACTCTAGCAAAAGTGTGTGAGAATTCGCCTAAGAGAAAAGAGAGCAAGAATGTATAGGTTCAATAGTTCACTACTAGCTTTTATACCAAAAGGCTTTGAGCACATCATCAAATTAGGATCACGCGAGTTTCAATTGAGAGATTTTGAATTTAAAAGTGATTGACCGTTCTTCGTTTTCTCAGGAGGGTTTTGTGACTAAAAGAAAAATAAAAATTTTTTGTTTCTCATCCTCAGGTACATAATTCAAAGAAAGAGAGCCCACACTCCAAGATGATCCACGTTCGTGATTGGATTGGAAGATCTTGCAGTTCCATCTCGACGTAACATCAATCTTTACTGTTTAAAAAGGTACGATACCTTTTTCTTATATTTGTTTAATTAGTCAAGGATTAAAGTCCACTCTTTTTAAAAGAAATTTTTTAAAACATACCTCAAATTTTTAACTTCCGCTGTATATACTCAAACCGTTTTTCCTACACAAGGTTCAGTCGACAATTCGCAGTCGACGATCACTTTAGTTGACACCTGTTGCTTCTTGAGCACCATTATGGTTCAGTTGACAGTTCATAGTCAATGATCACCTTAGTCAATGCTTGTTGCTCCTTGAATACCATCAAGGTTCAGTCGACTATACACAGTCGACTATCACCTTGGTAGATGCATGTTGCTCCTTGAGCACCATCAAGGTTCAGTCGACAATATATGGTCGACTATCACCTTGGTAGAGGCGTGTTGCTAGTTGAGCACCATCAAGGTTCAGTCGACTATCACCTTGGTAGAAGAATGTTGCTCCCTGAGCACTGTCAAGGTTCAGCCGACTATCACCTTGGTAAACGTATGTTGGTCTTTGAGCACCATTAAGTTTCAGTCTATTATATATGGTCAGCTATCACCTTGGTAGACACATGTTGGTCCTTGAGCACTATTAAGGTTCAGTCAATTATATACAGTCGACTATCACCTTGGTAGACAGATGTTGCTCCTTGAGCACCATCAAGGTTCAGTCGACTATTACCTTGGTAAATGCATATTGCTCCTTGAGCACCTTTAAGGTTCAATCTACTATCACCTTGGTAGACAGACGCATGTTGCTCCTTAAGCACAATCAAGGTTTAGTCGACCATACACAAACGACTATCACCTTGGTAGATGCATGTTGCTCCTTGAGCACCATCAAGGTCCAGTCGACGATATACGGTCGACTATCACCTTGGTAGATGCATGTTGCTCATTGAGCACCATCAAGGTTCAGTCGACTATACACAGTCAACTATCACCTTGGTAGATGCATGTTGCTCTTTGAGCACCATCAAGGTCCAGTTGACTATATACGGTCGACTATCACCTTGGTAGATGCATGTTGCTCATTGAGCACCATCAAGGTTCAGTCGACTATCACCTTGGTAAACGCATGTTGGTCTTTGAGCACCATTAAGTTTTAGTCGATTATATATGGTCAACTATCACCTTGGTAGACACATGTTGGTTCTTGAGCACTATTAAGGTTCAGTCGATTATATACAGTCGACTATCACCTTGGTAGACAGATGTTGCTCCTTGAGCACCATCAAGGTTCAGTCGACTATTACCTTGGTAAACGCATATTGCTCCTTGAGCACCTTTAAGATTCAATCTAATTATCACCTTGGTAGACGCATGTTGCTCCTTGAGTACGATCAAGGTTTAGTCGACCATACACAGACGACTATCACCTTGGTAGATGCATGTTACTCTTTGAGCACCATCAAGGTCCAGTCGACTATATACAGTCGACTATCACCTTGGTAGATGCATGTTGCTCATTGAGCACCATCAAGGTTTAGTCGACTATACACAGTCAACTATCACCTTGGTAGATGCATGTTGCTCCTTGAGTACCATCAAGGTCCAGTCGACTATATACGGTTGACTATCACCTTAGTAGATGCATGTTGCTCATTGAGCACCATCAAGGTTTTGTCGACTATACACAGTCAACTATCACCTTGGTAGATGCATGTTGCTCCTTGAGCACCATCAAGGTTCAGTCGACTACCACTTTGGTAGACGTATGTTGCTTCTTGAGCACCTTCAAGGTTCAGTCGACTATCACCTTGCTAGACGCATGTTGCTCCTTGAGCACCACCAAGGTTTAGTTGACTCTACATGGTCGATGGTCACCTTGGTCTACCATTTAGCTTATTGAGCACCCTCAACGTCCAATCGACTGACATGATAAACTTCTTGATATAGGTTCTAACCTAAAAATCAAATAGTTTGGGGATAAACTGTAGTGGCAAAAATCGGTTAAGCCCAATTATCAAGCCCAAACGCATGTGAGGAATAAAGCCACTTTATAAGTCATACGTTCAAGATACATCAAATAGGCCCACGACCCAATCTTTGGTAAAATATCTTATCTCTCTAATTGGAGTACAATGGCCCATAGTCAATTAAGCTCAATCCAAATAAAGCAATGTGATCTTAAGCCCAAACCCAAGTCCAAGATACCACTAGTTCATAACACAAACAGAGTCAAACGTTCAATTGAGGATCTCGAGATATGTGCCTACAATCAAGGACGTGATCTCTCACTAACAGACTGACGTGAACACTATAAAAAGACCATCCTCATTCTACCCCAATTCGTCATTCTCTAAAGAGTATCTAATACTCTAAACAATTTTGACAATTTTCAGAATTCAACATATTTCGATCAACTCCGACATCACGCCTCTGTACCTCCGATCATCGTCGATTGAATATATTACTACAAGGAAGTACTCTTATACTTTACTCTACTGCTTTATTTATCATTATTAAATAGTTTACTGACTTGACCGTTGGAGTTCACTTGGTCAGTTCCATCCCGGTATTCCAAGTGATCCACGAATCATTCTTTTATCTAATTTTATAGGTTGTACTGTCCATATTATCTCACTATCATTTTTGTGGTCTATACCCCAAGAGGGAGATATATATATATATATATATTCTTGGTAGGAGCCGACCTCTTACGGGTCCAAAAGCACATTCTTTGTGTAGGTAAAAGAAAATCTTAAGTTTTTTAATTTGTTTTTTCAATTATTAACTATATATATATATATATATAATATAATATATAAATTGAATAAATAACAGTGATAATGTAAAAAGGTCCAAGCAAATGAAGTCCTTTTTGTTTACTGGGGAGGTGGTTGTTTTGTGAGTACCGAGGCACTGACTGGCCACCACATGCTTGCTTCCTTTGCTTCTAACAGTCGTTAATGTGTTCTCTCTTACAATGTAGACACCTCATCTTTACATGCAATTTTTGCAGCGATTTTTCAGCTTTTTTTTTTTCTCCTTTATACACCATCGCGGGTAAGAAACCCATGCATGTTGATCAATGATCACCTCTCTCTCTCTCTCTCTCTCTCTCTCTCTCTCTCTCTCTCTCTCTCTCTCTCTCTCTCTATATATATATATATATATATATATTGTTTTATCGAATAAAGAAGTAAAATAAATCTTTGTCTCGATCCAATCCGGAGCCAAAATAATTTTATTTATGAAAAATTGATTAAAATATAATATATAGACGAATTAAATAAATATTTTAGAAGCTAAAATTTTATTAATATTTTTTAATAAATATAGGTTTATGGTTAGTATTATTTAAAAGCTTATAATAAATAATCAAACTTTGATCATATGTTAACAATAATAATCATGAGTTAAAAGATTGCTATATCCAAATATTTATTTTTCATTACGAAAACATATTTCTTGACAAATTTTAATAGTACGAAAAAAAATTATCATATATTTATATTATATATATATAATTACTCCAAATTAAAGGGACATAATTAAATTTATTCTTAAAAGAAAATTGGAACAATTTAGAATTTGTTGTGGAAAATGCTATGCAAAACAACAATTAGATGAGAGAGTAGTGTTATGTTTTTTTTTTGTTTCATTTGAGGGAATGAATTTTGTTAATTTCTCTTGAATTTTGATCTAAAATATATAAGATTAATTAATTAATTAACGTAAAGCTATTGCACTTAAATGAGGTCAAAGCTGGTCTAAGTGGGGCTGTTGAAGAAGTTAATCAAAAATAAAATAAATTGGAGTAGCTAGCTACCTAGCTTTGACCAAAAAGGCAAAAACAATTAGAGAGAAGCTGTTCCAATGAAGAGATCGACTTGCTTATTTTCGATGTATATAAAAATAAATTAATTAATTTTTACACACTTTAAAAGTCTTCTTGCTCCGCTTTTGCAATCCTCACTTTGGGAGAGAGCCCCTTTGTTCTTTGATTTATTAATGTAGTGGTCAAATACTCTGTTTTACGCGTGTTCATTTAATTATAAAATTTAATTAATTAGATATATAAATCTAATTTTATTATATAAAATATAATTATATTTAACCATCATATGTGTAGTTGATTTTACACAACATTAGAACACAAATCTCCTTTTAATTATTTTAAACTATAAACATAATTATCGGTATATATATATATACTGACATGTTAAATATTTAAAATAAAAGTAAATAACCTTTTCTTTCTGTTATATTCGATAAATCATTACATATTGAGTTAAATAGTTTGAAAAATAATTTAGTTAAAAGTCTTTATCGATTTCATGAAAATTTATTAACGTTAATCTTTTTTTTTTAAAATTCATTAAAATTCTCCTATAGTTAAGAGATCATCAATAACAAACGAAAAAGAAAAGAAAATGAAACTCGGTGTATTTCGCGTGAGCTAATATCTAGAAATTAATTAAAAATTCATGTTAATAATTTTAAGGTTGTAAAATATTTGCAATTTCCATCAAAAGTTGGCACTCTTCTCTTCTTCAACAAGGACTCTATAGGTCTTTTTAAAGCATATAAAAGTAAGCAATGAAATGTGCCTTATTTATTTTTATTATTACTCAAATCTCAATAATCCAAACAAAATTCACATATACAATTCATAACCCAAATATTGTAAGTGTATTGATTGCTTTTTTTTAAGGGTATAATTACATGATTAACAACTGTCGAGATCAATCACTAAACGTGCGGTTTAGATATTTACTCCCATAACATAAGACATCTACTCCTACAAGAAAGGGAGAAAACTACTCTCATTGTTGAGTGAGTGGGTTATGTGAGTCTTTTAGTGGTTTGTTGCCATTTACTTAGTGGTATAATTTTTAGAAGTTATTTAGTTGTTTGTTTTGCATGACAGGTAGTGGCTATTTTATTGCTTTACATGATGGGCAGTGGCTATTTTATTGCTTTTTTCTTTTAAGTGTATTGCCTATATAAAGGCTATTTCATTATGAATAAAAATGCAGTTGTCTTCCATTTCTTGTTTTCTCAAGTTTACACCATTGGTATCAGAGCTTGTAGAAAAAAGTGAGATGGAAAAGAGTGCAGTAGCAACAATTTTCTTATTTTCTTATTTTGTTACACTTTCATTGCAGCAGCAATTCGTGATGGCCACTGAAAACAATTCAAACTTTGTGCAACCTTCCATTCTACGCTTTAGTGGTCATTATGATCATTGGAGTATGTTGATGGAGAATTTCTTGAGGTCTAAAGAGTACTGGCAGGTGATAGAATCAAGCGTAACTGAGCCAGCTGAAGGAACGATTTTGACAGATGCACAAAGGAAAGAGCTTGATGAACTCAAGTTGAAAGATCTCAAGGCAAAGAATTATTTATTTCAAGCAATTGATCGTTCAATATTGGAGACTATCCTTCAGAAAGATACTTTCAAGCAGATTTGGGATTCCATGAAGAAGAAGTATCAAGGACCCGCAAGGGCAAAGAGCCAGCAACTTCAAGTACTTCGTTCGGAGTTCAAATTGCTTCGAATGAAATCAGGAGAATCCGTTACAGATTATTTTTCAAGAATAATCGTAATCGTCAACAAGATGAGAATTCATGGCGACAAGACGGATGATGTCTCCATCATTGAGAAAATTCTTCGATCCTTGACATCAAAATTCAACTTTGTTGTTTGTTCTATAGAAGAATCTAAGAACATTGATGAACTTTCAATTGATGAATTACAGAGTTCTTTATTAGTTCACGAGCAGAAAATTAATCAACAAGAAAAGGAGGAACAATTTCTGAAGGTCACGACTGAGAACCAAGCTTTTGTACAACATAGATCAGTAGATCGAGGAAGAGGACGTGGTAGAGACAGAGGCAGAGGATATAATGACCGTAGACAGCAGCAAAAACCTGAAGATAATCAGGTTCATGATTCTTAAAGGAGAGGAAGAGGTCGAGGTTGAGGCAATCACTATTCCACCAGTTACAGACAGAAGTCAGTAGACAAATTCAATATTGAATGCTTTAGGTGTCAAAGGTATGGTCATTATCAGTCCGAATTTCGAACTAATCTGAATAAAGAGCGTTGTGAAATGTCTAATTTTACAGAGAAGCAAGAAGAAGTTGTCTCTATTTTAATGGTCTGCCATGCTAAAGAGGAAAATCATCGAAATATGTGGTATTTGGATACGGGTTGTAGTAATCACATGTGTGGAGATAAGTTTGCGTTTTCAGAGTTGGATGAATCATTTCAAATTACTGTAAAATTTGGAAATAACTTTACAATGTCTGTCATAGGTGAAGGAAATGTGTCAATTCGGACTAAAGCAAATTCTGTTCAAATTATTTCTAATGTTTTCTTTGTTCCAGATTTAAAAACAAATTTGCTTAGTATTGGCCAACTTCAAGAAAAAGGATACGAGATCATCATTAAAGATGGAGTTTGTCGAATTCAAGATCCAAAGAAAGACTTAATTGCACAAGTCAGCATGACTGCAAATCGTATGTTTTCTCTGCATCTCCACAATATTACTAATTTGTGTTTTTCTGCCAAGTTGAAGAATGAAGCATGGCTATAGCATTTTCATTATGGACATCTAAATTTCGGTAGACTGAAGACATTACGACAGAAGAATATAGTGGAAGGTCTTCCTCAGATTGAATTTTCTCAACAAGTTTGTGAAGAATGTGTTGTTAGCTAACAACATCGCAATCAATTTCCCCAAGGAAAGTCATGGAGAGCAAAAAAGGCATTAGAGTTGGTCCACTCTAATCTCTGTGGTCCAATAACTCCAATTTCCAATGAAAGTAAAAAATACATAATTACCTTCATTGATGACTTTAGTCGCAAAACTTTGGTGTATTTATTGTAGGAGAAATATGACGCTTTTGCAGCCTTTAAAAATTATAAAGTTCTTGCTGAGAAAGAAGTAGGGAGCCCAATTAAAGTTCTTCGCACAGATCGCGGCGGCGAATATAACTCACATGAATTTGTAAATTTTTGTGAGACCTATGGCATCAAGAGGCAACTTACAACAGCTTACACGCCTCAGCAAAATGGTGTTTGCGAAAGGAAGAATCGGACAATTTTTAACATGGTGCGAAGTCTTTTAACAATGAGCAATATTTCGAAGAGTTTTGGTCCGAAGCAGTCAATTGGAGCATTCATATTTTGAACAGAAGTCCCATTATTGCTGTTCAAAATATGACACCGGAAAAAGCATGGAGCGGAAGAAGACCGATGGTAGATCATTTCAGAATTTTTGGGTGTGTTGCGTATTGTAACATCCCTAATTTCGAATAATTAATTTTCAATATATGAATATAATATTTATGATTTGAGGGATGGATAATGTAGTTAAATGTATGTATATTTTTAAGGTTTTTAGGTGGACCGGTGGAGCGATCCAGAAAGAGTGTATGAAAGAAAAAGGAAATTGTTGGCAGTGAGCACCGCGACCAGGGATCGCGATGAGCAGCTCGCGGTGAAAATGGTGATTTTGGATAGTGAGTACCGCGACCAGTCACCGCGACCAGAGATCGTGCTGACTAGCTCGCGATGAAAATGTTGAATTTGAGCAGTGAGCAACGCGACCAGCGTCGCGACCAGGCACCGCGATGGTTGATCGCGATGAAAGCGGTGAAATTACTCCAGTGAGAAACGCGACCAGGTGGCACAACCACATGTTGCGATGACCGAATTTTTATAAAAAAAATAAGAGGCCGTGAAGCTTCTCGAGGAAGCAAACCAGAAAAGAAAGAGAGAGAATGAGAGAGGAGAAAAAGAAAGAAAGAAAAAGAGAAAGAGAGAGGAAGAAGAAGAAGAAGAAGAAGAAGAAGAAGAAGAAGAAGAGAAGAAAAAGAGAAAAGGAAGAAAGAAAAGGAAAATAGGAGGAAAAAAGAGAAAGGAAAAAGGAAAGTCAGAAAAGAAATAGTCGGAAAAACTGGTAGCCAGGTTAGTATACACTTCTTTTCGAAAAACTCTGTGATTTTATTTTCGTGTTTTGATCCGAAACTGAAATTCTTGATTTGAGTTAGTTCGTTTTTTTTCGATTAATTACGATTATATTTGAATACATTATTTGAGAATTTTGTTTGAATTATGAATATTGTTTTGAAAATATTATTGCTGAATTACGAATATTATTTTGGATATATGTTTTGGAAATGAAATTGCTTGAATATAAAGTCTGTGAATTGTGAACCTGTATTGGAACGGCCCTAGGATACTTGAACATATATACGAATATAGGAGGTTGGTATACCAGCTGGGTTATTATAGCAGTATTGCACCAATATTAATATTGATATTGATATTATGTACCTCCCCAAGGATTTGTCCTGGGGTAGGGAGACACGTACCTTCCTGGATTCATCTTTGGATAGGGAGATATGTACCTCTCTAGGTTACTGAACACTCAATTCTAGGGTAGGGAGTTATATGTACCACTCTTGGATTGTACGATCCCCAAGAGTCGATCCTCGGGTTGGGAGTTATGTTCAACAGACAGCCACTGATGTCGAATGACCTATATTCCAGTTCTGAATTATGTTAAGTATACTAAATGGCCAAAATTGAGAATAAATTGAATAAAATGATTAGAAAAGAATTGAATACTGAATTTCGTATGAGTTATTGATTGAATTTAGATGCTTTTATTAAACTAATTTCATATGATTTATTCCAGTAATTGAGTTGAATTTTGTAATGTGTTTATATATTAGCATTGTAATATTTTTATTATGAAATTATTTTATGATTTTGATAATTGAGTTTAGTGTACACCCACTAAGCTATATGCTTAGCGTGTTGGTTTTTATCACGTGTAGGTAACAGAGATACCGAGGAAGAAAAAGACTAAAGAGGTATTAGCTGCAGAGGAGAATTCAGAGCCATATTTTTTTTTTGGGGTAGTTATATAGTTCTGTGTATTATATTCAGTATGCATGCAAATACAGAAATCTGTAAATGTGTTATATATTTATGTTTTGTAAATAATTGTTTTATGGTTATGTTTTCATTTTCAAAGGTTTAGAAATATTGAATTATGAATTGTTTTATTTAAAACTGTTTGGAAAGTCGCACTAAACGGCAAAGTGCGCATTTAATTGAGAAAGAGATTTGAAGTGTTAATTGTTTTATATTATTTGAACTTTTGTTGGAAACAGGATTTTTGGGAAATCAGAAAAACAGAGGAAACTCTGCCGAAATTTTGAAAATAAATTTTGATGGGCTTACTAGAAAGGATTTTAAATTGTAAAATATTTGATTTTCAAATTATAAATAGAATTAAGAAAAGTTTTGAAAATCCGGTAACGCTACCTGTGTCGATCCAGTCGGGTCGGGTCAGGGGGTGTTACACGTATGCCCATATTCCAGACTAAAAGAGAAAAAAACTTGATGACAAGGGAGAGAAATGTATTTTTCTTGGTGTTAGTGATCAGTCAAAAGCCTACAAACTGTACAATCCTATCACCAAGAAGGTTGTAATTTGTCGCGATGTTGTTTTTGATGAGGAAAAATTCTAGTCATGAAGTGACAACACAACACAACAACAAATTCCAGCAGATTTTGATGGTGACGATTATGAGAAAATGCAGCAGTCAATGGGAAATGTGTATCAACCATCATCCAGTCAAATTGTTCCAACAAATGTTAATAGCCCACCTGCAGCTATAGTTGACGTAAAAGAATAACGACCCCAGCATGTTAGAAAAAGACCTGTATGGATGATGGATTATGAGGTATCTGACTCTGATGATTCTCAGGATTCACTCTCACATTTTGCTCTATTTTTAGATTGTGATCCTGTAGCATTTGAAGATGCTGTAAAAGAATCAAAATGACAGATTGCTATGGATGCTGAAATTGTGGCTATCGAAAGAAACCACACTTGGGAGTTAACAGAACTTCCAAAAGGGCAGAAGACCATTGGTGTGAAATGAGGATACAAGACAAAGCTGAAAGAAAATGGTGAAGTCGACAAGTACAAAGCGCGTTTAGTAGCTAAAGGTTATAAGCAAAGTTTGGTGTGGATTATAAAGAAGTCTTTGCTCCTGTAGCACGACATGACACAATTAGATTGGTGATTGCATTGGCAGCACAAAACTCATGGCCTATTTTTCAGTTAGACATGAAATCGGCGTTCTTACATAGGGATTTGGAAGAACAAGTATTTATTGATCAACCTCTTGGTTATATTAAGATTGGAAATGAACATAAAGTGTATAGATTAAATAAGGCACTATACGGATTAAAACAAGCCCCACGTGCTTGGTATAGTCGCATTTATGCTTATTTTTTGAAGGAAGATTTTAAAAAATGTTCATATGAACATACACTTTATATTAAAATTAGTGAAGGAGGAAAAATGCTCATTGTGTGTTTATATGTTGATGATCTTATATTTAGTGGGAATGATAGTGCCATGTTTGAAAAATTTAAGAAGTCTATGATGGTTGAGTTTGATATGTCTGATCTTGGAATGATGCATTATCTTTTGGGTATTGAAGTGGAACAATCTACTGCTGGAATTTTTATTTCTCAAAAGAAATATGTGCAAGAAATTTTAAACAAGTTTAAAATGAAGAATTGCAATTCAGTGGGCACACCCATGGAGACGGGTTTGAAACTTGTCAAAGATCCTGAAGAAAGAAAGGTTGACAGCACACTTTACAAGCAAATTGTAGGAAGTTTAATATATTTGACTGCAGCAAGGCCAGATATAATGCCTTCAGTGAGTGTCATCAGTAGGTACATGGAGTACCCAGGAGAGATGCATCTTCTAACTGCCAAGAGGATTTTTCGATACCTGCAAGGAACCATTGAATATGGGTTGTTCTATAAGAAGGGTGAAAAGTCAGATTTGTTTGGTTTTACTGATAGTGATTATGCATGGGATCTTGATGATAGGAAAAGTACATCTGGCTATGTATTCATGATGGGGCTAGGAGCTATTTCATAGTCTTCAAAGAAGCAACCAATTGTTACTTTATCAACAACCGAAGCCGAATTCGGCTGCAACTTCATGTGTATGTCAAGCTATTTGGTTAAAGAAAATTCTTGAGAAGCTGTATTTCAAGCAATAAGAACCCATTCCAATTTATTGTGATAACAGTTCAGCAATTAAAATCTCCAAGGATCCTGCTCTACATGGAAGAAGCAAGCATATTGATGTTAGGTATCATTTCTTAAGAGACCTCACAAAGGATGAAATTATTGATCTCATTTACTGTAGAAGTGAAGATTAAGTTGCTGATATATTTACCAAACCCCTCAAATTGCCTACGTTTCAGAAGTTGAGGAAATTGCTATGAGTTTATACTTTGAAAAGTGCAGATTAAAATTTATGTTATTGTTTAAATTGAATGTTTGCAATACTTTCAGTTTAAGGGAGGAATTGTTAAGTGAGTGGGTTATGTGAGTCTTTTAGTGGTTTGTTGCCATTTACTTAGTGGTCTAATTTTTAGGAGTTATTTAGTTGTTTGTTTTGCATGATGGGTAGTGACTGTTTTATTGCTTTACATGATAGGTAGTGGCTATTTTATTGCTTTTTTCTTTTAAGTGTATTGCCTATATAAAGGCTACTTCATTATGAATAAAAATGTAGTTGTCCTCCATTTCTTATTTTTTCATATGCTGGTAAATGTGTATGGTGTGACTTGAACCCTTATCATTAAGATGGGAGGGAGGTGCACTAATCACTTGAGCTGTAAATGGTCATGCAGATGTACTGATTGCTTTGAGAATAGAGAAAAGTATATATATCCCGCATTGATTTATTTACGTATAGTAGTTGATTTATATATATATCTTCTTCGACATGGAAAGTTATATATATAATAGAGATAAATCACAAAAGGACTTTGTTTTAAATATTTTTTTATAACATACCTTCTTCGTGAAGATACCAAAAAACAGCAGGCAGCGAGCTGATGAGCAGCAACCAGAGAATTAATTAGCAGAAGAAGCATCATGGATTTTGAAATAAAATTATAATGTACCATTGAATATACTATATATATATATATATATATATATATATATATTATGAGTACTAATTAGCGTATATAGAAGATTTTGGTAATAAAAAAAAATTAAAAACAAAACTACATTATCCAATATTTAAAGGATAGAAAGATGCCAAAATATGTTCAATTTTTTTAATTCGAATAAAATTAAGGAAAAACAAAATCTATATTATGCTTGTATATATCTTTTTGGAGTACACACCCAATTCATCAAAAAAATAAAAATAAAATTGATATATATAAGACAGCTCTACAGTCTACACTACACAAAATATAAAGAAATATAATAATCAAATTAAATAATATTCTAGCATAATAATTGGAGGCATTAGGCATATACACACACATGACACATACATAGAATGATGAAAAGGTAAGGTGCTTCATCTTAGAAATTTTGGTCGGATTATTAGTAATTAAGATTTGTTTAATTACTAATTAATCAATGCATATGTATACCAAAATTTAGACATTAATCAAAACTTGTATACTCTACTTTACCTTTGTTGTTTGTAAGAGAAAATCTAAAAATAGTAGCTAGCAACCCTAGAAATTTGATACATATTCATTTGCTTACATAATAATTTTATGCTTATATTTTGTTATACAAACTAAAAGTGACAAGTATTATAATTAGTACAAACCATCAGAGGAAAAAGTTTAAGATGATAAATTTGTAAGTTTATTGTGTGATCGTGGATATAGTTTAGTGATAATAAGTCTCTCAAAGATGTTGAGATACAAGTTGAAATTCTAAATTTATTTTATGTGGATTTTCACATTAGAGAATCTAGTCATATTAATTTATTAGGTTATATACAAGAAATGTCTATGAAACTTCAACTGAATTTCTCTTTTCTTGGATAATATCAGAGAAAGAAAGTAAATAAAAAATAAATGATTCCGAATTCCAAAACCAGTCTGTAGACAGTAGCAAGTTCAGACTCTCTCTCTCTCTCTCTCTCTTTTTATTTTTCCTTAGCTACGCAGCAGTCTCTCTCGCACACTCAATTTCAATTGTATATATAAATGGTCACCGCCCTTGTCCACCATTAACAGAACTTAAACTTTGCATACAAACAGAGCCTCATCTCTCTCTCTTTTGAGTAGTAATCAATAACACCAATAAACGAGGAGGGTCTTCTAGGTATCCGTCTTAAAAAGCCACAAAAACCTAAAAAGGAAAAAAAATGGACGACTCAGTTGGCACAGGCCACAACGCCACTACTGCTGCTCCTGTGACTGTCACCACCACCACCACCACGAATGACACGAAGAGCACTGATAGCGCCACCACCACCACCAGTGACAACAACTCCAACGCTGATACCAACACCAACAACAGCAGTGATAATAATAATAATAATAATATCAACAACAACAACAGCAATAGTAGTGGCAAGAAGTGTAAAGGCAAAGGTGGACCAGATAATGGCAAGTTCAGGTACAGAGGAGTCAGGCAACGAAGCTGGGGCAAGTGGGTCGCCGAGATCCGAGAGCCAAGGAAACGGACCAGGAAGTGGCTCGGCACATTCGCAACGGCGGAGGAGGCGGCGCGTGCCTACGACCGCGCTGCCATCATCCTCTACGGGTCCAGGGCTCAGCTCAATCTCCAACCGTCTAGCTCTTCGCCGTCGTCCTCCCAGTCTTCGTCGTCGCGTGGAAGCTCCTCTTCTTCTTTGTCTTCACAAACCCTAAGGCCTCTGCTTCCTCGTCCATCAGGGTTCGGCTTCAGCTTCTCCGGTTCGGCGGCTCCGTTCGCTCAACATCATCATCATCATCATCATCATTCGGTGACGACGGCCGCTTCTGTGGACGCTTATGGTGGAGTTTTTCAGAACCTAGTCGGTGTTGGTTCGAGCATGTTGTGTTCTAACAACATAGTACCCTACCAGCAACAACAACAAGAAGTTCAAGCGATGCAGAATTTTGATTATCATCACCACCAACATCAATTGCTATCCGATGGATTGAATCCGATCAACGGTGGAGATTGCCCTACAGGAACGATAACAACATCCTCGTACACACCAACAAACCCTAATATCCATAACCATCAGATGTATTTCTGCGATGATCATATCAACTCACTTGCCGGTTCTGTTGGTTCCACCTTGTCAATCACCACCCAACCTGTAGTTGCACCACCGTGTCCGGCTCCGAACATGACAGTCGGACCCGGGTCTCCGTCGGTTTGGCCGCTGACAAATGACGAAGAGTATATTCCTCATTGTCTTTGGGACTATGGAGATCCATTCTTCAACGATTTCTAATATTTGGACTCATCAAATTGATTTGTGGAGGATCATTCTTCGAATTTTCATGGGAAGGGCTTGCATGCAAGTTCTTGAAGATGTCGATGCACGTTTGTGATAATTGAAATCTTGAAGATTGAAGATGATGGTGATGATGATAATCACTAAACAGAAGTAGTGAAGTGGGTTTCGTTTTACAAGTGATTACAAGACTATTGAAATCTTATAGTCGCATGTGGCGCATGTCAGTTTTATATACTGCAATTAAGTATAAGATTAGAGGAGATCTCAATTAAGGTACGGTCGATTGATATCATCTCAGGTAATGAATTTTATTGTATTTTTATGGTGCAAGTGTGTTTGGTGATGGAGTTTTTGAGAGTTCCTTATTTGATTTTTTTTTTTTAAAAAAAAATGTATTGTTAGTTGTAGCTAGGGTTAATTAGGGATTCGAAAGTTGCATGTAGTTTTGGAAGACAGAAATCTTTTTCTAGTGAATTTCTGTCACTATTGTCTTTAAAACATGAGTATGATGTCCACTGTTTTTTTTTTCTTTTTGTTTAATCTCCGTCTCTCTTTCTTCAATTAGCATGTGCTATTATCATTTATTTACATGGGATTGCTGTGAATTAATTAGAAATTAAATCTGTTTGATTCATATATATTATCAATTCTAATTTGCAATCTTTCTAATTCATTGCACACAGCTGACAATTCACAGCTTAATTACAATAGTTTCAATTATTAACTACAATCCTGTTGATGTATGGCTTGATTTTATAGAGACAGATGATTAAAATTCGAGATTGAATTAAGATCAGAATAAAAACTCAAATGAAACACTTAATTAAATTTATGTGAGCATGAGAGGTGCAGATGTTGTACTTATAATGTAAGTATTATAGGTGGGAATTTCAATGAATTCCCAAAAAGGAAAAAAATGGAATCAGGTTTTTGAATCGCTTTCTCCTTTACTTAATTTATTTGCGGATTAATTTCGAATTTTATTTCCAAAAATTATTTACTTGCAATTAGCTATGTTTTATCATGATTTTTTAAGTTTAATCTTTCTATCATGCATGCTAGATTTTCATTTTAGATCTACTTAATTAGATAATTATAAGTTACATTAAGTTTACATGATATTGTTACAGAAAAGCAGATCGTGTAACAAAAATTGTTAAACGTCGATATTATGTTGCTAAAATTATCGCATTCAGTTGTATTAATCAGTTAGTGTTCGAGTCGAAAACCTGTATGACCAGCTTATAAATTCCATGGCTTTTCCTATTTTGACGAACAACTTGAGTTGCTGGATCATATATATGTTAAAATCTCAACCCATTCTCATGTATAATCTCACTGTTGCTGTTAATATATCTATCATTATAAATACTATTTGTGCACATCGTTGTGGCTCGTAGGTTGCTCTTTGCAATGTGCATGCGCTTTTACTGTGCGTTGTTGAACGGATGTTGTCAAAAGTAATTTTTCTAGTAGACATTCAACTTCAAAGATAAAAGATTAGCTAGAATAAGTTTTTAGAAACAAAGGAGATAGATCATGAACATGAAACTAGGCCAAAGAGAAGTTCAATCTTGAAGAAGAAGATATATGGAGACTGTAGGCAGTGTTGTGTACATACTCTGGCTTTGTGGCACAATTTTTCTCTGCAGTGGGGTCCAAGGCCCATGCATGTTTCATCTCTGCAAAGCTCATTTGACTTTTTGTTAGGATCTTACACAAGTCACACATACATGAAGACACAAATGCTTATCTCAACAACAAAAGTGAACCCCACTTTCTTCCTATGATTCCCAGACCAATGATAATAACAAGACTATTAGTATCTATGACAATGTGCCTGGTCTGGTCCAAAATTAGTACCACCTTTTAATTGATGAAGTCTGAGGCAAAAGAAACGGAAAAATGTGGATAGAATTTCACCCCCATGATTATGTTGAAAAACATCAGGGTAGACTGTAATAAGAAAATATGGAGTAACTTGACACACTTTGTAACCTGTAAGGGTAACCATTTGTAGAACGTAGAACGTAGAACGTAACCATTTGTTTCGTGTAGTAGATAATATAACAATCGGGCAAAGTAATAAGATTCACGCAAGAGGTTGTGTTTACGACGAAGAGCAACAAACTAACAATTTCCATATAATAACAAGTTTATTTATGAGCTAATTGCACTCACAACCCCTGAGGTTTGGCCAACTACAGGTAAAATCAACTTTATCATTTATTAACAATGACACCCCCTTGACTTTAGTCAAAGTGAACAGTATCAGGGGTATTTTCGTCTTTTTCAATTTTTAATTTTATTTTATTAAATAATAAATCAAAAAATTAAAATAAAATAATAAAATTAATAAAAAATAAAAAATTAATTAATTTAAATCCATTTTTCAGATCGAATCTCAACCGTCCATCAAGATTAATGAAGGGTTGAGATTCAATCTGAAAATGGATCTAAAAAAAAAAAAAAATATTTTTTGGGATCTTCGAAGAACCCAATCTGGGTTCTTCGAAGAACCCAATCGAGGGTTCTTCGATCGAAGAACCCTCTGGGTTCAGATCGAAGAACCCTTCTGGGTTCTTCGATCGAACCCATCTGGGTTCTTCGATCGAACCCAGATGGGTTCGATCGAAGAACCCTCTGGGTTCTTCGTTCGAACCCAGAGGGTTCTTCGAAGAAGAACCCAACTGGGTTCTTCGAAGAACCCAGTTGGGTTCTTCGTTCGAACCCAGATGGGTTCGATCGAAGAACCCTCTGGGTTCTTCGAACGAAGAACCATCGAACCATGGTTCTTCGTTCGAATAACCCAGTTTTCTGGGTTCTTCGAAGAACCCAGAAACTGGGTTCTTCGAAGAACCCAGTTGGGTTCTTCGTTCGAACCCAGATGGGTTCGATCGAAGAACCCTCTGGGTTCAGATCGAAGAACCCTTGTGGGTTCCAAGGGTTCTTCGATCGAACCCAATCACAGATCCAATCCGATTCCTCAATTGAGGCTACAACAAAGATTCAACACAATCAATACATGCACCAGAGATTCAGCACCACCAACACCCCAATGGATTGAATGGGTAGCAAGCAAACATTAGCTCGACCTGGATAAAGAGATAAGTGGGTTCGATCGAAGAACCCGATCTGAACCCAGAGGGTTCTTCGATCGAACCCATCTGGGTTCGAACGAAGAACCCAACTGGGTTCTTCGAAGAACCCAGATGGGTTCGATCGAAGAACCCTCTGGGTTCTTCGAACGAAGAACCATGGTTCGATGGTTCTTCGTTCGAAGAACCCAGAGGGTTCTTCGATCGAACCCATCTGGGTTCGAACGAAGAACCCAACTGGGTTCTTCGAAGAACCCAGTTGGGTTCTTCTTCGAAGAACCCTCTGGGTTCGAACGAAGAACCCAGTTGGGTTCTTCGTTCGAACCCAGATGGGTTCGATCGAAGAACCCAGATGGGTTCTTCGAAGAACCCAGATTGGGTTCTTCGAAGATCCCAAAAATTTTTTTTTTTTTTTTTTTTTGTTTTTTTAGATTCATTTTCAGATTGAATCTCAACCCTTCATTAATCTTGATGGACGGTTGAGATTCGATCTGAAAAATGGATTTAAATTAATTAATTTTTTATTTTTTATTAATTTTATTATTTTATTTTAATTTTTTGATTTATTATTTAATAAAATAAAATTAAAAATTGAAAAAGACGAAAATACCCCTGATACTGTTCACTTTGACTAAAGTCAAGGGGTGTCATTGTTAATAAACGATAAAGTTGATTTTACCTGTAGTTGGCCAAACCTCAGGAGGTGTGAGTGCAATTAGCTCTTTATTTATTGTAGAAAGTGACATAACATACATAACGAATGATAATCGTGTTGTCTTAGGGGCGTACCCAAGAGTTTAATAGGGTGGGCGAAAATAAAATAAAATATTTTTTTTAACGAGCATCAACAATACAAAGAAATTTAATTAATTAAAAAATAAAAATAAAACTAGATGGAGACATAATAAATATTATCCTTCAAAACCCATATATTAAACAAAGTACATTAAATTTTAATAATATAACAATAAAAAAGAAAAAGAAAATATATAATACAAATACAAATAAGTCTTATTGAAACTTTATTTTGTGAGATTTTATACAATCAAACTCGTATATTATATATTATAAGTCAATGGTATCAGCAATCTCCCTAACTTTTTAATTTCAATGTATAAATTAAAAATTAAAAAACTTACTTAAGTGCATGAAAAGAGGAGAATTGATTATTTTAATCATTTAAGACTTGAGAGAAAGAGAACATATGGGTGGCCATGTGTGTGGAAAATTGGTTCGTCTGGTGTATATTTAGAATAGGGGAGAAAGAGAAGAAAGATTATAGAGAGGGAGACTCGTGTAATGATAAATTGATGTGAGAATTTTTTTTAAAAAAATTTAATTAGTAATAGGTAAAATGGTAATAATACTGAAGTTAAAGAGTAAATATGTAATTATGATTGAAATTTTTTTTAAAAAAATCTTAGCCGAGCAACTGCCCGGGTTGCTCTCTATTTGTGTCCGCATCATATTTATATTTTTAATTCTATTACCATTAATTAATATAAATGTATCATTTTAATCTATATAACCAAAATTTATACAGTTAAATAAAAATAAAACTATTTGAGTTATTCATAACAATAGGATATCAATATTAAAAGATGTATTTGTCATCCTATTTGCAACACATACTATTATAATATGTATTGACAAATACATATTTTTGCTTATAAGTATCTAATTAAATATATAAAAATACAAAAATATATATTTTTATTAAAAAAATCGCAATCAAAGTATACAACATCTGCCTGACTTCCATACGACCAAAATTTAAATAGTCAAATAAAAATGAAACTCAAAATTAATTAGTTTACCCATAATAATATGATATTAATACTAGAAGATGTATTTGTACTCTTACTTGTAACACATGTGTATTGATAAATAAATAAATATATATATATATATATATATATATTATATGTATCTAATTAAATATAAAAAAATATAAATATTCTTAGTTTTTGCTGTGTGTCAAATTACACCAGGCCCAAACAGGCCCAAAATACCAAAACCATCGAAGGAGACCCAACGCACGAAAAGGGCTAAAAGATCGCTACAAAGCAAGATGGGCCCTAACCCAACATACCACGAAAGAAGAAGCTCTGAACAAACAGTAATAAAGTCAAAAGTACTGCACCTCGCCAAAACTAGCTGCTCGCAGATGAAGCGGCCCCACAGCTCGCAAGTCACTAAGATCGGGGCCTCAATTAAAGGAAGAATTCCGAGAATATAAAGATCACGCCCGGTCAACTAGCAGACTCTCAATCAATCACAAATTCTTCACAATCAGCAATTGTATTTAAATTAAACCACACCCATTAAGGGATATAATTTCACTCTTAATTTACGAGATCAGATTCTATATAAAACAGGATGACTCCCGCCCCTTGACACTATAAAAGAAGCGGGCCATCACTGTTACAAAGGTTACTATTTATTTTCAGAAAACACATACATAAGTGAGTTCTGCAATACATCAAGCGAATTCGACTTGAATACCGAGAACAGTGAATGTCGGCATTCTCTTATACCGAACCACCTTAAAAATCTCTTGTGTTAATCTTTTATGAGTTTTATCCCTTGGTTCTTACATATTCACCAATTTATCACGTTAACCAAATTCGCACGTCAATAGTTCTCATGACCACTAAATTATTATAAACTCATCAGTTTAATCCATATGATCAAAATTTTAATTCTCAAACTTAAATAAATTCAAAATTAACTTTTATAAAAAATTAAAACTAAAAGTAAGAATAAAAATTCTCATATATATATATATATATATATATATATATATATATATATATATATAGACACACACACACACACACACACATATAAATTTAACACATGAAAGGTCAGAGGGTTGCCGGAATTTATCGAGATCAAGCTCTATAGCGCAGTCCAGATATTTTAAATCTAAATCAGAAAAAGTCTACTCCCAACATTAGAAGAGGTTTCCCTATACTGATTGCGGTTTTATAGGCAATTGTGGGATAATATTTATAATATCAAGGTTTGAACGTTGATAAGTTGGGAGAATTTGTGAAGTTTCAACTAACATGGTAAGACCTTTGACAAAATTGTTAATAATTAAAATTAAAGAAAATAATTATAAAATTTATCAAAATTATTGTCATATTTATTATTTTATATAACTAAAAATGTAAAAACTAATATAGGTGACCTCCATAAAGGAAGTCGGGAAGATGTCGCATCCTTTGGATAAAAATATATATATTTTCATATTTTTATATTTTTTTTATATTTAATTAGATACATATAAGAAAAATGTGTATTTGTTAATACATATTATAATAGCATGTGTTACAATTAGGAGGACAAATACATCTTTTAATATTAATATCCTATTATTACGGGTAAATCAATTAATTTTAAGTTTTATTTTTATTTAACTATTTAAAATCTGGTCATATGAATTGAATGATATGTTTATATAATTAGTGGTAATAAAATTAAAAATATAAACATAAAGGACTAAACAAAAATTATTTATAAAATTTGAAAAATAAAAAATGATCCCACTTGTCACTCCTTAAGGAGCGACTAGGCGAGTGCAGCTAGCATTGCTCTTATACATATACATATACATATACATATATATATATATATATATATATATATATATATATATATATATATATATGTATATGTACACACAAGTCCACCCCCTAAAGTGTGTGTGTGAGAATTGTTAAAAATAGTCTAATAAATATGTGAAAAATTATTTTTAGCCATATATTAAAAAATAATCGTTTTTAGTCCCTTTGATAATTTCATATCATAAATACCCCTTAACCATCCTCTGATTGGATAATTACAAAAGAACGCAAGAAATGAAAAATTATAAAAAAGTGCATTAAAATTACATAAAAACCCTATTTACACTTATACCTAGTTACAACAAAAAATCGCTTTTTCCTTTACTTCTAGCTATTCGTTTTCTATTTCTTGTCCTTTTCTTAGAATTTCCTTTATTTTTTATCTTTTTCATTGAAAGCTACTTACACTCCTCTTTATTTTTCTGACACTGAACATTTTATATTTAACAACTCTATTATCTCAACAAAATCAAAACTTGGAGGTAATTTTATGGATTTTTTTGTATTTTATTTAAAATGTGTTTTATGGATTTTTTAGTTTTTTATTTAAAATGTGTTTTATGTCGTTATTTTGTACAATGTGTTTGATTTGTGGTTGAAAGAATTTGGGTGATATTAGCTTTTTTTTTCTTTTTTTTTGTAAAATGTTAATGGTTATGGAATATGGGTAGTAAAATGTTAGTTAGTAAAATGTTTGTTAGTGAAATGTTGGTTAGTAAAATGTAGGTTACTGAAATATAGGTTCGTGAAATGTTGGTTAGTGAAATGTTGGTCCGTGAAATGTAATGTTAGCAAAATGTGTAGACTTTAATTGTCTATGCCACGGGTACTACATCACTTCCCGGCTGAAGACCGCATATGCACCACCAATTAATCGAGTTCCCAATCAATCTCTATAGGATGTACCTATAGAGATAAGCAGTCAGGTGGTACTACCACCAGCAGGTAGAAAACAGTCAAGAAATATGCAAGGTAGTCATGAAGGCGTGGACACAATCGTTTAGGTTGCTCAAACCCACATTAAAGAACTACAATTCCTGAGCCAAGTAATTCTATTAGTCAAGAAGTTTCGGTACGTCGACAGTGGAAATGCGGTGCTTGCAAGTAGTTAGGACATAACCGCTTGACATTCCAGTTTGTTGACCACTCTCAAACCACCGACGATACGAATACCGGTACATATGGAAGTGCACAATAGATCAAATTTAATCTTTGTTGATTGGATGAACATGTTGATTTACTGAAACATGTTGTGAATTTAATCTAACTATTTAGCAAGTTTATTTAATCCGACACTTCCATGTCACTTAACTTTGTTCGTAATTATTTACTGTTATGTCTTGTATATTTCCAGGTTATCATGTGTAGATGCTGAAATCTACGCTTGATGACCTGGCAGTCTACTGTGATTGTTTGAGGGGACGACGATCTGCAAAATAGCAAGAATCGAGTCATGTGTTACGCCTTTTTGTACCCGCAAGTATACGGGGTCGGCACAAGTAATAAAGTGTAAGTAAATTATCGTCTCCACAGGGATATTTAGGTATTGAGTACTAAAATTAACCAAGTCTATTTCTATTTGGATAAATCAAAATGGTTTGTAAGAGGAAAATTAAAGATGAAAATACATAAACATAAAAATAAATCAAACAACCAAATATGAGAGATTAGTTAGGGTATTTGAATTCTCCTAATCCATCCAATTGAATTTCATGAAAGCACATTGTTGTGGTATAATGATTCATTTTGATGATCGTGTTTATCTAAATTATCCAAAGTCCTCTTTCGAGGTAAATCGGACCTATTCCACATACACTAATATCTTATCTCTCGATGGTATATCCAAGTGCATGAAAATGCATTAGTCACAATAAACACCTATGTGATCACACAAGCAAATTAGTATATCTCTATTTAATTCTACTTGTGGTGGACATTACATCGAGCACGTTGTAGGCGTCACCTCTCGGTACATAACACAACCAATTTATCATCTAAATGTAGGCCTTCACATCCAAAAGCATTAAGCACAATAATACCACACAACAACATAATAATCAACCACAACAAATTAAACAATCAATTCATTCAATCATCATAGAATAAGATCCATCAAAACCCTAACTTATAAATTTAGTTCAAAATCAAATAATCACAACTAAAACAATAATATAAAGCGAGACGAATTAAATAGAGGATAATGCTAGGCAGTCACACGGTTCCAATCACGGATATAGAAAACATATTAATTATTATTAAGCACATTATATCATGAAATAATATAACAATATATTCATAATTAATAACTCACAAAATCCGTTTATGATTCGTACACCTAACACAACATCTAGCTACTCATTCAATCAAATAAAATAAGGAAAGATTAAGGATGCAATACAACCCATTCTAAGACACAACGACTCGAAATCCGCTCGTTTCCGGCTTAGATTTCTTTACCATCGATCTTCGTCTCTTCTTGGTGATTAATCGATATCGCCAGACTAGTGAAGTGTTGATGATTGGGTGATGTTGGTTGTGTTTTGTGGTGAAAGGAATGATGGAAAAATGGCCAAGTTTACACTAAGGGGCTGCTGGAACCGCACCTCCACTCCCTCTCATTTTCTGCTTGTTTTCTTCTTATAGCAGCGCATTAGGGCTGCTAGAAATTGGCCACCGCGAGCAGCACCGTGAACTGGGCTAGGTCGCGGTCTTCCTCGCCATGCTCCCTGGTCTGCTAGCTCATCTTCACCGCGAGGAGGGGCGTGAGGACACTAGTCGCATTGAAGCTCGCCATGCACACTGGTTTTCTTCTTCTTCTCCGCGCGCTGCTCATTTTTATTTTTTTCTTTTCTTAAACAGCAAAACGACGCCGTTTTGCACCAGCTCTTTGGTGCCAAAATGGCGCCGTTCCACTAAAGCCCAAATCCTTTAGTGCAAAACGCACCGTTTCACTAATAGCTGGGGCTGACTTTCTGAATTTACAGTTTGCCCCAGAACTCTACGATTCGTTCATCTAGGCCCTTCTACCAAGTTACTAAAATTACACTTATTAATAAAAAATATATAAAATCTTCACTTGGGTCCCTCAACCTGCACACTGAAGAAAATCATTAAAAACAACCGATAATTACTCGGGCACGGAACGAAAGTAGGTAAAGATGGATATAAATGGAGGTTTATTTTTTATCAATAAATGGAGCCAACAAATACCCCAAACCTAACTTTTGCTCTTCCTCGAGCAAAATCGGAACGAAACGAAAATTCAAACAAAACGAAGGGAAAACGAAATAACAAATAACGGAAAACAAACAACTAGCTTAAACCACTTTCGTAGGTAACACGATGGTACTTAGCATGTGCCACAAGCCTTTAAACCCCTAGGTGGTCCTGGTGGACGAGTTATAGTCTCGTGAGGGTTTACCAGCTACGATACCCACAAACGTCCTAAGCTAACCATATACATAGCTCAACATCAAATTAAGTATATACACAAATGCAAAGGCATAAGAATAGCACAAAAATCAGAAATCTGAAATGCTGCCAATAAGTCTAAACACCTTATATCATACAAGACACTGACATACAATGCATTTATAATCGTGACACCTTCCATACTAATAGACCACTGATGTAATTCGCCTCGACTCTAGTCTCACAAGTTTTCACTCAATGACACTCAGAACCTAGGGAATCACACTTTCAACTGCATACGACTGGAATTTATGAGCAAATAATTTCAAAATGAGTCGTATGCATCAATAATTAGAAAGAACGCACAGATTTAACAAAGGATCTCATGAAAGATATCAAATGCTAAGAACAGAAAAATCCGTGTATATACATGTCAAATATTACAATTAAGTTTCCTAAAGAGATCAACAGGTCTTTAAATGGTTGTAATGGGGCTTTGGGTGATTGGCTCAAAAAGGACGGAAATTGGGCTCAACTCACTTGGAAACTTATTGAGAGACTTTATAAAATTTTCAATTTGTGCATTTTCTCTCACGACTACCAAATCTATTCAACTTTCTTCCAAATCTTTTCTCGCCTTTTTCCTTCAACCTCTTTTCAAACCCTTTTTCAATTTTTACTTTATGCATTTCACTCCTTTTTCTCATTTTAGCCAACTCTTTATATATATATATTTAATGTTGGCTATTCTCTTTTTATGCACATTTCTCACATCCTTTTCATATTTTTAACTCCACTCCTCTTTCTCACTCAACACTTACATATTTTTCTTTTAATTGTCTCTAGTTTCCAAGCGTCAAAAGTAACGTCTTACAATTTCGGCTAGGATTTTTGGACATATAGGTCATACAATAAAAGGCTAATATGTGAGTGCTTGACCGCGAATGGGATAGGGATCACGCAATTACGGATAGAAAATCAAGCTATTTAGGAATTCACACACAATGCCTAGATCATATCTCCAAAATCTACTTAATTGAACATTCAAAACATATATACAAGATTTTTATAATGCAGTTCATTAACATCCAATGCAAACCTATAGAGATCAATCTAATGACAATAAAGCTCAAGAAAGTGTTTAAGAGTAGAAATAAAAATTTCCTCAGAATGAATACGCAATAATCTCAAAATCTCACTAAGGGTAGTCTCTACTATTAATCAGGGCTACTAATTGGAAGTTTTCATATGCTATAATACAAAGATGTCAGACCTATACGTTTAGATGCAAAAACACTATCGGCATTATTCCAAATAACAACTTTGTGCACTCAAATGACCTAAGTATTTACATATTATTACCCAATTATCTGTAAAGCATGCATATGATTTTCTCTCCTAAAACAAATAAAACAAAACACGAAAAATACAATAAAAGACTCGAAAACTGGTGTACGTGGCATTGTTATGCCTAAGTCTTCCAAACGCAGTGCGTATGAGGAAAGTCTAGGTTTCCAGCCTATATACACCAACAAGACATAAAAATGCGCAAAAGATAAAAATACCCCCAAACCTAAAATAAACATTGTCCTCAATGTTTGAAATCCTAAACTTAAGGGAAAAAAAATAAAAACAAACAAAATATGAACAAAGAAAAGCAGTCCTAATATCCACAACTATCACTTCATCCAACCTCATGCCTCCGTACTTCGTATTTTCAACACAAGGCACAACACTTCTAATAAGGTTCATGGGAAAGAGTTACGAAACACTAAAAAGAAATTAAATTAAAAAACTTGTTACGCCTTTTTTTTACCCGCAAATATACGGGGTCGGCACAAGTAATACAATGATGAGTAAATTATCGTCTCCACAGGGATATTTAGGTGCTGAATACTAAAAGTAATCAAGCCTACCTCTATTTAGATAATCGGAAGATTTTGGAAGAGGCAAATAAAAATATAAAAATAAAGCAAACAACCAATATGAGAGATTGGTTAGGGTATTTGAATTCACCTAATCCATCCAATTGAGTTTCATGAAAGCACATCATTATGGTTTAATTATTCATGTTGATGACCGTGTTTATCTAAATTATCCAAAGTCCCTTCTCGAGGTAAATCAGACCTATTACCACATACACTAATATTCTATCTCTCAATGGTATATTCAAGTGCATGAAAATGCATTAGTCACAATAAACACTCTATATGATCACACAAGCAAATTAGCATATCTCTATCTAATTCTACCTATGGTGGACATTACATCGAGCATGTTGTGGGTGTCACCTCTCAGTTCATAACACACAACCATAAGATCAATTAAATGCAGGCCATTACATTCAGAAGCATTAAGATTAATAATACCACTCAACAACATAATAATCAACCACAATAAATTAGACAATCAATTCATCCAAGTTTCATAGAATAAGATCCAACAAAACCCTAACTTACAAGTTTAAGTCATAATCAAAGATTTGTAACCAAACATGTTTTCTAATTAATAAAGAGAGTTACAAGCACAGAAATAAAGAAGGAAAGGGATAGAAAAACTCTAGGTGCGATGAACTCTCGTCCTCCTCCTGTTGTGAATTCGTCTAGCTTCCACTTTCTCCAAATCTAAGCTTGATGGTGAGAATATAGCTCAAGGATTGAATCCGAATCCTCTTGTTTCCAATGTGATCTTTTTCTCCCCCTCTGCCTATTCTTCTCTCTCTTTTTCTCCTCTTGGTGGTTTATTTTATGAAAATCCTTTGAACTCTTTCTGTTTGATTTTTTTTTTTTAATATCACAAATGAGGAGCTATTTATAGGAGATGTTTGGTTACTATTCATGGGTACTGTTCACGCGTATACATACTGTTCACGTCGCTGTTCGCACGTGTACGGTACTGTTGACATCATTGTTGACGTCACTGTTCACGTGTGGAACCCACTGGCGGCGCCCGTTATTGACTGTTCACGCGTACGTCACTGCTAACACATACGACACTGTTGACATCACTGCTTACGCATACGGCACTGTTGACGTCACTGCTTATTACCTGCACACTTGAATAAAAACATTAAAAACAACCGATAATTACCCGAGAATGGAATGCAAATAGGTGAAGAAAGGTACTAGTGAAGGTCCATTTTTGATCAAGAAATGGAGCCAACATCATGCATTTGGGAAAACGGGGTGGTGCCAGCCAAATAGCCTCCGAAACCCAAGTTAGATAATGAATCTAAATGAGAAAGGATGAAAATATCAAAGGATACCTGAATTGTTTGTATTTCGTGCAGTATGTAATTTATGCCGCGTGGTGGATATAAAATCGTGTTATCGAATGCTATCTGTTGGCTTAGAGGAGACTATGTTGTGCTCGAGTGTGACTGCTTGATATTAAAGTGACAACTTTTTTATGAAGATTGCTTAACCCCTTAAAATGAAGCCATGAGGCTGTATTTATAGGGGTTGGGTAGATGTCTGTAGCATCCATATTTCAAGGGATGTCGTGTTCCGAGATATCCGGGATTCCTGATATCTTAGAGAATTTGACTGGGTAGGTTTATACTAAGTCAACTGACTTAGTCAAGGGTTGACTGAGTCAGTTGCCTGGTGGCGGCTATGAGGTCGGGTCGACCGTACAGACCTATCTAGGGGTTATGTCAACCGCTAGGTCGTGTGTTAACCATGTAAGGCCTTCTTGTTGGGTTTTGTCAAGTGCTAGGCTTTAGTTTTTGCGCTGTTTTTAGTGGTTTTGGGCTAATCCATTTGAGCTATTTTTGACCACTACAGTTTGCCCTCCGCTCTCTCAGTTCATTTTGAAACTAAGAGAGTAGTGTAGAGAGTTCAAAACAATCGGTGGGGTGTCGAGCTGATGTTAAAGCATAAGTTTTATCAATGTTGTACGATGGTAACTGTCGACTGCAGTTTGAGAATTTTGATTTGGCTATATGAAGTTTATCTGGAGCGATCGACGTAACCGACCAGAGTGTTTAGCGTTTGACGCTAAACTACGTCATGTTGTGAGGGAGACATGAGCGTATAGTTATAGGAGGCATAGCGTTTGATGTCGACCGCAAGGGTTTTTAATGGTGTCTTATCGACTGCTCGAGTTGGCGGTTGGGGTTGAAACATCGCATTGAATGCTCGCGTGGTTTCGAGAAGCAGCGGCATTCGTAATAATGAGGCGTCTCATCAATTTTCATATGGGACAGTGTATGGCCAACCGTTGGCTGCCACGTGTTGCCTATGTGGTTACTTTTTTAGGCCTATTTAAATTGGTCTTCCCCCTTATTTTCACTTTTTTTACTCTTGCCTTCCTCCATTTTTTTTCTCTGTAGAGTGTAAGTTTTTGCTTTCCAGACTTCGACTTCATTTCTTCTAGACAGTGTTGGTGCGTTTTTAGTCCATTCTTTCGCAAAAATCTTAAAGGTGTGAGTTTCGTGAGGCTTGATGTTGATGTTGCGTTGACTATGAACCGCAAGATCTTCCAATCCTTCATGAATGTGGATCACCTTGGCGTGTGGGCTCCCTTTCTTTGAATTGTGTACCTGAGGATGAAAAACAAAAAACTTTTCCTTTTCGTTAGTCATTCAAAACCTTTCTAAGAAAATGAAGAACAATTTGTTCATTCTCTCTTTTCTTTCGAACGAATTCTCACACTTTTTTCTAGAGATGGAGAATTTTTTCTGGACTTATCAAGCTCACAAAACTCAAAACCTGCCCCCTTTTTTTCTTAGCATGGCTGAACTCCACTTTGGTGGATTATATAGGGTGGCCGAATTCTCCTTCAATGAGGATTTATGTTTCACCCAAAAATCTATCAATCCAAGATTTCAATCCTATCCCATCTCTTGAATCTATTATCCAATAATTTCTTAAAAGATAATTGAGAATTAGTGACTTATCAAAACATCCTAAAAGTAATTAATAGTCAATTTTAGAGTTTTGATAAATATCAAAAACTTCCTAATTTGATTTGATAAATAACTCCTTTTATTTATCTCCTTATAAAATAAGGTTTTTGATACTTATCATACTATCACCAATAGAATGAAACTAGAAATCTTATTCCTGGTAGAAAAGTGTTTTGACTTTTAATTAAATAATAAAATAAAACAAAACATTTTAGCTAAATACACTAGTTAATGCCGCCTACCCCTTTTTGGCATGGGCCAAACTTTATTTTTTTTTTCATTTTATTAATCTCATTGGATCTCCACAAAAAGTCCACATGTGAACTAGACCCATTTTTACAAAAAGAAACAAGTCCACATGCCTTTAAATAAATATATTTAATATAATTTAACAGCCTCATTTTTATTAAATGTGCTAATTATATTATCAATATATTTACGGGATGTTAAAAACATCCCTTAGGGCCGCCCAAAGGATAACACACCCTTGGCCGCCCATCCTAGGCATTTTGACGAGTTACCGCGTGTCTTGATAGAACACAAGAACGCAGCTCTCAAAAATTTTGGAAAGAATTCCAAAATCAAATCTATAAGATGGATCAAATAAATGATCCAGTAGTACATAACGAGTGATCCATTCAAGTTCGTGTAGATTGGGGATCTTGGCGGGCTATCTAAATTTAAGCTCCAATAGACACAACCTAATTACAATCAACAAATGATTTACTTAAGTACGATCCATTAATTTTAGTTCATTCCACTAAAGAGTTAAAATTGAACTCTTAAATAAAGATAGAATAAATTAGTGTACTAATTCGTACCTAGACAACCTATTTACTCATATGACCATATTTTCGAACTTGGATATTTTGACTTATCCAGAAGTCATGTTTCAATATCCAATATTGAAAACTTTATGTAAAGATTTAAATATCCAATACCTCAAAATATCCATATGATGGTATTCTACTAACATTTGCTAAATGCAGTCACAATGTCCATTTCTATAAATAATGCCCTCTATCGATATATATGTGAATACCACCAAACCATCGATGATAGAGTATGCCATATAATCATACTCATTGACAGCTCAAGTGATAACGCATGCAACCATAAGTCCATCATTTATCTCATGATTGAGATAGACTCTCTGATTGTCTCAGTAGAACACTTTTATCCACCAACGGTTGCAGATAAAGTTTTCTACAGTGATCCTATCTAATGCACCTAGTGCACTAGATTCTTTTGTCCAAAGATACTTCGATGATTTTAAACTTATCATATCACATTTGATCCCATTCAAATGCTAACAAAAGAATCTACAACTTTAACAAGATAAAGGTGCCCAACCTTATATACCCAACCTTATATATTAAGTTGTGAATGTTTATTTGAGACTAACTAAAGAATTGTGTCTCCCTCATACATATCCAGATGTATGAACAGTTATTTTGTTTATCATAGTCTTTTGACTTTATGATTATTTACTTTTGACAATTGATATAACTGCTATAAGATTTGTTAAAACAGAAATCACTTTTTTTTTTTAAATGAGATCGATTGTGAAATATACTATTACACTCTTGTTATTGAGCATAATCCTAACAATCTCCCACTTGCACTATAGCAAGTGTGTCATATCTCTCATTCCCATATTCTCTAGGTGCCCATCAAAACTCTTTTATGGAAGAGCTTTTGTGAAGGGATCTGTTAGATTTTCTGCTGATGCAATCTTGGCAACCGTCACGTCTCCCATATGCACGATCTCTCTTAGTAAATGATACTTTCTTTCAATATGTTTTCCTCTCTTATGACTTCTTGGCTCTTTCGAATTAGCCACTGCACTACTGTTGTGACAGTAGCTGATGATCTGCTTATTCATACTGGGAACTACTTCCAAGTCAATCAAGAATTGACGGAGCCATACAGCCTCTTTGGCAGCTTCGCATGTGGCAACATACTCAGCTTCCATAGTGGAATCAGCAATACAAGATTGCTTGATGCTCCTCCATATGACTGAACCTTTTCCTAGGGTAAACACAGATCCTGATGTGGATCTCCTGGAGTCAGAATCTGATTGAAAATCGGAATCTGTATATTCAATGGGAATTAAATCCCCTCCAAAGTATACAAGCATATGCTCTATCGTTCTCCTAAGATACTTGAAAATATGCTTGACTGCCGTCCAGTGATGAAGGCCTGGTTTCGATTGAAACTTGCTAACTTCGAAAACAGTAAAACAAATATCTGGTCTAGTGCAGAGCATTGCATACATAAGACTTCCAACTGTGGAGGCATATGGAATCCTACTCATGAATTGCTCTTCATGCGTGTTCTTAGGAGTTTGCTCCTTAGAAAGCTTGATTCCATACCTGAAAGGTTACAGACCTTTCTTGGAATCCTACATAGAAAACCTAGACAAGATTTTATCTATGTATGAAGCTTGAGATAATGCAATCGTTCTATTCTTTCTATCCCTAACAACTTGGATGCTAAGAATATAACTTGCTTCTCCTAAGTCCTTTGTAACACCCCCTGACCCAAATCGCTCGGACCGAATCAGGGAGCGCTACTATATACTAAAATCTAACTTTTACTATTATATAACCAAGTATATTAAAAACATTTGAAAATGGTCCAAATAAATTTCCGAAAATATTGCCAGAGTTTTCTCTATTTTTCTGACTTTCCAAAACCTGTTTTCAGTTAAAATTCATAAAAATCAACTTCCAAATTCTCAAATCAATTTTGCGCACCCTTCCAAATATAGTATGACTTACCAACCAATTTATCACAAGATAATATATATATATATATATATATATATATATATATATATATATATATATATATATATTCAGATAACGTAAACAGATAATAAAATATTTACATAGCGGAAGCTCTTTAAATATATACAAACAGTTTCTGTATATGCATGCGGTATCAAAATATATAAACTTATTATAAACGAACTACCAAAATATATGCAGGAAAGATGTGATTCCGGACTATGGTTCTGTAGTCTCTACTCTTCTTTATCTTTATCGCCTTTGGAACCTTTGTTACCTGCGTGCGAGAAAACTCAACACGCTAAGCATATTGCTTAGTGAATGTACACAAAATTGTATATACAATATACTATATCAAATAATTTAATCTGTTTATTAAAACTATAAATAACAAATATATAAACAATATATGAGGCTCATATCAAATCAAATATCCAAAATCAATCAACAGACAAATTTTTCATAATTTATCAAACGTTTTCATATAACAAATCAGTTTTCAGATTGGGCTCCTGACATACAAAACATAAGTTATCGGACTGGATTACTGGTTGTTCGGCATCGGACACATAAACGGGGCCACCCGCCTAACATCAGATCAGAATGGAACACCAACGGAATCACCAGTTGTAAATGTCCCATGACAGAATTCAGAACCCTAGGACCGGCACTTTGGGCCTGTACTATCCAAAGGGTGGTATAATCGGCATAGTACTGTTCAGACAGAAACCCAATTGACATGTTAACCTCCTATATCTATATTTATGTTTATACACATCAGAGCCAAAATGTTTTCTCAAATCCAATGTCAACGTATTTCATTTCTTTCAGAATCATCGAATTCAATTTTTAACATATTCAATTTCAATACATATCGATGTATCTATATATTTGAAATTCAAATTTCATCAAATATAATATAACGGAAATATACGAATATATTTCTAAATCCATAATCACATCAAATCAATCCAAAATATACTCAAATGTATTTCATAATTCCATTTCGAATCAAAATGCCCCAAAATCATTTTCATCAATATATTTTCATAACAATACTAACATCAAAATGTATTAAAATCAATTTCGAATAATATTTATAATCCAAATTTCAGATATAATCTATATTTCGATAATTCACGATTCAAATCATTTCAGTATCAATTTCAAACTATCAACTGTAAGCAATATAATTCAAATAACTCAAAATAAATCAAATGAAATCAATCCGAAATATTCTGGAAAATGAAAAAATTCGAAAATACGTGTACATCGAACCAGAACTATAATCTATAATCCATATAATTCAACTAATTCAAAAACTCTAAAATTCGACAATTCCGAAAATTTCCGAAAAACTGAAAATTTGAAAAATACGTGTACACCAAACCTGAACTCTTCATCCTTCTCTTTTCCTTCTTCTCTTCCTCTTTCTTCTTCTTCTTCTTCTTCTTCTTCTTCTTCTTCTTCTTCTTTCTCTCTCTTCTTTCTCTCTCCTCTTCTCTCTCGTTTTCTCTGGTTTCTGTTCTGTTTTGCTTTGGTTCTTTTATGCTGGTCGATTTTATGAAGCTCCACCACTTCAATCCACTCAGTGCTTATTTTTTTAAAAATTTTTGAGCCATCGCGACCTTGTACCGCGAGCGGTGCTCGCGTCGCTCGGTCGCGTTGCTCACTGGTGAAAATTTACCACTTTCACCGCAAGCAGTTACCGCGAGCTCTGGTCGCGATGCTTACTGTCCAAGTTTTCACCCTTTTCTTCGTGCATTGTTTTCGACTGGTCAAATTGGTCCATTAAAAAACCTAAAAATATACATTTTCCACCCCTCAAATCATAAATATCATATTCACATATTCAAGATTAATTCAATCATACTTTTCATATTTATTCGAAATTATGGATGTTACATCCTTCATATCAAAATTTTTTTGCTAACCATTCTTTAAACTAATGTCAATACACCTACATCATTTCCGATGAGTAGTATATCATCAACATAAAGAACTAGGAAAACCAACTTGTCGCCTTTGATCCTCTTGTATACACAAGGTTCATCAAGGTTCTGAATAAATCCAAAACCTTTTATAGCTTGATCGAACCTTATGTTCCAGGATCTGGATGCTTGCTTTAATCCATAAATGGACCGTTGCAACATGCATACCCTTTGTTCTTGGCCTTTTTCAATGAATCATTCTGGTTACATCATATAGATGCTTTCATCAAGACTTCCGCTAAGGAAAGCTGTCTTGACATCCATTTGCCAAATCTCTAAGTCTAGAGATGTTGCAATGTATAAGAGTATTCTAATGGATTTAAACATGGCTACAGGAGAGAAGGTTTCTTCGTAATTGATACCTTCTTTCTAAGTATAACCTTTAGCTACCAATTTAGCTTTAAAGGTTTCCACCTTACCATCCATACCTCTTTTCCTCTTACATACCCACTTGCACCCTATGGGTTTTATCCCTTTTGGTAAGTCTACAAGAGTCCAGACTTTGTTTGTGAACATAGATTCAATTTCGGATTGCATTGCCTTTTGTCATTAACGACAATCAATATCCTCCATAGCTTCTATGTATGTGTAAGGATCATCGTCGTCTGGGAGATTCTCGACAGATTCTCCTAGACTGATGTATCTATCAGGTTGTCTAATAACCCTCCCACTGCGACGAGGAATGGTAGGTTGTTGATCTTATGATGGTTCGGAATTTACAATTGGGCTTGGTCTTGAAACCTCATGTAGAATTGTATCTCCTAAAAGCTCATTCAGGACAATTATACTTTTAGGTACAAAATTATTCATATAGTCATTTTCCAAAAATTTAGCGTTCTTTGAAACGAATACCTTAAGATTTGTAAGACTATAGAAGTAATATCCTTTCGTTCCTTTTAGATACCCCACGAATATGCATGTTTCTGAACGGGACTCCATCTTTTTTGTCTTTCCTTTCAACACGTGTGCAAGACATCCTAATATCCTTAAGTGTTGTAAAGTAGGCTTTCGCCCAGTCCACAACTCATGTGGTGTTTTAGGAACTAACTTAAAAGGTACATCGTTTAGAATGTACATTGCAGTTTGTAGAGCATATTCCCAAAAAGAATTAGGAAGCGTTGAATAATTCAACATCGATCTAACCATATCTAAAAGAGTACTATTTCTCCTTTCTGCCACCCCATTCTGTTGAAGCGTTCCTGGTGCAGAAAACTGGGAAATTATTCCACTATCAGTAAGATATTGTTGAAACTCTCTTGATAGATATTCTCCACCATGATCAGATCTCAAGATTTTTATGTGTTTCTCAAGCTGAATATATACTTCAGCTTTAAATGCTTTGAACATGTTAAAAGCATCAGACTTGTATCTCATGAGATACACATACCTAAATCTCGAGTAATCATCTGTGAAAGTGATGAAGTATTCATATCCACCTCTTGATTAAATGCTTATAGGACCACATACATCAGTGTGTATTATTCCTAAACATTTAGTGGCTCGTGTACCTTTGGCAATGAACGGCCTTTTGGTCATTTTTCCTTCTAGACAAGATTCACAAGTTGGTAGATCATCGACCTTTAAGTCACTCAAAAGTTCGTCACTAACCAATATTTTAATCTTATCAAAGTTAATATGACCTGGGCACAAATGTCATAGGTAGGTTTCATCTTTTGATAGTTTTACTTTTTTATGATTAGATTCAATTGATTCAGTGTCCAATAAGTGAGGTGTTTTTATGTAAATGGAACAAGCCGTTTTCCAATGTACCTTTGCAAATAAATTTGTCATTCTTACTAATAATAAAAGCTTTATTAAAAGTAATTGAATATCCAAATTTATTTAATCAAGAATCTAAAATCAAATTTCTCTTGAATTGAGGTACATAATAAACGTCTATCAGATCCAAATGCATATTAGAATCTAATTCTAATATCTCCCATTGTACTAGCTGACACTAGCGCTCCACAACCTAAGCGCAAGTTTGAACTCATTTTAATTTAGTCTTTTATTTCTTTAAAACCCCTTTTCACCACAAAAGAAGCACTTCCCTTGGACCTTGGTTACTTACTTGGTTTCTTGTCTTGGTAGGTCCAAGTTGCTCTTTCTTCTGTTGTTCCTTAACCTTTTTACAGGTTTCAACAGTAGCAAACTTTCCAATAAAGTGAATCTCTTGACCCTTGTCTTTCACAATTATCTGCTCAGTGCTTAAAACATCTTGCATCAACCTCTGAAAGTTGTATTCCTTTTGTTCAGGGCATAGTCTAACTTGTACCCACAAAAGGAATCTAATAGTGAATTGACAATTAAGTCAATTTTGGTTTCACTATCTATCTTAGCATCATTGAGTTCAGCAATTGGTTTAGGAACAGACATAATGATTCTATGTTTTCCAGCTTGTAGCAATATCCCAATTTTCCTTTTCCATGTGACATAATTATTCATATTCAAGGTTTTATCTTTTAGGAGTTGATTAGGGATGGGATCATGATTTCTTAAATAATTCAATCGTAAAATTCAACGGTGATCCAACACCCATAAACGCCACGCCTCCTTTAGGAGTTCGCAACATTTACTAGTTGGATTAGGTCTCACCTAATTGTTAACATAACAACCAGCGTTTTCAATTTTAGCCTTGCGATTATTATTGACAAGAACTCTTGGGATGATATCAATAGAATCGCATTGAGTGTGTCACCAAGGTTTTGACCTTCAATATATTCCCGTACGAAAAATCTATCCTTTAAGAGTAGATATCGCTTAAGTCAATTGTCTAGTCTATCCTTGTAAGGAAGTATCTTGCTAAATTCTATTTATGGATACCTCTTTAGAGGGTTATCACACAAAACATAAAGCTCAACTAACCCTGTAGGCCATAAGTGTTCTAAACACCTTCTCCCACCCAATTGTTTAAGGCGTGTGATAGAATTCTAAAGAATGATTACTAAGTTATTTAGATGCCAATTTAGATACCTAAATCATTCAATGCATGTTCATACCAAAAGAGATATATGAGTGGCACTCCTATTCTACATGACATGTTATCAAATAATGAATAAACATTGTAATATTTACGCAAAACTTTAAACAGCCACAATTTTGGTCCATCCTAGAAAAGCAAGTAAATTACATTGTTTGGATAACCTTAAACCCTAACCCTAACTTGTCGAACAAGTCTTCTTGCGGCCATCCATCCACGATCGCGACAAAGCATTGCAGCCCACCAGGCGAAGGCGCTCAGCCCTATGGAGCCTGCGCGCACGCGGCTACCCCTAGGGCGTGCGCGAGCGCTCAACTTTCCTTGGTCGCGCACGCGCACTGCCTTGCGAAGGCCGTGCACCTTGCCTTTCCTTAGGTGGGTTGTGCGTGCACACAGCCCTTGGGGCCGCACGTGCGTGCAACCCCTTAGAAGGGCCACACGCGAGCTTGCCGCAAGCGTGCCTAGCGCGCGCTTGCTGGCCTGCGCACGCGGGTGCTCCTAGTTTCCGTTGTTTTCATTTTTCTGCTTTAAATTCTTCAATCCTTTGTATCTTCGAATCTCGAATGAATGACATCAGTTTTTACAAAAATAAAAAAAAATAAAAAACTTTTAACAACTATCAAGAAAGAAATTATAGCGATAATAGACCACCCTTCTTGTTACAACTCCAAACAAAAAATACATTGTAAATTTCTAGGACCAAAATTTAGCAATAACAATTCAATTTATATAATCCATACATTCCAATATAATATATAAAATAATACCTAGAGTGCCATCTCTTTCTAAAACATACATATTTTTCCATACACAATTAAAAGAAAAATCCATGTATATACGTTTAATTAACTATGGGTATAACCAGGCTCTAATACCATTTGTAGGAAAAACGGTGAGTATGGCGCAGCGGAAGGGGCAAAAAAAACAAATATTTTTGCATTGGTACGTTTTAAAATTTTTTTCCAAAAAGAGCGATGTCAACTCATAGTTAATTAAATATTACAAAATGAAACATACCTTTTGATTAACGTGACGCTTGATGTTGCGTTGACTATGAACCGCAAGATCTTCCAATCCTTCACGAATGTGGATGACCTTGGAGTGTGGGCTCCCTTTCTTTGAATTATGTGCCTGAGGATGAGAAACAAAAAACTTTTCCTTTTCATTAGTCACTCAAAACCCTCCTCAGAAAACGAAGAACGGATTGTTCTTTCTCTCTTTTCTCTCGGGCTAATTCTCACACTTTTTTCTAAAGACGGAGAGTTTTTTCTTTACTTATCAAAGCTCACAAAACTCAAAATCTGCCCCCTTTTTTTCTTAGCATGGCCGAACTCCCCTTTGATGGATTATATAGAGTGGCTGAATTCTCCTTCAAGGAGGATTTGTGTTTCACCCAAAAATCTATCAATCCAAGAGTTCAATCTTATCCTATCTCTTAAATCTATTATCCAATAATTTCTTGAAGGATAACTGAGAATTAGTGACTTATCAAAACTTCCTAAAAGTGACTAATAGTCAACTTTAGAGTTTTGATAAATATTAAAAACTTCCTAATTTAATTTGATAAATAACTTCTTTTATTTATGTCCTTATCAAATAAGGTTTTTGATACTTATCATACTATCACCAATAGCATGAAACTAGAAATCTAATTCCTGGTAGAAAAGTGTTTTGATTTTTAATTAAACAATTAATTAATTACCATTTAATTAAATAATAAAATATAACAAAGCATTTTAGCTAAATACACTAGCTAATGCCGCCTTCCCCTTTTTGGCATGGGCCAAACTTTGTTTTTTTTATTTTATTAATCCCATTAGACCTCCGCAAAAAGCTCACATGTGAACTAGACCCATTCTTATACAAAGAAACAAGTCCACATACCTTTAAATAAATATATTTAATATAATTCAACAGCCTCATTTATATTAAATGTGCTAATTATATTATCAATATATTTACGGGATATTAAAAACATCCCTTAGGGCTACCCAAGGGGTCACACGCCTTTGGCCGCCCATCCCATGTATTTTGACGAGTTACCGCGTGTCTTGATCGAATACAAGAACTCACCTCTCAAAAACTTTTGGAATCAATTTTAAAATCAATTCTTTAAGATGGGTCAAATAAATGATCCGGTAGTATATAACTAGTGATCCATTCAAGTTCGTGTGGATTGGGGATTTTGGCGAGCTATCTAAATTTAAGCTCCAATAGACACAACCTAATCACAATCAACAAATGATTCACTTAGGCCTGATCCATTAATTTTAGTTCATTCCACTAAATAACTAAAATTGAACTCTTAAATAAAGATAGAATGAGTGAGCGTACTAATTCGTACCCTAGACACCCTAAGTGGAGAAATTGTATCCTCATGAAAAATACCAATAATCGTCAGGAGCTCATAGACCGTCTATAGATCTCCAAGTTACCATATTTACTCATATGACCATGTTTTCGAATTTGGATATTTTGACTTGTCCAGAAGTCATGTTTCAATATCCCATATTGAAAACTTTACGTAAAAATTTAAATATCCAATACCTCAAAACATCCATATGATGGTATTCTACTAACATTTGCTAAATGCAGTCACAATGTCCATTTCTCTAAATAATGTCCTCTATTAATATACACATGAATACTACCAAACCATCGAGGATAGACTATGCGATATAATCGTACTTATTGACAGCTCAAGTGATAACGCATGCAACCATAAGTCCATCATTTATCTCAGGATTGAGATAGACTCTCCGATTGTCTCAGTAGAACACTTTTATCCACCAACGGTTGTGAATAAAGTTTTCTATAGTGATTTTATCCAATGCACCCAGTGCACTAGATTTTTTTGTCCAAAGACACTTCGATGATTTTAGACTCATCATATCACATTTGATCCCGCTCAAATGCTAACAAAAGAATCTACAACTTTAACAAGATAAAGGTGTCCAATCTTATATCTTAAGTTGTGAATGTTTATTCGAGACTAACTAAAGAATTGTGTCTTCCTCATACATATCCAAATGTATGAACAATTCTTTTGTTTCTCATAGTCTCTTGACCATATGATTATTTACTTTTGACAATTGATATAATTGCTATAAGATTTGTTAAAACAGAAATCACTTTTATTTAAATGAAATCGATTGTCAAATACACTATTACATTTTTGCTATTGAGCATAATTCTAACACTTGCAGATTTAGTGGACGAGGACTGAACTTATTTTTACGAGTTGCCCTTTCGACAGGGTTTTAGGTTCCCAATCCCTGCTTTAAGTCGCCGGGTGTTGCGGTTTTTCAACATCGCTCCAGGCCAGCTGATGCCTAATGGCTGGAGGTTGTTGTTGTCTGTCGAGGTCTTCCATGAGCAAAGGGGTTTTCCTTTCTCAATGGGAAACTTGATTCATACTTACTATATGAAAAGCCACGAAGACGAGCCAGTGAGCTACCTGATCTCGGCTCGACCTCACCGACCGCACCTTATTACTGACCTCACGACTAACATTCGTGGGTGGAAGGATATGTACTTTTTCACAGAGGGCAAGTTAATCACAGGGCCATATGATAATGGTCATACTATCCGCTCGACCGGGAACATCCCTGGTGGGATTTTGTAGGATGTTGTTTTTGTTTTTTGATTCTGTCAAATTTTTTTTTTTTTTTGAATTGCCATTACTGAGTCATGCGCTCTTTTTGCAGACACTGTCGCGAGCTCTAACGTCTTCCCTAACTATAATAATGATGCTCGCACGTCACTTGTCCTTGTGGTCGACCCAACAGAGAGGAGTTGGAAGAAACTTTTAAGCGAAGAAAGTGTTGAGATTTATGCCCTAAAGCTTGTAATTGTAAATGCTTTTAGATATAAATAAAAAGTTAAATATTTATCGTTTAAATAAAAAAACGTTTTATATTAGATCATACGTTGATATTGTGCAAGTAACATCCGAGATTGCAAGATATAATCTCAAAATGAGTTTATGAAAGTCATATACAGTAGGATTCATTTTGAGACATGCATTCTAAAGAGTCCGTATAGAGCAAACAAAGTTGGGTACGTTGTTTGTGGTTAATCTACTGCTACAGTTCATTATGTATCGCACAGTGGTTTTATCCTAGACCGTCCATGTAGTTGACTTGATAATGGAGGCACCTTATATGATGAGATCAAATAGGACTGGGCCACGATTTATATGATTCTCTCACCAAGATCTGTTAGTAGATGAGATTCATATATATCGACAAATATGGCTATTTATAAGTGATCTTAATCCAGAATGTCTTATCAACTCCTTCAGGTTGGATTGTGGCTTTTGATTTACCATGAGTGAAGTTGATATAGTATTCTAAACCAATACCTTAAAGAGAGTTTTAGAAAATCTTTGATTATCATATAACGTGCGGAATTAGATTTCAAAAATTTTCTTTTGAAAAGCAGTTTTTCAACCAGGAACGAGTTCCTGTATATATGCAGAAAAAGAATTTGTTTAGCTACATACCTTTTCTTGATTTTCCTTTTTCTAATTCCTCGATCTACCACCAGATCTTCTGAGCTATGACCCGCGATCTGACAACGTGTGTGTGGGCACATCACGGTAAGAGATGGATATCACATGAAAAATGCACGGAGAACTTCTTCTCCCTTGGCCGGCCGCACCTGCAAGGAAAGGGAAAGTCAGAAAAAAAAAAAAAAAAACTTTTATTTTTCTTCTCTCTTTTGTGGTGGCCGAACCCTCTTATTCTTTTTTCACTTTTGTGTTGTCAATTTTTCTAGTATCATAACCCTTATATACTAGGTCTTTAGGGTTTTAATTTTGACAAAGTCAAAATAGGTTTCCCAATCCTTTTTCATTTTAGTCCCCCTAAAAACTTTAATAATTGATTATTAGGACTTTTGAAATAATCTAATTATTTTAATTATTTTTGTCCAAGTCATCTTTTAATCACATGACCTCATATTTAATAAATAGAATTAATAAGTCTTAATTATTAATTTCTATAATTTTATTAAATATTTAATTAATTAAATAATCACATTATTTAATTATCATCTTTTAATTAAAATCGTACTACTTTCATAACGCTATTAATTGGACCATCCAATTAATCTACCGTGACCCTCGTTACCAATAACCATAAGGGCTAGCAAGGGGATCTAATGGACCCACAGTTTTGAGCTCCAATAATACTTAGTAATATTAATTAAAACTCTTAATCAATATTTCACGATTATTAACCTCGGAGTTATTCCATTAAAAACCCGAGGCTGCACTCTCAGAACTGTACACGTGTTTATACAATATGAATTCTCAACGTCCATTGATATAACTATTTACATATAGTGTGATTCTCCACAAGTAGTTCATAACTAGAGCTAGGTCATAAAATCCATTATACCCCTCTAGAAATATCTTTTCCTTTAAGTACCATTGATTCTCTAATGAACAATTAAATCATGTCTTCCTCACAGAAGCATGAGAGATCTCATAATTGTTCAAGCCTGGAATCAACCCTTAAAGAAACTACTTGTCTGTTTCAATCAAGAAGGAGTGGATTCCACTATAGTGTTCAAACCTTCCCAGCCACAAGCCAAACCGCAACTCCAAGATACGGAGGTATTAGTCGAAATTCACATCGACCTCAATCACGGTAAATCAAAAACCATGATCCAACCTGAAGAAGTCGATAAGACACTCAAGATTAAGATTACCTATAAATAGTCATCGTTTATCGATATATATGAATCTCATTAACTAACGGATCTTGGTGAGAGATTCATATAAATCGTGGCCCAGTCCTATATGATCTCATCATATAAGGTACTTCCATTCTCATGTCAACTACACGAGCCGTCTAGGATAAGACTATTGTACTATACAGAATGGACTGCAGCAGTAGATTAATCATAAGCAAAGTACTCAGCTTTGTTTGTGTAGGAAAAACGGGAGTACAGCGCAGCGGAAGGCACAAAAAACAATTTTTTTGCATTGGTACTTTTAAAAAATTTTTCCAAAAGAAGAGTAAATCTTAACCCACAGTTAATTAAATATATATATATATATATATATATATTATATAAGGTAACATACCTGTTGTAAAACGTGAAGTTTGATGTTGCGTCGACTATGAACCGTAAGATCTTCCAATCTTTCACGAATGTGGATCACCTTGGAGTGTGGGCTCCCTTTATTTGAATTGCGTACTTGAGGATGAGAAACAAAAAAAAAAAACTTTCTTTTTCGTTTGTCACTCAAAACCCTCATAAGAAACTTAGAATCACTAGAATACTTTGTTCTTTCTTTTCTTTTCTCTCGGGCGAACTTTTAACACTTTTGATTTAGAGTGAGTGTGGTTTTTTCTTGGCTATCATAAGCTCACAAAAACTCACACGAAGCAACCAAAAACCTTAGGTTGGCTGAACTCCCCTAGCTCCCTATAAGTAGTGGCCGAATTCTCCCTGTATAGGGAGGATTCTAGTTTCGCCATTAAACTCTTCAAGCTATAGTTCAACCTTATCCCAACTCTAAAAAAGTTTATCCAATCACAATTAGAAGTTTAACTGTAATTTAGTGACTTATCAAAACTTATCCAAAAGAGACTTAATAGTCAACTTTAAAGTTTTGATTAAAATCAAAAACTTTTCCTAATTTGATTTGATAAACAACTTCAATTGTCTATTACTTATCAAATACGGTTTTTGATTTTCATCATACTATCAACAATAGTATGAAACTAAGAATCTAATTCCTACTAGAAAAGTATTTTTATGCTTAATTAAATAATTAATTAATTAATTTTCATTTAATTAAACAATAAAATAAAACAAAGTAATTAACTAATTTCCATTTAATTAATTAATTTTCATCATACTATCAACAATGTGCTAATTATATTATCAATATATTTACGGGATATTAAAAACATCCCTTAGGGCCGCCCAAGGGGTCACACGCCCTTGGCCGCCCATCCCATGTATTTTGACGAGTTACCGCGTGTCTTGATCGAACACAAGAACTCACCTCTCAAAAACTTTTGGAATAAATTTCAAAATCAATTCTTTAAGATGGGTCAAATAAATGATCTGATAGTATATAACTAGTGATCCATTCAAGTTCGTGTGGATTGGAGATTTTGGCGGGCTATCTAAATTTAAGCTCCAATAGACACAACCTAATCACAATCAACAAATGATTCACTTAGGTCCGATCCATCAATTTTAGTTCATTTCTCTAAATAACTAAAATTGAACTCTTAAATAAAGATAGAATGAGTGAGCGTACTAATTCGTACCCTAGACACCCTAAGTGGAGAAATTGTATTTTCGTGAAAAATACCAGTAATCGCCAAGAGCTCATAGACCATTTATAACTCTCCAAGTTACCATATTTACTCATATGACCATATTTTCAAACTTAGATATTTTGACTTGTCCATAAGTCATTTTTCAATAGTCACTATTGAAAACTCAATGTTAAGATTTAATATCCAATACCTCAAAATATCCATATGATGGTATTCTACCGACATTTGCTAGATGTAGTCACGATGTCCATTTCTATAAATGATGTCCTCTATCGATATACACGTGAATACCACCAAACCATCGAGGATAAACTATGCGATATAATCATACTCATTGACATCTCAAATGATAACGCATGCAACCATAAGTCCATCATTTATCTCAGGATTGAGATAGACTCTCCGATTGTCTCAGTGGAATACTTTTATCCACTGACGGTTGCAGATAAATTTTTCTACAGTAATCCTATTCAATGCACCCAGTGCACTAGATTCTTTTATCCAAAGACACTTCGATTATTTTAGACTCATCATATTGTTGAGATTTATGCCCTAAAACTTATAATTGTAAATGGTTAAAGACAATAATAATAATTATTCAAATTATCATTCGAGTTTATAAATGTTTTATATTCAGTAATACATTCGTATTGTGCAAAAACATCCTAGTTTGCAAGATGTATTCTCAAAATGAGTATATGATGGTCATATACAGAGAGAATTTATTTTGAGATATGCAATCTAAAGAGTCCGTAGAAAGCGAACAAAACTGAGTACTTTGTTTGTGATTAATCTACTGCTGTCGTTCATTCTGTAAAGTACGGTGGTCTTATCCTAGACCGCTCATGTAGTTGATATGAGAATAAAGGCACCTTATATGATGAGATCATATAGGACTGGCCCGCGATTTATATGAATCTCTCACTAAGATCCGTTAGTAGATGAGATTCATATATAATCGATAAACGATGGCTATTTATAGGTGATCTTAATCCTGAGGGTCTTATCGACTCCTTCAGGTTGGATCGTGGCTTTTGATTTACCATGAGTAAGGTTGATGTGAATCTCAACCAACACCTTCGTATCTTGGAGTTGCAGTTTGGCTTGTCGCGGGGAAGGTTTGAACACAATAGTGGAATCCACTTCTTCTTGATTGAAGTATATGAGTAGTTCCCTTAAGGGCTGATTCGGGGCTTGAACCATTATGAGCGCTCTCCTTCTTCCGTGAGGAAGACAGGATTTAATTGTTCATTAGAGAATCAATGGTACTTAAAGGAAAAGATATTTCTAGAGGGGTATAACGGACTTTATGACCCAGCTCTAGTTATGAACTATTTGTGGAGGATCACATATATGCAATTAGCTATATCAATGGACACTGAGACTTCAAATTGAATAAACACATCTACAGTTCTGAGAGTGCAACTTCGGGTTTTTAGTGGAATAATTCCGAGGTTAATAATCGTGAAATATTAATTAAAGAGTTTTAATTGATATTACTAAATATTATTGGAACTCAAAATTGTGGGTCCATTAGGTCCCCTTGCTAGCCCTTATGGTTGTTGGTAACGAGGGTCACGGTAGATTAATTAGATGGTCCAATTAATAGTGTTACGAAAGTAATGCGATTTAAATAAAAGAGACTACTTAAATAATATGATTATTTAATTAATTTAATATTTAATAAAATAATCGAAATTATTAATTTATAATTATTAATTCTATTTATTAAATATGAGGTCATGTGATTAAATAATGACTAGGACAAAAGAATTAAAATAATTTGATTATTTTAAAAGTCCTAATAGTCAATTATTAAAGTCTTTAGGGATACTAAAATAAAAAAGGATTAGGAATCTTATTTTGACTTGGTCAAAACTAAAACCCTAAAGACCTAGTATATAAGAGTTATTATACTAGAAAAAACTAACCTAACACATTAGTGAAGAAACAAGAGAATTTGGCCACCACCAAAAGAGAGAAGAAAAAGAAAAGTTTTTTTTTTCTGACCTTTACCTGCAGGGGGCGACCGGCCATAGGAGGAGAAGTTCTCCATCCATTTCTCACATGTCCTCGATCTCTTGTCGTGACGTGCCCACATACACGTTGTTAGACCACGGGTCATAGCTCGGAAGATCTGGTGGTAAATCGAGAAATTAGAAAAACCAAAATCAAGAAAAAGGTATGTAGTTTCTAAAGTCTTTTTCTGCGTATAAACAGGAACTCGTTCCTGATTGAAAATTAGTTTTTCAAAATAAAAGAAAATTTTTGAAACTCAATTCCGCATGTTATATGATAATTAAACGTTTTCTAAAACTCCCTTCAATTGGTATCAGAGACTTTGGTTCTAAGTTTTTGTATATGCGCAAAAGAAAAAGAAAAAAACTATATATTTCTTTTTTATTATTTTGCTTTTTGATTCTTGATCTTTGATATATTATTGTGTAGGCACAAATCTAGATTGTATGATTTGTTTTTATTATTATATGATTTGATTATATAATTTTAAAAAGCGTAATTGATCATTAATTATATGGTGAATGGGTTATAGGATTTGTTTTGTTTTTGGGCCAATTGTTTAAGGCAAGGTTTTTTTTATTTTGCTATAATTTTTATTGTTATTCTTGTAATCGATCTGCCCTACGAAGAGTCGAAGAAGCGGATGATGCAAAGAAGAAAAAAAAAACTACACGGCAGCGGCAACGGGCGCTCGCAGGCTGCTGTCGCGTTTTCGCTGGGGCTATTTATTCGTGGTTTTTGCTGACGATTTTTTGCTAATTTTTCAAAAAAACTAATATCGAATATTTTCTAGAAAAAGTGCAGAAAATTGGAGCGGAAAATCGTGGGCGAAACGACCCAAGAACTCGCGCGAGGTCCTCGTGCACCTTGCGTGCATGCGGCTACGCTACTGGCAACAGCACTTTCACATGCGTTAGGGTTGTTTAGGGTTTCATCTTGACCTAGTGTGCATGTTAAGGTAACACGTGGACCTCTGGAAAAGATGTTGACTTTTGACAAAAATCAAGTTTGACTTGATTAGGAAAACGAAGGAAGAAGAATTCAACTCGAAGAAGAACTCTTGAAGACCAATGAATGTCTTGAGAATACAATTGCAATTAGAGTTGTTTAATTTAGATAACCAATGTCACTCGGTCAATTACGTATGCTTTATTTATTTTCATGTGATGATTATATTGATGTTAAAGTATTGTCATACATATGAATGTTATCTAGATTAGGTGTGCCTACACATGCATAATAATATGTCATGCATAATTGTCATATTATATTATTTTATTTTAATGTGATTAAAATAGGAAACAATTTTATAAATTGCAATTAAATAATTGATTTAGTTTTTAGGTGTAAAAACTTGATGAAATCCATTAATTGACTAAACAACAAATTAAAGAGTTTAATTAAAATGATTAGTTAGATTCTTTATATTAATTAAGATTAATTGAATTAATTACTTAATTAAAAAGAACCAAATAATGAGATTAGTTTTTAGGAGTAAAAACTTGGTAAATCTCATTATTAACTAATCTATATATTAAAGTGTTTAATTAGATTAGTTAGGTCATTTTAAATGTTAGGTTTTAATTTGATTAAACACCAAAGACATAATTGGACCAAATAATGTGATTTAGTTTTAATAGTTAAAACTTGGTAATTTCACATATAATTTCTAGTTTATTTAAATAGTTTATGTAAATTAGAAATTGAATAATAAATTATATTTTAAGAGTTAAAATTGAATAATTTATTATAACTAGTAAACTTAGATTTTATATTAGCCGTAGAATCTAAGTAAAGATTAGAAACATAGAGTTTTAGAAACTCTTAGTTTAAAGAAAATCCTAAACTACAAATAGTGAGTGGGAGAGGAATATATGACATTATATCCTGCAGTCTCCATTGTTATTAAGTCTTTAACCGTTTACATTTACAAGCTTTAGGGCATAAATCCCAACATACATTCGTATCTTGAAATTGCGGTTTGGCTTGTGGCTGGGAAGATATAAACACAATAGTAGAATCCACTCCTTCTTGATTGAAGTAGATGAGTAGTTCCCTTAAGGGTTAATTCGGGGCTTAAACAATTATTAGCGGTCTCCTTCTTCCGTGAGGAAGATATAATTTAATTGTTCATTAAAGAATCAACGGTACTTAAAGGAATAGATATAACTAGAGGGGTATAACAGACATTATGACCCAGCTTTAGCTATGAACTACTTGTGGAGGATCACACGATATGCAAATAGCTATATCAATGGACACTCAGACTTCAGATTGTATAAACACGTCTACAGTTCTGAGAGTGCAGCCTTGGGTTTTTAGTAGAATAACTATGAGTTAATAATCATGGAATATTAATTAAAGAGTTTAATTAATATTAGTAAGTATTATTAGAGCTCAAAATTGTAGGTCCATTAGGTCCCCTTACTAGCCCTTATGATTGTTGGTAATGAAGGTCACGGTAAATTAATTGAATAGTCCAATTAGTAGTATTACGAAAGTAACACAATTTAGTTAAAGATAATTAATTAAATAATGTGATTATTTAATTAACAATTTAATAATTAAATAAAAATTAATAATTATGAATTATTTTAATTATTAAATAGGAGGTTGCAGATTCAAACCATGACAAGGACAAAAGAAATTAAATAATGTGATTATTTAATAGTCCTAGAAGTTACAGGTTCAAATTCTAGGGAGACAAAAATAAAAGGATTTAGAATCCTATTTTGACTTGGTCAAGTTAAAACCCTAGAGCCTTAGTATATATATGATATGTTACTAGAAAATTTTGACATAATGCAATAAGCAAAAGAAAAGAGAGAAGCGGCCAACCACAAAAGAGAGAAAAAGAAAAAAAAAGTTTTTTTGACTCTTCCTTTGCAGGGGGCTGTCGGCCAAGAGAAGAAGAGGTCTTCTCCGCTTTTCTACTTCCTCCATCTCTCCATCCGTAACGTGCCCACACACGCATTATCAGACTGCGGGTCATAGCTCGAAAGGCTTGGTGGTGAATCGAGAAGTTGATAATGTCATATTTTGCATGATTTTGCGACCCTATTATTTATCGTTTTTACTCGATTCTTAAGGAAAATTGGACGTTTTGATGTGTTTATTTAGTGTGCAGGTGATATTCGATGATCGATGATGATTTGGATGATTTCGGATCAATAGACCGTGAAATCAAGTTGAAAAGTGAGTCTAGGAGAAGCGCTACCTCAGCTAGCGCTCCCAGCTAGCACTATTTTTCTCCTAACTTTGTCATCATGAGGCGCTACCTCAGCTAGCGCCCTCAACTAGCGCTTTTCTTCGCCTAGCTTTTTCCATCAAGTGACGCTACCAAGAGACGCTATCTCAGCTAGCGCCCTCAACTAGCGCTTTTTGGCACGAAGTCATGTGATCGTTTCCTTCTCAAATTCTTCATTAGGGAAAGCTATATCCTTCTCAAATTCTTCATTGGGGAAAACTATGAATAGAGACTTAATCAATTAGAAGAGGGGGGCGAAAATTCGAGGGTTTGGAAGCAACATCTTCGTTCCGCATCGCATTCGTCATCAATTTCGCATCACCTCGGGAGGCAATCGATTGGGAATCAACGAAGTTTTCTAAGATTTCTTATCCTTTGTTTTCCGTTGTAATTAGTCATGCTAGGATTTAAGAATATTATTGCTTTGTTCTTTTACTCAAGCATGAACTAATTTTCCATAGTTAGGATTGATGATGGATCTTGGTTTATTAATTACTGAATACAATTGAGTTTTTCTATTTAGATTTGTTATTGATGTGTTGAATAGATATTATTGAGTTTATTGCTTTCTATTGTGTCTGATCATTACTTAGAATCATCATAGGTGGTTGGGTTATGAATTGAGAGGAGACGCCCGCTACGTGCTCGTATTAATGTCTATCACATACTAAATTACATAGAGATATAGTAATTGGTTTGTGTTGCTTGTTTTGTGTTTATTTATTCTTAATGTGTTCTCGCGCACTCAGTAGTCATCGAGAGATAGGATATTGGTGTGCGATGGAATAATTCTGGTAATACTCGAGAGAGATTAATGGTTAATCTAGTTTAAGCACGCATTCAACCATCAGTAATAAAATCTAGATAGTAACTCATGAGTGTTTGATAATAATAACCAAGTGAAATCGGATATCCTAACGCCTTAATTCCCTTGAATTCGAATCGTAGTTTTTAATTGTTTTTAGTTAATTTGCAATTTCTAAAATATTGTTATTCCAAATAGAATTAGGTTGAGTTAATTTTGGTAATTGATATTCATTGTCCTCGTTGAAACGATACTCTATTCACTCTTTATTACTTGTGTTGATCTCGTACACTTGCGAGTTGCATAAAATCCGCATCAGAAGTCAGAGAGTCAAATCGCAACAAAAGGTAATTGTAGTTTCAATTCAATATTCGAGTATATATAAGAATTTGTTCCTAATTGAAAAGTGTTTTAAAATATAAAAGAAAATTTTTTGAAATCCATTCAGCTGCGTTTAAAAGATAAAATTGATTTTTCTTCCCTTCAGAAAGCTTGAGGCTGAATCGACTATGGGCGCACATCGACCTCAATGCCGAAGGTACACCTTTCCCTTTGCTAAAGCATTTAGTTACTTACGCCTGGGTTCGACACTACTTTGAGTTGTTTTATAGAACCCAATTTCTTACTCCTATTTCTGAAGTTGAGCGTAAATTCGCTTCAGATTCCATGTCGAACATTAAGGCAAAGCTTATGGATGCCGATGCGGCCATGGCGGGCCGCTGTGAGAGGGTGCTAGCATCTGTTGCTATGAAAATGAAGCAGTTGAGCGGTCAGCAAGACGTGACTGATATGCTAAAATCTGGCCAGCCCACGACACCTGCCCCTGCTTTACCTTTGAACATCCCTGTAGCTAAGGATGTTGTTAAGCAGGTCAAGAAAAAGATAAAGCTGGTGGAGGAGTCGAGCGCTAGTGTCGAGATCTCTCTCCCCGTTGGCGTATCTGCCTTCAAAGATTTTAAGGCCGTGATTGGAGGCGCCGGCCAGTTCCTGCTTCTGTGCGATGCTCATTTTTTTAGGGACTCTGGGGTGCTAAACACTATAGACTGTGGCATCGCTAGTGCTTTCCAAGTAAGTTGTACTTACTTTGTTTATTGACTGTTTGGGCTTAACAAAATGCGTGCTGACGACATTTTGTTTTACAGGCTCTTGAAATTCAAGTTTTCCTGAAGAACGAGCTCTCCAACTTCGCCCAACGCTTAAAGGAATGCAACCAACGGATTACAGTTCAGAAGAAAGAGCTCAAGAACATGAAGTTGGAAGAGCTACATAGAAAAAATGTCGAGAGGGCGAAGGAGGAGAAGCTCCAGGAACTTGAGAGGCAAGTGGTTGTGCTGTCGGCAAATGAGGATCAGCTATGGATGGAGCATAAGGCGGAGGTCGACAACCTTCTAGGCCTAGTCAGCACTCTTATGGAGAAGTACGAGAATATAGCGGACGACACGATGCTCCAAACGAGAGCCTCAATCATGCGCAAATACAAAGTAGGGAAAGCTGACAGTTGGGGCGTTGACGGGGCGATCATGGTTAGGAAAGAGATTAAGGCACTGACAGCGGAGGATGAGGAAGCGGCGGTGATGGTTGATGACACACCAAGTGACCAAGTGGAGGCCATTTGTGCACCGGTTGTCAAGTAGAAAGAGCAGCAGCAATAGAAGCATCAGAACCCATAAGGGGACGACGTCGACAACGTCTAACTCTGTTTTATTTTGTAATGTCCAACGTAGCTTTAGTGCCTTAAATTTTTTTGGAGCCGAGAATTGCTCCTTGTTGAATTGGGTCACCATGCCCTCTCTTTTTGTGTCGAGCTGAGAATTGCCCTTTGAATACTTTGTTATAATTTTTGTTTGTCGCACAATGAATGAAATTTTTTGAATGTCGTTCTTAAGAAGTTTTCATGTCTTGCTTGTTTAAACAAATACTAAGTAATGTTAGATAACATAAGTGCTATAATAACATAAGCAAGAGTACGTAGAGTGAAAATTGCTTGACATGTGTTGTGCGTCAAGGGGTAGTTAAGTGCATAGGTAAAATAGTACCTCATACGACTATATCGTAGGGGTAGGTCAAGCGATAGCCGTTGAATTTCTAGACCTTTATATTTCAACACTTAGGAGAAAACTCGTATACGGAGCATGTTATAATGGACATCACAACATAAGTAAAAACAAGGCATAAGCAATTCGAAATTGATTATAACTTAACATGCTTGTGTGTAGACCGTTCATAATGGAAGGCACAACATGTGCAAAAGCAAAAATCAATTTTAAAACTGATTATACTTTAAGATGCTCGTGTGTAGAGCATATCATAATAGATAGCACGACATTAATTAAAGCATGACATAAGCAATTTAGAAGTTTATTAAGCTTTAATAAGCTCGTGGGTAGAGCATAACATTATGTTACTCACTCAAATACATGGCACGACCTAACAACTTTATAATTACGAATATTATAAAATTGGCTTACAGATGTAATGTTCATGTGTAGAGCTGTTTCGAAGGTCATTTACTGTTTTGTATATATTGTTGTCCTCTAGTCTTCAAGTCTCATATATGGACTTACAGACTGTGTTGAGTGATCTAGCTCATGTATAGAGCGGTTGTAATATAGTGCTCGTGTGTAGAGCAGTTTTAAGCATTTGTCGAGCCCTCTTAGCTTGTTGTGAGAGCGAGGTCACTGTTTTGAGGCTTCAACCTGTCAAGAAGAGTTAGGTCCGTCGTTGGTCGTTGTGGTCAACGGCCCTCTGACGCTCAAGTTAGTATAATATCATAAAAAATAATAAGGAAAAAAGAGATGGGTTTAGAAATAATACTGTTTCAAGTGTATGGCGTTCCAATTGTTGTTGATCTTACGATCGTCTGTGTCACGCAGTTTTTATGTGCCTTGCCCGACCACCTTTCTGATTGGTAGGGGTCTTCCCATATCGGGCCTAGCTTTCCATTTCTAGGTTCTTTGGTGTTTTAGAATACGTGACGAAGTACCCAACTCCTTCCTTGAAAGCTCGAATGCAGTCTCCATCTATTGGTAGTTTGCTAGTCGGATGAAAGCTTGGTCTCGACGCTCATCAAGTGTGTCAAGCTCACATGAAAGTGCCTGAGAGTTTGCTTCTTTTGTGACGTGCTCGAACCTTGCAGTGTGAATCTTCAGCTCGACTGGTAGGACGGCATCAGCCCCATATATTATGGAGAATGGTGTCTGACCGATCAACACTCGGGGAGTAGTTCTGTATGACCATTATACTTCAGGAAGTATATCGATCCAAACTCCTTTTACTGCGTCGAGTTTCTTCTTCAAGGTACTGGCGATTGTCTTGTTGGTTGAATTTGCTTGTCTGTTCGACTGTGGGTATCGAGGTGCCGTGAAGCTCAACTTGATTCAATACTTTTTGCAAAAATCTTAAAATTCGAAGAAATGAATTGCGAGCCGTTATCGGTGACTATTTCCTTTGGGATGCCAAAACGACACATGATATTCTTCTAAATGAATCCTTTGACTTCGAAATCTCGGATTCTTTGGTAGGCTTCGGCCTCGACCCATTTTTTGAAGTAGTCGGTGAGGACTAGCATGTAGACCTTTCCTCCTATCACAATCGGCATCTTACCGATAATGTTTATGCCCCACTTCATAAAGGGCAATAGGGACGTTACATTGTATAGTCGAGTAGAGGGTTGGTACGTGACTTGTGCGAATCTCTGGCATTTGTCGCACTTTCTAAAGTAGTTCTCTGAGTCTGACCTCATTGTTAGCCAGTAGTATCCTACTGTGAGGGCTCGACTAGCGAAGCTTCTGGCTCCCGAATGATTTCCACAGTCGTTTCTATAGATTTCTTTAAGAACAAGATTGGCTTCTATTGTGTTGACTCAACGCAAGTAGGGTCCAAAAAAAGACCTTTTGTATATTTTACCGTCGATGACACTTAAATGGACGGCTTTTACCCTAAGTTTACGAGCCTCGCTACGGTCGGCTAGTAGGGTGTCGTTGAGGAGGTAGTTGAGCAGTGGAGTCATCCAATTGTCTTCAATATTGATAAGGATGACTTCTTCTTTGTTGAACCAGACAGCTGGCCATTACAAGTAAATGAACGGTATAATCTTGGGCTCGACGGTTTGGATAGCGAAGCCTAAGTTAGCTAATGCGTCAGCATGCGTGTTCTCTGTTTTGGGTACTTGCTCGAGTTCTAAGTGTTCGAATGTCGAGCGTAGTTTCGTGGTTACTGCCAAGTAGGCAATCATTTTTGGATCTTTGGCTTGGTAGGTTTCATCAAGCTGTCGTGCAATCAGTTGTAAGTCGTAATGAACTTTGATCCGTTATATGTTCATGTTCTTAGCGAGCGATAAGAGCCTCATACTCACCTTCGTTGTTTATGGCTTTGAAATCGCATCTGAGTAATTGCTCGATGATATCGTTCTCTGGAGACTGTAGAACCAGGCCTAATTCGCTTCCTTTCGAATTACTGGATCCGTCGACGGATAGTGTCCAGGTAGAGCTCGACTCTTTCTTAAGGGTGAGTTTCTTGTTCTGCCAATAGGAGTGTGTCTGAAGTGAAGTCAGCGAGAAAATCCACTAGGACTTGGGATTTTATTGTCGTCCGTGGTCGATAGGATATGTCGTGCTTGCTAAGCTCTACGACCCATTTCCTGAGTCACTTGGAGAGTTCTAGTTTGTGCAGCGTATTTTTCAATGGAAATGTTGTGAGCACCACTATTGGATGGAATTGGAAATACGGTCGTAGCTTTCCAGCATCTGACGTCAATGCCAGGGCCAATTTCTCTATTTGGCTGTGCCTTTTCTCCGCGTCGAGCAGTGACTTACTAGTGTAGTAAACTAGGAGTTGTTTCTGGTCGATGTCGCACACTAGGACGGTGTTGACAGCTATTTCTGGAACTGCCAAGTACACGTAGATTATTTCTCCATTGACGGGCTTCAAGAGCAGTGGAGGGCTCGACAAATATGTTTTTAGTTGTTGCAGCGCGACTTCACATTTTTCTGTCCACTCGAAGCTTTTGTTCTTCCTAAAAGTGTCGAAGAAAGGGTGGCACATTTCTGAAAACTTAGAAATGAAGTGGTTGAGTGCTGTTATACGACCAGTGAATTTTTGAACTTCTTTCACTAATCGTGGGGAAGGAATTCCCATGATCGACTGAATTTGATCTTGATTAGTTTTGATTCCTCGATGCATGACTAAGTAGCCAAGGAACTTTTCGGATGACACTCTAAAAGAACATTTGGTAGGATTCAGCTTTATACCGTATTTGCAGAGTGTGTCGAAAGCTTGCTGTAGGTAATCCAGATGTCGTTTCGCCTGGAGAGACTTGACGAGCATGTGGTCGATGTACACCTCCATTGTCGTGCCGAGCATTTCCCTGAACATTTTGTTTACTAGTCACTGGTAGGTTGCCCCTGCATTCTTGAGCCCAAAGGGCATAACCTTATAGCAGAAGATGCCACGCTCGGTCACGAATGCTATCTTCTCTTAGTCGTCGGGATGCATTAGGATTTGATTGTATTTTGAAAAAGTATCCATGAAACTGAGTAGTTCGTGCTCTGCTGTCGCGTTTACTATCATGTCGATGTGTGGTAGGGGAAAGGAGTCTTTAGGACACTCCTTATTTATGTCTGTGAAGTCAATAAAGACCTTACACTTCCCATTCTTCTTCCTCACGACTACAATGTTTGCCAACCAATCAGGGTAGTGGACTTCCTTGACTGAACCGATGTCGATCAGTTTTTGTATGACTGGTTGATATCGGGGTCGACTCAGAGGCAAGCTCCCGTTGTCGATGAGGGTGCATTTTTTCAAGCAATTGGTGACGTGGAGTGATATTATGAGTGCGTCGTGGTGTGGATTGAGCAACTCAGTATGCTCATTGTTATTGAAGCTGATAGTGTGGTCAAACACAGGGTCGAGTGCCTTTCTAAGGTGAACCTCAGGGTTACCAGCTTGTCACATGTGCCGTTTTGCTACTGAGTACGACACTCTGCTGATCTCTGATCCGCCAGTGATAACATTCACGACTCTCTCGTGTCACGGGGAATCAGGAGGAGGTGTGTTGTGCTCGACTTGACGATTGTCTCTATGAGCCAAGGTATTCTTGCCTTTGTCGGTGAAATGCTCCTTTAGATGTCCCCTTTTCAAGAGCTTAACCACTTCAAATTTCAGTGCAATGCAATCCTCTGTTATGTGGCCATGGTCTCCATGAAAGTCCCACCATTTGGTCGAATCCCTCTTATCTGTAGGGCTCGACATTCTCCCGGGCCATTTCACCAAATTGCCCAGGTTTTGCATGGCCATGACAGTTTCGGCTGGAGTGACGCTGAGATTGTATTCGGGGACTCTGGCTCTAGTCCTCTCCGGTTGTCGTGGTGGCCTATCGTGTGGGGTGCGGTTATCACGTGATCTGTCATTTCGTCGATTCATTGGGTAGGGCTCGGGCCTACATTCTACTGATTTGCATTCGACGTGTCAGCTGCGTCGTTCTTCATTTCAGTTGCGGCTCGACGGAGTATAGTTGACTTCATCTTCCTCTCACTTGATTTGAGCCCAAGATTTGGAGAGGACATCCTCCATTGTCTTGCAAGGATATTTCGTCAGCTCTTTGTAGAGGTCGGAGTCATGTAGGAGTCCTTTTTTGAAGGCGGAGATAGTCGTGGCTGGGTTGCAATGAGAGATCGACACCTTTTCCCTATTGAATCGATCTACACCTTCAAATAGCCTTCGATGCCCAAGTTAGATAATCAATCTAAATAAGAAATGACGAAAATAACAAAGGATACCTAAATCGTATGTATGCCGTGCAATATGTAATTTATGCCGCGTGGTGGATATAGAATCGTGTTATCGAATGTTATCCGTTGGCTCGATGAGGCTATATCGTGTGCTAATGTGACTGCTTGATATCAAAGTGATAGCTTTTTTGTGAAGATTGCTTGACCCCTAAAAATGAAACCATAAGGCTATATTTATTGGGGTTGGGTAGGTGCCCGTTGCATTCGTATCTCAAGGGACGTTGTATTCTGAGATATCCGGGATTCCTGATATCTCGGAGAATTTGATTGAGTAGGTTTAGACCAACTCAATTGACTGAGTTAAGGGTTGACTGAGTCAGTTCCCTAGTAGCGGCTGTGAGGTCGGATCGACCGCACAGACCTATCTAGGGGTTGTGTCGACTGCTGGGTCGTGTGTTTGAGCTGTCGAGTGCTGGGTCGTGTGTTAACCCCGTAAGGCCTTCTTGTTAGGTTTTGTCGAGCGCTAGGCTTTAGCTTTTGGGCTGTTTTTAGTGGTTTTAGACTGTCTTTTGAGTCTAAGCCATTTGAGCTATTTTTGACCACTACATCATGATTATTTGTATATTTATTTGCTTAAACCTCTTTTTATAAGTTGGTGGTTGAGGACAAAAGTTGCATTTTTCATTGTCCAAATTTTGAACCAGTTGGTTGTTTTCTTGCTATTGCCATTTGATTTGGATTTTGAACCTGTTGGATGTCAAGTGTACAGAAACTCTTATTAAAGCATATTAGAGTGTTGTCAATTCTTTTCTAAAAGCCATACAGGTATCATAATTGCATAAAAAATCAATAATTAGCAAAATAAAATCTTAATGTTAGGATCAATATGTAAGAATAGTAACCGAAAGTATATATAATGGTAGCCACCAAGAATAGTAACCATATCTCATCCTCTCTGGCTCCTGGGTACTAGATCTCGCGACATAATAATGAATGGCATAACTTCCCACTAAACAATTAGTCACCTCGCATCCCCGATAACCTACCAAATACATCTTACGTTCATTTGTCCAGCATATTATCTCTGCTGAGAATGTCCTGCAAGGTTTTCAATTCTCCGATACGACAATACATATTAACACGTGCAGCTAACCATTTTTTAGGAGCACGCTTATAAGACCATTTTTCAGTTCCACCATCCACATTGGTGAGTTGAGTGAAAAAAATAACACGTATATACATAAAGGAACCAAAAAAAATATATCACACACACACACACACACATATATATATATATATACATATATATATATATATATATATATATATATATATATATATATATATATATATAGACAACAAACATTGCACAAAAATGATTTGTTAGAAAAGGAAAAAAAAAACAAACAGTTCACTAACCAACATGATATAGTAGCTATTCCATTTTAAAAATCAAGAAAGTGAAAACAAGATGAATTTCAATTAGAATTGAATTATAGAACTACTATGACACCATCATCGTCATTATTCTCATTATGAACACAAACCAATTGCAGTAGCCATTCACAATTCCCTATCAAAGTTCATAGGCCATAGAGAACTCTGCAGTAAACAAACAAAGCAACAAATACAATTGAAATTTTAATGTTAATAAACTCTCTCTAGAAATCATATCTAATTATCATTAAATAAACAAAAATGCACCTATACACACACGCAGACGAAAAATAACATGAAGAGTCCATTCATCATCAAGAGAACTAGAAAAAGAAAAAAAAATTCCTTGAAAAAAGAAAAGGTACAATGCCTTTGAATTTGGTGCCCTCTAGGCAAAGAAAAGATATTTCACTACAAATGTGCGAGTGACTCACCATTATCAATTAATCAGTCTTAGAATAATACTAACACAAATCAAGCAAAACAGCCATGGTTTCCAAATAGATCTGTATAATGTTTCAATGCAGTAAAAAAAAAACCATTATCCACTTATCTCAGGTATTTTAGTTTTGTAATGACAAGGGAAAATACAGGCTCTATGTAAAATTGCTACATTGCGTGTACAAACAGAAATCACGAACAGTAATGTAATATTTCAAGACAAATATAATAGAAACAAACTCCAAACTAGTAAAGATCAAAAAAACAAAAACCTCAACAATCAAAACAATCAACCGATTAGGCATGATCACCTATGCAGTGTCAAAACAAATCATACTAAAGAAAATGGCCCACATTGGCTTGAAAATCAATTCATTGATTTTTCCAGGCCACAAAACATAGAAACGGTATAAATAAACAATTTCATGCCTACTACTACTTCTAGTTCCTCCTAAATGAATGAAAAAAAAACACAAATTTTGTACACAAAAAAAAAAAAAAAGGAATTTAGCAAAATTGCCCAAAAATAAGTCAACAATTGCAAAACTACCCAGGCTCCACTAATTTTTACAACCTCTACCCAAAGCCTTGTTTTGAACAAAATTGCCCTTACTTTACATTGCCCATTCATCACTGTCTTCTTCTTCTTCTTCATCTAGTCAAGATTTCTTCACTCGGTTCTCTCTTCTTCTCTTCTTCTCTTCTCTTCTTCACATTTTCTTATTTTTCCTCTCTTCTCTTCTCCATAAATCTCTTACCCAACCTAAGACAAGAAAATCTCATTTACATTTGACTCTATTTCACTATCTTCTTCTTCATCTTCTTCACTTTCTTCTTCACCCGGTTCTTCTCTTCTTCTTTTCTCTTCTTCACATTTTTTTTTTTTCACCCGGTTCTCTTCTCTATAAATCTTTAACCCAACCCAAGCCAAGAAAATCTCAAGTTATCTCTTGCAAATAAAAGAAGATCTATCTCACAAAGTTCTCTCTTCAAAAATTTCAAGGTTAGTGTTAAACTTTTTTTTTTAGTCAATGCACACATTTATGGGTTTTGAATCAGTTGTAGACATTTCACATTTGTTAATCCTCCATCAAAAAAATGAAGAATGAATTTTTATAAAAAAAATTTCATTATGCCAGGCCGATGATTTTGGCCCGATGATTTTGGCCCGATGTTTTTGGCCTGATGGTTTTTGGCCATATGGTTTTTCTTCATGTTTTTTCATCGTTTTTTGTCCAATAGTTTTTGTCCCGATGGTTTTCATCATGTATTTTTATCATGGCGGCCCGATGGTGTTGGCCCGATGGTTTTTATTATGTATTTTCATCATGGCGGCCCGATAGTTTTGGCCCAATAGTTTTCATCATGTATTTTGATCATGGCGGCCCGATAGCCTTGGCCCGATGGTTTTCAAATTGTATTTTCATCATGGCGGCCCGACGGCCTTAGCCCGATGGTTTTTATCCCAATGGTTTTGGCCCAATGGTTTTTGTTCATACCAGCCCAACAGTTTTGATACTTTAATTGAATTTAAGTTTTATTTAATTTTTTTTTTAATGCAGGAATAAGCATGGATGATGTGCAGTTGATAATTAACTGGGATGGACATTGGGTATGTGAACAAGGGCTTTATTGTAAGAATCCTAAAGTAGCTGAACCATCTGGGTGATGAGGATATGCAAGATATGATGTTGTTTTATTTATGATTTTCTGTTTTGTTGTATGTAATTGCATTTTTATTTTAATCATTGCAGGACATGGACAATATAATTAACATTATTGTACAATTTGGAAGACAGCAACTGTACTATTTGAAATTGCTATTTTGTTGTATGTAATTAACATTTTCATTTGGTTTTTGGAAGACATTTTAATCAATTAACTTATGAAAATTTTGTCAGAGTTTCCTCTGTTTTTATAACTATCCAAAACCTGATTTATGAAATCTAGGCATTTAACAACATATGTATACACTTCAAATCACATTTCTGAATCATTTGCGCATCCTTCCGTTCGATACGACTTTTCCAATCATTTTATCAAAGTAAAAAAATTAACGTTTCCAAAATTTACAATTATTTTAAGAATAATGTCAATGTTATTCTTCAATAATCAATAATATTAACATAAATCACAATTTCGAAAAAAGTATAGGTCATTCTTCATCGTCCAGCCGTGTCGAGTTTGCAAATATGTCAATGGACATTTTCTTCCTGAGAGCTTTCATTTGCTTTGCATTGAAATCAAACTTCTGTCTGTGTACAACGATGTATTTAGCAAACACAAGGGTAAATGCACTACAGTGACCACTGCAATAATTTCAAAATAATAACACAGTCAATTATTGAATCAATTAAAATAACAATCAATATAAAAATATAGAGTTCAATTTGACTTACGCCCCGCGTTGTTGTGGAACAGTATCAAAACCTAGTCTTTTGTAAGCAAATGGAGTGACCTGTACTTGTCTCCCCTTATGTTCAAAATAGCCTCCGTTATACATAAGGGACGGCAAAAGATGTGCTAGTGGAGAGACATATTGCTCCCGAAAAGACGGATCACTGTCCTGACATAGAGAATCATAGATCCATACTTTTCTTTCAACAAGATTAACAGCCGCCAGGACCCAATGATAACCATCCATATTCACAGGCATCAATAACTACATTAAACACATAATTGTCATTTAACTTATATAGATATTGAATTGTTAAATAGCTGTATGATTACACTTACATTATTGATCTCCCAACATGGACGAGACCCTTCGGGTCGTTCTCCGTGAACATACCCAATGTAAAAATCCTTCCAATTGAAGGTAAGGGGATCGTAGGCCTCCTTCGATATGGTTCCATCCGGGTCCTACGGAAGTTTTTTCCATATGTGTTGAAGGGTTGTCTATAAAAATTTAAAATATCAGTATGTTATTTATAAGTAATTCATGGAAAATATTTAAATAATTTTGATTTCAATTACAACTTACAAAGAATGATGGATCAATCAAGTTGTAATTTTGCAAAAAAATTGTTGGATGCGAAAGCTGACGCCTCCGTAGTACTGCCAGATAAGCCTCAATGTGCTGTTTTTTGGTTAGATCATGAACAAAATATTACCATTGAAAACTCATCATAAGTAACAGTGCAACTTAATGACATTAGCATGAAATTAACAAAATAATTTCAATTTATTTACTTACCCAGCCGTCCAACCAGTCGGTCGCACTCTCAAATGTTTTGAAAAAATCAGGAGTCGCATCCATTGGTTGCCCAATGTAGCACCTGCATATACGGTATAATATTAAGAGTAAATGACATTAAACATCACAAAAGTTAACGAAGTCTGAAAATAGGCGATGAACTTAAATTATGTATGCTTACCTAGCATTGTTATTCTTTTTGAAAGCCTCGTACTCCAACTGTACTTCCGAGTGAACCGGTTTTAAAAGCTTGAACTTCATAGGATTTGCAGTCCGTGTCCTTTGCTTTTTTGGCCTAGTGGGGTCCACGTACGGGCTAGATACGAATGCAGAACGCTTACGCGTCCTTGCACTATATCTTACGTCCGAATGCTTTTTTTTCAAGAGCAACGACACTCTGATGACCTGTGGCACTCACAATATTCGGCAAGGGAGAGTAAATAGTAAGCTCTAGGCATTGATCGGGTTCCTTTGCCTCCTCCTTTGCAAAATCATTTTTAACATCAGTTGTATCGTCCACGTTGTAGGTTGTATCAAAGAAGTCATCACTCTGCTAAAGTGAATACAACAGTATACGATTAATACAATGTCAAAAAGGAAATAACAAAGTTCGACATTATTAAATAAAACAAAAATTACCTCTGGCACCTTATTTCCAGCTTCAAATTGTTCATTACTGCCTGCTGTCTTGCAAACAACTTCAATCAATTTTTCAACTCCTTTCCGCATCTCATCCAGTTCTATTTGTAGAGTTGCAAACCCTTTATCAACTTTCTCATTCAGTACGGTCATAGAAGTCTGTAGACACTTTAATTATGTGTGCAGGCCATCCATTTTTCTATGGAGATCTTGTGAGTCCTAGCATAATGTCCAACAAAAAGTTAAGTTAATTTAACATTTACATATTATTTACTGAACAATACAATTAAGGGATAATATTGGCTATATACCGATAGACTCCGTCCAATAGGCCGCTCTTCTTTTATTTTAGCTTGCTTATCTTTCGATTGTCCCTGGGGCTCTTCTTCATCAATATCATCACTCTGGGGCTACTCTTCATCAATATCATCTTCCTTATCACCAATCTCTATATCTGGGGCAGACGGATCATTTGAGATGCTAGCTTCTCCAACCCCGTCAAATATGACAACTTCAATTCTTCATCCGTGGGTTTCAAAGTTTCAAACGTTGAAATCTAACCAACAAAAAAGAAAAACAAAGTACAGGTCGTTATAATAAATTTTATATACAAGCCAAGAACTCTGTTAATTTAATTCATACCTTCCGCCTTATGAAAATCTCAGTTCTCAAAGTCTCATATCCAGGACTCGTTTTGACTTCCCAGTTCAGAATACGAGGGGCTGTACGAGACACCCTGGTAGTATAATTCAGCTTTGAGTACAGCGAAATCGCTTCAATAGCCCACACCTACCAAATAAAACAAAACAATGTTTCAATAAGAGTTTTAAAGAATTTAAGGGTAAAAAATGTTAAACACATAATATTATCTGAAAAGCATAGACAAATCCATACATGTTGATCTTCCCTACTGTATGGCTCGGATCCTTTTTAGCCTTCTCCATAAACTTCTTATCTCTACATTTGCAACAAGTCGATAATGAATTGAATGTCCTTGAATATACATAGGAACCCCAAGGGAACCGATTGAATTCTTCTAAATTATCCACTAACTTCATTGCCCAATATTCAACCTTAGTCCTCAAGTCCTTTCCAAGCATTGTCATCTCTAAGATGAGCAACAAAGCTAATTTAATCATATCATCATCATCATCATTTTCTTCCTCTAGACGATGTTCGAACACACTTTGCAATTTGGTTCCAGTCACTTTTTTGGCTCCCTTAAAATATTTGTTTCGAATTCTACACTGATCATCTTCCTTTGTAGTAGGGACAACCAAATCCCCAAGACGTAGACTGCTGACGAGACAAAACTCGTTTGTACTGAACCGTATTTTATTCCCACCAATCAGAAATCACATTTCATTTTCAGTATTTTCCACATGGCACTCCCGCAACAGAATGTGATGACAAAATTGACCCGTGAAGGACATTTCATTAACATCTAAAAAATGCCCAAAGCACATTCCTCTTAGTTTTTATTGTTGTCGTTCCGTCAGCTTACTCTTAATCAATCCGATGCAACCCCATTTACAATACGTCGTCATTTTGGCATGGAAAAAAAAATTTCCTTAATTTTCGTAGTGTCAATCAACTTGTCACTTGCCATTGATTATTAGCCTGCAAAAAAAATTTCGAATTCATCAACAAACTAAAAAATATAACGCTTACAAATATAGATTACAATAATGAGATTAACCAAGTAACATAAACAATTCAATCGTAATCTACATACCAATATCTACAAATACATAACATAAATATTAATAGTTATAAAACGAAGATACAAGGAAAAAGGGTCGAATTGAAGACAATATTTCAATTTTATTTCATGAAACCAGGCTGGCCCAATGATTCATTTCATCGGGTCGCATTGGCCTGATGATTTCATTTCATCGGGTCGCAGTGGCCCGATGATTTCATTTCATCTGGTTTTGTTTCATGGTGATAGTTGCAGGCTGGTCGATGATTTTGTTTCATTGGGACCACTGAGGTTTCATCGGGCCACTGAGACACAGTGGCCCCGATGAAACAAAACTATCGGCCAGCCGTGGCCCGATGATTAAATGTCATCGGGCCACCGCGACCCGATGGTTTTGTTTCATCGGGCCACGGTGCCACCATGAAACAAAACTATCGGGTCGCGGTGGCCTGATGAAATTTAATCATCGGGCCACGGCTGGCCAATGGTTTAGTTTCATCGGGCCACTGAGACCCAACGAAACAAAACCATCGACCAGCTATGACCCGATGAAAAACTCATCAGGTCTCAGCTGGCCGATGGTTTAGTTTCACCGGGCTAAACTCATCGGGTCTCAGCTGGCCGATGGTTTTGTTTCGTCGGGTCTCAGTGGCCCGGTGAAACTAAACAATCGGCCAGCAGATACCCGATGAGTTTTTCATTGGGTCACAACTGGCCGATGGTTTTGTTTCGTTGGGCGACTGTGTCTCAGTGGCCCGATGAAAAACTCATCGGGTCTCCGTTGGCCGATGGTTTAGTTTAATCGGGCCACTGAGACACAGTGGCCCGATAAAACAAAACCATCGACCAGCCGTGGTCCGATGCCCAAAACACAAATTTCTAAACAAAAAATCAGAAGAACAATCAATGAAGAAACTTTTTTCCTTACTTTCAATCGCTGTGGAATGTTACCACGAAAGAAGCAGACGATTTCGTTGCTGTGACCCGATGAAAAAATCATCGGGTCTCAGCTGCCCGATGGTTTTGTTTCATCGGGCCACTTAGATACAGTGACCCGATGAAACAAAACTATCGGCCAGATGTGGCCCGATGCCCAAAACAATAATTTGTAAACAAATAATCAAATCTAGAAATTTTTTTTCTTACTTTGAATCGCTCTGGAATGTTGTGGCGGAAGAAGAAGACGATTTCCTTGCTGTGGTCGAAGAAGAACGCGACTACGGCGGAAGCTGCTCCGGTGCAAACAAAGACGCGACGGACGAACAGAAGAACAGAACACAAACGAAGAAGACGAATAGCTCCGACGATGAACAGCAGTTGAAATGAGCAACAGTAAAAACAGTTTGGTCAAAAAATGGTAAAATGAAAACGTGAATACAGTGGGTCAAATGTAAAACTAAGGGCAATTTTGTCCAACAAAAAATTTTGGGTAGACGTTGTAAAAATTAGTGGAGCCTGTGTAGTTTTGCAATTGTTGACTTATTTTTAGACAATTTTGCTAAATTCCCAAAAAAAAAATTGTAAATATTTTAAAACAGTAGATCATGCATCAAGTCTCCATACCCATATCAAAAAGACCAAAAATTTGGCCCAAACCCATCATAATAAACCAAAACCCGCCCATCAAAATCAAATTTCTACAAAAAGACAACACATCAATTATCAAAAACAAGGAAACCACACCTGCCCACCTAAAAATGATAGCTTTAAAACCCACCAAACAAGTGTAAAACTAACAAATCCCAAACGAACCTACAAAAATTAACAAAAATACCCATCAAATGAGAATATAAGCCACATACAAGATGAATTGGACTGTAGAAAAATCGAATCCAAAATGCAGCATATTGATTGGAGAACGATTTGTACATTACCTAATACTTCTCTTCTTTATCTCTTGAGAGAAGAAAAAAAGAACCCACAAATATATGAACTGAAATGAAAACAATAAAAATAATAATAAACTTGAAGCAAAAAATAGGCAAGTATAGAATCGATCCGCCAGCCATCGAAGAAATCACTTCGAACCAGTCACGAACTCCGACCATATGTGAAAGGATGAACGGCGATAAGATAACGATAATGACTCCCTCTCAATGACGGTGACGTTGACTTCTCAGGGTAAGGATGAACGGCGATGGCCAGGGAGATAAACGATACGCGGTCTGGAACGTTTGGAACCATTGGGTTTCTTTTGTTTTTTCTCTCTCCTAAAATCTAATGAAAATCTTATCTTTATCAGATAAGTAAATAGTGGACTAATTGCAAATTTTAACTAAATATTTATAGAATGGTTTAAAAATAATTTATCATTCTAAAAATAGCTAAAAACGATTATTTTTTTTATTTCAAGTCAAAAACAATTTTTTATATACTTATTAAACTGTTTTTAAATTTGTCCTTTTTTATATATATATATATCCCAACCCCAGCATAAACAACTGCTTTGGAAACACAAAACTAGAACAAGAGGAGCCCAAAGTGAGCTAGACATTAATAGGAAAGGTAGTCATTTTTCTTATTCTTTTCTTTTTGAATTATTACAAATTAATATGAGGTTTAGTAGTGAGAATATGATTCGAACTTATAAATTCAACCGTTTAGGAGTGAGGGGTGTCAAGGGAGCTAATATTCAGCTTCTTACGAGGTATCTACTTTGGATAATGTGATTGGCACTCCAGCTTGCAATGTTGTGCAAACTAGTAGTAAACCAGCTGCAGTGTATCATTCCTCAATGCAGCCACACCAAGTCAGCATTGGATTACGCGTGTCTGATTGATCAAGGATGCATGATCAGCGGCGTTTGAGGCCATTGGATACAGGCTGCAGTTACACATTCCTGAATCCAGGAAACATGCTTTTGGCGTGAGCTTGCACACGCAGATTGTGCAGCATGTATAAATAAATGTATAATTCTTTTGTAATCAGTTTATTATGAATGAGATGAGGAAGAGAAATTCTCTCAAGACTCCATTAATGGAGGCTCTTCACTTTAAGCATTGTCTAAGTGTCTGTCATTTCATCAAACACCTAACTATTTCCATCAAACACTTTCAAGATTTATAAGGGGCATACCAATGGCCAATCTGGTATTGTCATTACTCGTTTTTCTTATTTAAAATGCCAAATCTGTACTTGAATATTATAGAACTAGATATTCAACTGCGGATATATATACATATACATTCATATATATCTCTTTCAACATTGAAATCTGTCCCTCTCTATCCTTTATAATCTGTCTCTTCGTTCTCTGGATGGCTATTAAAAGACTGAATTTTTTTTTTCTTTTAACAATGCCACTAATTAACTTTATGGCCATGAAATGGGCATTTCACTTCTCAGTTGGGGGCAGGAGATTTTGTACTTCCTCAATTGCCAGCTTCTTTTTTTTTAAAAAAAATAAAAATGTACAAATACAAAGCAGCATTCTGAATATTTTCCTGTAATGGGAGATGTTTACTTTACAATAATAGAAAAAAACTTCTTATATATATTAGTAATTAAATACGTATAGTGAAATTTAAACTATCACTAATGAATAAGAAGTGCACTAAAAGCTTGAGATATTAAGTAACTTTTCTAAGAGAGTGATTGATCGAAACTAATTTTTATCGTAATAGACTAGAATTAATCTAATGAAGAAACTTACACTATAATTCATAAATGATAATTAAAAAGAATTAAATTATAAAATTTACTATTTAAAAATAATAGATGGACGGTGAATTTAAATTAATTCAATGAAACTCATTTATAAATTTTATAATTAAGAAGAATAAAGAGATTTTCTTCTTTATTACAATAATTTTACTAAATACGTGAAAGGTAGATCGTGACCAAATGTATTGAAGTTTTTCAACATGAATATCTAGAAATATGAAGAAACTTTTAAGACGATAAATATGAGAAAATATTTAAGATGATAAATATAATATAAAAGGACAAAATAAGATATTTTGCTTTTAACCAATCTAATAGCCTAAAAACTGTAGTTTGATTGGACTACAATTTTCCACGCGCTTCTAGCTGCGAGTGACCAATACAAACAGGCATTGTTATTACAAATTTGTGTGAGAGTACATGTATAAAATCTATGTTCACATACTCCAGCTCTTTTTAGCAGTTACCATTAAAATCTACTTACAACCACCATGCATCCGCTGCCGCCGCCGTCGCAATAGCCAACAGTCCACCCCAGCCCAATGTCGTCGTCGCAGGACTCCCAGCCGTTTCATTGGCACTACACGGAGCTTGACGATCGCAACTTCCAAATCCGGGGCCGCACCCTCTTCTTCACCGTTGTCCTCTTCGCCGTCGTCCTCCTCGTCACACTCTTCTTCCTCTACACGCGCTGGGTCTGCCGTTTCAGTCACCATCACGACCACCACCACCACCGCTCCTCCTCCTCCTCCCAGCCGTCCCACGCGCCGCAGCAGTTCGGGGTAGGCGGCCTCGACCCGACTGCGATCGAAACGCTTCCGGTGACCCTGCACCTTTCATCAATGCCGCCGGAGAACAAATATGGCGGAGGAGGAGAGAACGACTGCTCCATATGTCTCGGCGAGTTCGAAGATGGCGACAAGGTCAAAATTTTGCCGAGATGTCAACACAGTTATCACTGTGAGTGTATCGATAGGTGGCTCAGAACTCGCTCGAGTTGCCCTCTCTGTAGAAACTCTCTCCGAGTTGACTCGGTTGTTTCTTCAATTATTACACAATAATCACAGACAAGAACTAGAACCCACTTCTTCTTTTTTTGTATTAGAAATGTCAAGGTCACTGATTTGATATATATTCGTAAATTACGTGAATTATTGTATAATCCATTGGTGGTCTGGGCTTTTTGTTTTTTTTTTTTTTCCTCAGTTCTTAGTTAGAGTTTCTTTCTGAGAGTATTTTGTGGTGTTGAGCTATTCTTTTTTATTTTGGAGCGCTTTTATATATATATATATATATATATATATATATATATATGGTGTTAGTTGAGATATTAAAACTTTTATTCTGGTGTGTCTTGCTAGGTTTGGATTGCATATGTACGAAGCAAAACTCAAACCGAAAGTAGAAATAAAATTGACGAAGTTGAAGCTGCGGTTGGCTAGGTGGAAGGCCCCTCACACGTTTCGCATCAACGAGATTTTAGTTTTAGATCACGTTCCTTCCTCTTTTCGAACTCCCAAATTAGTAAGCGGAATAATAATTTTGTAGAAGAAACACAATATAAATTAAAGTAAATAACGTCTACCTCTTCTGATGTTTGCTCAATTACAAACGGAGTCAATTTTTAGGTTTATTGACAAAGATCTCTCCTCTTTTGGGTTTGCTCAATTACAGGCACAGTCAAGTTTTAGCCAACTCTTCAGTTTTTTGTAATGTTGTAGAAAGCATTAAGCGCTAGTTGAGCAGCAACCCACCGCCTAGCGTCTAGCGCCTAGAACGCAAGCGGTCTGTCGGAAGTCGGCCAGTCGGAGGCCGGCTAGAGGCAGATCGGATTAATTTCTAAGTTAAAATAAAAATCTAAGTTCAAGTAAAATCCAACCAAATCAATAAATTTCCAATCAAGTCAATCAAATTCTAAGTTCAAACCAAATTCAATCACATCCAAAAGTTCTTAAAGTAGTAAACAAAATAACAAACATAATATGTTCATAAAGTAGTAAATAAAATAGGGAAACAAATTTCTAACTCTAAGTAGTAAGTTCATAAGTTCATAAAACATAAAGTAGTAAACAAACATAAGTTCTAAGTGTCAAAGTCATTATATTCTTCCCCATATCTTTCCAACACTTGTTCTTCATCGGATTCGAACTCAAAATTATCTTCCTTCGCTTGTTCATCTTCAGATTCAAACTCTTCTCTGAGATCTCTAATAACTTTAGCACTTCTTCGAGGTTGTGTCATTTCATCCGCACAGGTTGCTTCATCAACCAATTGTCAAGTAAGCCTCGTACCCAGCTCAACCACTTTATCACCATCATCAACCATCCATCCTTGTGCATTACTAGCATCACCATCACTTGATAATAATACATCTATGTTGGCCTCCTTATCCATTAACTTTTTTCCGCTTATTCATCAATTTAGAATTGAATTGGATTAGGTTGTTCAATCGACCAATATCTAGTCTATTCCTTTTCTTCGTATGTATCTATATAAAAGTGAAAATGTCAAATTAATTAAAAAAAAAAAAAAAACTAGCATTTGCTAATGTCTAGTAAATAATAATATAATAAATAACTTACCCTCTCAAAAGTGCTCAATTCCTTCCACACCCGGATAAACTTGTGGTTAATGTCAGGATCCTTTCCGCCATCCTTTTCAAGTCAGGTGTTTAATTTCCAAGTACAGTCCACCATTGAACTACATAATAAAAGAATTAGAGATTAATAGTTTAAATGTTAAACACATACCAACTAAGAATACTTTGTTAGGATTATGTTCAATAGCAAGAGTGTAATAGTGTAATTGACAATCTTTTCATATGAATAAAGTGATTTCTGATATAACGAATATTATAACAATTATATTAATTGTCAAAAGTAAATAATCATAAGGTGAAGAGACTATGAGAAACAAAAGAATTGTTCGTACATCTGGATATGTATGAGGTAGACACAATTCTTTAGTTAGTCTCGAATACGCATTCACAACTTAAGATATAAGGTTGGACACCTTTATCTTGTTAAAGTTGTAGATTCTTTTGTTAGCATTTGAGCGGGATCAAATGTGATATGATGAGTCTAAAATCATCGAAGTGTTTTTGAACAAAAGAATCTAGTGCACTGGGTGCATTGAATAGGATCACTGTAGAAAACTTTATCCGCAACCGTTAGTGGATAAAAATATTCAACTGAGACAATCGGAGAGTCTATCTGAATCCTGAGATAAATGATGGATTTATGTTTGCACGCGTTATCATTTGAGCTATCAATGAGTACGATTATATCGCATAGTTTATCCTCGATGGTTTGGTGGTATTCACATGTATATCAATAGAGGATATCATTTATAGAAATTGACATCGTGACTGCATTTAGCAAATATTAGTAGAATACCATCATATGAATGTTTTAAGGTATTGGATATTTAAATTTTTACGTAAAGTTTTCAATAGTAGATATTGAAACATGACTTCTGGGCAAGTCAAAATATCCAAGTTCGAAAACATGGTCATATGAATAAATATGGTAATTTGAAGAACTATAGACGGTCTATGAGCTCTTGGCGATTACTGGTATTTTTCACGAGGATACATTTTCTCATTTAGGTTGTCTAGGGTACGAATTAGTACGCTCACTTATTCTATCTTTATTTAATAATTTTAGTTATTTAGTGGAATGAACTAAAATTAATGGATCGGACCTAAGTGAATCATTTGTTAATTTTGATTAGATTGTGTCTATTGGAGCTTAAATTTAGATAGCCCGCCAAGATCCCCAATCCACACTAACTTGAATGGATCACTAGTTATATACTACCGACTCATTTATTTGATCCATCTTATAGAATTGTTTTTGGAATTCTTTCCAAAAGTTTTGAGAGGTGCGTTCTTGTGTTCGATCAAGACACGCGGTAACTCGTCAAAATACTTGGGATGGGCGGCCAAGGGTGTGTGATCCCTTGGGCGACCCTAAGGGATATTTTTAACATCCCGTAAATATATTGATAATATAATTAACACATTTATTTAAATGGAACTGTTAAATTATATTAAATATATTTATTTAAAGACACGTGGACTTGTTTCTTTTTGTAATAATGGGTCTAGTTCACATGTGGACTTTTTGTGGAGGTCCAATGAGATTAATAAAATAGAAAACAAAGTTTGGTCCATAACCAAATGGGGTGGGCGGCATTAGCTATTAGGATATAGCTAATTACTTTGTTTTATTTTATTAGTTAATTAAATGGTAATTAATTAATTATCTAAATTAATTAATTGTTTAATTAAGAATAAAAATTACTTTTCTACTAAGGAATTGGAATTCCTATTTTCATATTATTGATGATAGTATGATAAGAATCAAAAACCTTATTTGATAAGTGATAGACAATTGGAATTGTTTATCAAATCAAATTAGGAAAGGTTTTTGATATTTATCAAAACTTTAAAGTTGACTTTTAAGTCACTTTTAGGAAAGTTTGGATAAGTCACTAATTCTATTTTATCCTTTAATAATTATTGGATAATACACTTTAAAGTTGGGATATGATTGAACTCTTGGATTGATAGGTTTATGGGTGAAACACAAACCCTCCAAGAAGGAGGATTCAGTCACCCTATATATACTATCAAAGGGAAGTTCGGCTAAGAGAGCAAATAATGCAATTTTGGTGAATTTTGTGAGCTTTTGGAAGCCAAGAAAAATAGCCAAAAATCCTAGTAAAGTGTGAGAATTCGCCCTGAGAGAAAAAAGAGAAAGAACGATAGAGTTCTAGTTACTCTAAGTTTCTCAGAAGGGTTTTGAGTGACTAACGAAAAATAAAAGTTTTTTTGTTTCTCATCCTCAGATACACAATTCGAAGAAAGGGAGCCCACACTCCAAGGTGATCCACATTCGTGAAGGATTGAAAGATCTTGCAGTTCATAATCGACGCAATATCAAGCCTCACGTAATTCAAAAGGTATGTTACTCTTTTGTTAAATATTTAATTAACAATGGGTTAAGATCTCTTTTGGAAAAAAATTTAAAATGTACCAATGCAAAAATATTTATTTTTTACGCTTTCCGCTGCACCTTACTCGCCGTTTTTCCTACATACTTGTTAGCTGTGATTACCTTAATCATATGTGCTGTTAGTATCCCATATTTTTTTAGCCAATACTCTTCCAAATAGACCCTCTTTGTTGGTATACTTCGCCAAGTCGGTCATTAATATCTATGTTTGCTTGTCCATGTCATTGGGATACATCATCTCCACACAAGTATACAGCGCATCCATTAGATCATGATCTTTTGCAATCTGAGGATCTTGATAGCATAGAAGCGATTTAAGAGATAGACTGTCTTATGTAATGGAGTATCGAGTCGATCCTTAACTTTACTATCAATGATGTCTAGAATTGACCGATAAGCACTCTCACTATTTTTCAAGGCCACCTTAATCTCTTCTTCTGCTTCCTTAAGCTCCCCATATAAAAACTCATAGATGGCTTTACATCTCCATCAACTAGTCGAAGCACCTTCACCAAAGGAGCAAATACCTTTAAGCACAAGGTGACCCCATTCCAAAAACTCATGCTCAACATGGTAGAGTAAGCTGCCTTCCCTTTAGCGGTCTTCAACCAATTACAATTTTCTCATTCCGTGCTAGTAAACATTGCCTCTAAATTTTCATTTTTTTTCCACCAAATTTTGCAATGTTAAGAAAGCCGATGTAAACCTAGTGACTCCTGACCTAATTATTTCCCTAATTTTTTATGTAAGTCCTCATCAACAACAAGGTTTTGTGATGTGTATAAATAAATATCGTAAAAGCTTTGGCACTATCAATGGTTTTTTTGAACTTTGGTATGTTTCCAATACCTTCAAACATAAGGTTGATGGTGTGAGTAGCACATAAGGACCAAATATATGTGGAATCCGATCCTTCAACAACTTTGTCGCGACCATATTGTTGGAGGCATTATCTGTCACTACTTGAACAACATTCTTTGGCCCAACTTCTTCAATACATTTGAACACATAACAAAAAATATGTTCCTCGGTGTGTGCCTTCTTAAAGCTTTCCTTGAAAGAAAGAAAAGTGGTACCGTGCCTGCAATTTACACACAAGTTCATAATATTCATCATTTTCCTATCAGTCTAAGTATCGGTCATAATCGAACATCCACCCAATTTCCACTATTCTTTTTGTTTTTGTAGGGCCTCTTTGGTATTACCAAATTCTCCCTTCAACAGTGGTCCACTCAATTGGTATCGAGTTGGTTGTTTATATCCCGGACCAAATTGACCAATTACCTCCACCATTGCAGTGAAACTATAGTTCCGAATAGCATTGAAAGGAATGCTCACTTCATACACCCACCTAGCCATATATCGATGTACGGAATGTGTTCTCTCCTTGAAAAGTACATATGTGATATGTTGTTGCCGAAGAGATTTATTGGCAGTTATCGAAGCTTCAAGGTTGATCTTCGATGCAATCTTATCCATAGGGCCAAGAATGTGTGGTCTTTTCCTTGACCCTAATCCTTCAATTTCTTTTTCCTCCTCCCCAATCCCGGTGAGATCAACTCCTATTCTAATCTCACGCTCTTCATTATTTTTATTTTTCTTCTTACTTTTAGCATCTTCGATGGCTTGTCTACATTTGACTTAATCCTCCTTCGTTGACCTCGGACACCTAGAAACATTTCCCGGTATGTGGCCAATATGTTGCTTCAACCGATGTACTTCCTCAGAAAACACATTTCCATAATAGTTACACCTAACTCTATCATAACTTGAGGGATCAACCAACTTCTCATAATCCCACCCAATATCATCTGATTTCCGTTTTAGAACGGATTCGCTCGAGTTAGAGGCATCCTCTGAACAAATGTTCGTGTTAACTCCGGAACTCATTTCCTATGTCCTAACAACAATGCACAACCACAATTCAATTTTAAAATAAAAAATAATGAATTCAAATTCAACCAATAATATATCCAAAAAATTATATAAAATAAATAATAAAATTATAAAATAATCATGAAATAGAAATTCAATATTCATTCCTAGAGTCCTCAAAAATCGCTCGTGGACACGGGGCACTACAACCTGCAAAGATAGAACGCACGTGACCCGCAGGACATCTGGGACACCGGGGTGGTGCCGGCCAAAGTCACTCCGACGATCAAGTTAGCGAATGCTAATAAATATGTAATGCTTGTAAATGGAGATGAGTGAGTAATACTTCCTGTTATCTTAGCGATTGAGGTCTCCTTGGTCGAAGGAGATATAAGATCGGCTGATCGAGGTACAATCGGAAGGTTTATCGGAGAAGATGAACAATGGCCGGAGGGTGTTGTTTTAGTATTGATAGCTTTGGGATCTGAGTTTTTCAGTCGTCTTCCCTTTGGAGAATTATCCCTTATTTATAGGGGATGATGCTTCCGCCCTTTTGAGGGATTTCATCATTACCTCTCCTTGCTGTCTTCCACTAAGGAAGTTTGTGGAAGCATCTTTTGATCTGGCCGTTATAAATTGTAATCATGGTTTTGTAGGACCATATTTAAAGTAGATCATGATTTGGTATCCTACAGAACCAAAGAGATTCTATGTCGTACGACATATAGTTTTGTCAATTTGGACAATCATGATTGTATGTCATACGATATGCTGATTGGACGTCGACCTGAGATGAGTATGTCGTGCGATGGATGAGCTCTTCCCAGCATGGATACTAAGTTATTTCCTTTATTGCTACCTGGTTTGTATGGGGCATCAAGTTCATGTCGTACTACATGAAGGTCTTATACTGAGCCTGTGTCGTACTACATGAAGGTCTTATACTGAGCCTGTGTCGTACTACATAGATGTCTTTCCACTTTTGGACTCTGGGCCTGGTCTTTGAGATATACTTTGGGCTTCTGAGCTGTATCCTCGCTTATATCTTGGGCCTGACATATTTTGGCTACTACAGTTTGCCCCTAAACGCTTTGTACTTTAGGAAGAAAGTCAAGGCGTTTGTGCCGTCTTTTGATGTGGTTTTGTCACACGACACACAGACATGGATCCGTATGTATATTTCTATGATGGTTCTTTTATGTCATACGACTGTCACTTGTGAGCATTAATTGGGTTGAATTTGAAGAAAGCTCTTTGGCTTTTATGAGAAGATCACAATTCTTGGGATTTGTTATGGTCGTACGATAATGTCGTGGTGAAAGGCGGTGTGATTGGTTGGCCTTCCAATGGCCCTTCGATAGTTGTGCCAAAGTAATTGGTTGGCCTTTTTTGTACCCGCAAGTATACGGGGGTCAGCATAAGTAATAAAATGATGAGTATATTATCGTCTCCACAGGGATATTTAGGAGTTGAGTACTAAAAATAACTAAGTCTACTTCTATTTGGATAATCGAAAGGTTTAAAATGAGAAAACGAAAGATAAAACTAACAAACATAAAACGTAAAAGTAACAACCAAATTGAGAGATGAGCTAGGGTAGTTGAATTCACCTAATCCATCCAATTGAATTTCATGAAAGCACATTGTTATGGTATAACTATTCATTTTGATGATCGTGTTTATCTAAATTATCCAAAGTCTCCTCTCGAGGTAAATCGGACCTATTCCACATACACTAATATCCTATCTGTCGATGGTATATCCAAGTGCATGAAAATGCATTAATCACAATAAACACCCTATCTGATCACACAAGCAGATTAGTATATCTCTATCTAATTATACTTGTGGTGGACATTACATCGGGCACGTTGTGGGCGTCACCTCTCGGTACATGACACACAACCAATTTATCATCTAAATGTAGGCCTTCACATCCAAAAGCATTAAGCACAATAATACCACTCAACAACATAATAATCAACCACAACAAATTAAACAATCAATTCATTCAATCATCATAGAATAAGATCCATCAAAACCCTAACTTACAAGTTTAGTTCATAATCAAGATTTACAATAATTAAACTAAATTAAATTAACTAAAACAATAAAATAAAGCGAGACGGATTAAATGAAAGATAATGCTAGGCGGTCACACGGTTCCAATCACGGATATGGAAAACATATTGATTATTACTAAGCACAATATATCATGAAATAATATAACAATATATATTCATAATCAATAAATCACAAAATCCGTTTATGATTCGTACACCTAACACAACATCTAGCTACTCATTCAATCAAATAAAAACAAGGAAAGATTAAGGATGCAATACAACCCATTCGAAGACGCGACGACTCAAAATTCGCTCATTTCCTGCCTAGATTTCTTTACCATCGATCTTCGTCTCTTCTTGGTGATTAATCGATGAAATCGCAAGACTAGTGAAGTGTTAATAATTGGGTGATGTTGGTTGTGATTTGTGGTGAAAGAGATGAAGGAAAAATGGCCAAGTTTGCATCAAGGGGCTGCCGGAACCGTACCTGCACACCTCTCCTCTTCTGCTCGCTTTCTTCTTATAGCAGCGAGTTAGGGCTGTTGATTTTCTTCGCCGCGAGCATCACCGCGACCAATGGTCGCGCCGCTTGGTCGCGGTGCCTACTGGTCTGCTTGAAGTTTCTGCACCGCGAGCTGGGATGGTCGCACTGGTCCTTACGTTGCTCACTGGTGCTATTCTTTTTCTCCACCGCGAGCTGCATCGCGAGCTACTAGGTCGCGCTGGTCCTCGCGCTGCACACTGCTGCCTTTCTTCTTCTGCATCGCAAGCTGGGATGGGTCGTGCTGCTCACTGCCTGGGCTGGTCTTCTTCACCGTAAGGGGGCTGGTCGCGAGCAAGCTCGCCATGCACGCTGTCTGCAAGCTTTTATTTTTTTTCTTTTGTTTAACACCAAAACAGTGTTGTTTTGGACCAGCTCTTTGGTACCAAAACGGCGCCGTTCCACTAAAGCCCAAATCCTATGGTGCAAACACACCGTTTCACTAATGGCTGGGGTTAACTTTCTAAATTTACAGTTTGGCTCCAAAACTTTAAGATTCTTTCATCGAGGTCCTTCCACCAAGTTACTGAAATTATACTTTTTCCCCAAAAATATATAAAATCATCACTTGGGTCCCTAAACCTACACACTAAAGAAAAATATCAAAACATCCGATAAATACCCGCGAACGGGACAAAAGAAGGTAAAAAAAGGTACTAATGAAGACCCATTTTTGATCAAGAAATGAAGCTATCAGGGTTCCCGCCAAAGAGGAGAGACTAGACTGGGACAAACCTAGATGGACGTGCTTCTATGAGCTCCCATTCCAGAGGGTAGGGTTCAGACTACCTATAGTCGGTCTACTAAGGAAGGTTTTGGATTATTTTGAGCTTGCCCTAGGACAACTCATGCCAAACAGTTGGAAAATTCTGTTGGGGCTGGAACTCTTATGTATGACGGAGTCCATTGTTTTTGAACTCTCGGTCCTTTTCTATACTTATTCGATGAGGGAGCACGACACGAAGAAAGGTCGCTATAATCTAAACCTTAGGGCGAATAGGGAGCACCTCATCACGGAGCTGACCACAAATGATAGGTCGTGGAAGGATAGGTACTTCTATGCACGGGCCTACTTGTTGAATGGCCCATTGGAGATACGACCGTTCGTACGACATGGTCTAAGGCTGGTGGATTATTGATTTAGTTGCGATGTGTCGCACGACATGGTCTTAGTTTTTACACGTCTTTGATGCTTTTGGGGGACCTCAAATTCATGATGGATTGGATTTGATCTGGGTTGGCCTCGACGCCCCTCTTGGTCACCAAATAGCCGAAGAACTTTCCTGATGAAACTCCAAAGAAGCACTTGGTTGGATTGAGCTTCATCTCATACTTGTCGATGATATCGAACGACTGTCGGAGGTGGTCGAGGTGTTGATCCGCTATTAAGGATTTTACCAGCATGTCGTCGATGTAGACCTCCATGGTCTATCCGAGCATGCTTGCAAACATTTTGTTGACTAATTTTTGATAGGTTATCCCGGCGTTTTTAAGGCCAAAGGGCATCACTTTGTAGTAAAAAATGCTGCGCTCCGTGATGAAAGAAGTTTTTTCCTGGTCGTCCGGATGCATGAGGATTTGGTAAAAAATGCCACTTCCCATTCTTCTTCTTCACCACCACTACGTTTGCAAGCCAGTCCGGGTAATTCACTTCTCTTACCGAGCCGCTGTTGATTAGCTTTTGGATCTCCTCGTTGATAACTTTATTGTGTTCGGGCTTGAACTTCCTTCGTTTTTACTTCACGGACGGGTAATCTGGGTCGACTTGTAACCTATGCACTAAGACTTCTGGGTTAATGCCGGTCATGTCGGCGTGCGACCATGTGAAGCTGTCGTGTCGGGCCGTCAAGAAGCTGATCAACTTTGTTCTAATATTTTGTGAAATGCGGGATCCGATACTCACTTTGTGGTCTGGGAAGCTCGGATGTATGGATACTTCGTCGAGTTCCTCCATTTCTGGCCTGTCTTTGTTGATGGCGGTGCTTGCGTTCTGTAATTGCTATAAGTCGGACGGCCTGGTTTTCAGAGTGTTCTGGTAGTAGTCACGCAACGTCTTCTGCTGCCCTTGGATTTCATGGACTCCCCACTTTGTAGGAAAACGGATGACCTGATGATAGGTCGAGGGGACAGCCTTCATCTCATGAATCCACGGGCTACCCATGATTATGTTGTACGACGACGGGCAGTCCAGGATGAGAAAGCGTGTGTTCAGGTTGACTCCCTCTGCGTAGACGGGAAGGACGATTTCCCCTATGGTGTTCTTATGTTCTCCACTAAATCCCACCAATATGGTTGAGCGGCGTACGATGTTGCACTCGTCGATGTGCGTCTCTCTTAGCGCGCCAAGGAAGAGTACGTTTGTTGAGCTCCCATTGTCTACTAGGATCCGCTTAATTAAACAATTGGCCACTGTTAATGAGACGACCAGCGCGTCGTGGTGGGGGTTGAGTAGGTCTGTGTGCTCATCGCTGCTAAAACTGATTGGATAATTGTAAGTCGGGTCCGCAGTATGGGTTTGTCGGACTTCCGTACGATCGGCTTGCCGTGAGTGGCGCTTTGCTTCTAAGTATGTGACTCCATTTACTTTGGATCCGCTAGAGATGACGTTCACAATTTTCTCGTATTTGGGATGTAACATCCCAAATTTCGAATAATTAATTTTAAATATGTGGCTATAAAATTTATGATATGAGGGGTGCAAAATGTAATTAAAAGTATGTGTATTTTATGGTTTCCAAGTGGACCAAATTGAACGGTCGAAAACGATGCACGAAGAGAGAGTGAAAAAAAAAAAAAACTGAGACAGTGAGCATCGCAACCTGGCCATCGCGACCACAGATCGCGATGAGCTGCTCGCGATGAAGAAGGTTGCTTCTTGGCAGTGAGCACCGCGACCAGTCACCGCGATGACTGGCTCGCGATGAAAAGTGACAATCTTGGCAGTGAGCAACGCGACCACCATCGCGATCAGGGTACCGCGAGGTGTGATCGCGATGAAGGCGGTGAAGTTGCTCCAGAGAGCAACGCGACCAGGTCATCGCGACCACAGGTCGCGACGACGGTCGCGACGAGCAAAATTTTATAAAAAAAAAGAAGAGACGTGAAGTCTCTAGAAAAAAAGAGAGAGGGGCAGAAAACAGAGGGAGAAGGAGAGAGATCGAGAAAAAAAGAAGAAGAAAAGAAAAGAGAGAAAGAAAGAAAGAGAAAAGGAAGAAGAAGAAGAGAAGAAGAAGAGAAAAGGAAGAAGAAGAAGAAGAAGGAAAAGAAAAGAGAAAAAGGAAAAAGAAAATTCAGAAGAAAAACTATGCGAAAAACGGAAACCATGTTGGTATACACTACTAATTTGAGTTTAGTTTTCAGATTCAAATGGATTTGATTGACTTTAAATTTCAGGAATTCGAGTATATTACTGTTAATGATTTTGATGATTTTGATTTATGAGTTTGATGATTTATGATTTTGATGTTGATGATTTTGATTTTGATGATTATGATTTGGATCGATGACGTTCTGTTTTCTGATATTGAAATGTTTTTGAATATTTTGTTTTACAAATATATGCCATTATGATTTGGATTCGTTGAGATTGATAATTGATGGAAATTGATTTGTATTGAGTTGAAAATGATTTTGGTAACACTAACTGTGAATAACGGTATTATCTATGTGATGATATGATTTTAATTTTCAAAATATTCTAAAAGAATCGAATTTTGTTTATACCATGAGTTTTTGAATGGATTATTGTATGAACAATGTTTTGGAAAATGAGTCTGAATTAGTTTGAAATGAAAAGAAAACAAATTGAATATATGATATGACGAAAACGGCCCTAGGATACTTGGACATAGGAAATGGATATAGGAAGTTGGTATACCAGCTGGGTTATTACTGTCATACTGCACCATAATTACTTGTGACTGTTGTGGCGGGGCAATCCCGGACGTCACATTGAGATCAGTGATTGTTGTTGCGGGGCAATCTCGGACAATCACACCGATTTTAATTATTGTTGTTGCGGGGCAATCTCGGACAATCACATGGATACTAGTGATTATTGTTGCGGGGCAATCTCTGACAATCACATCAATTCTAGTGATTGTTGTTGCGGGGCAATCTCGGACAATCACACCGATTTTAATGATTGTTGTTGCGGGGCAATCTCGGACAATCACACCGATACTAGTGACTGTTGTTGCGGGGCAACCCCGGACGTTACACTGATATTACAGAGATTAGACCCAAATTCCAGTCCAGAAAGTATGTTGAGTATTTTAGCGGGCCAGAATTGAGAATGATTCGTAAAGAAATGGTTAGAAAAGAATTGATGATTTGGTTTTGCATGGATTATTAATTGTTTTGAGTAATTTATATCGAATTGATTTCATCAGTTTTATTTCTGTCAATGATTTATATTCGATAATATCGGTATAGTTTTTATTATGAAATGATTTTTGATTTTGAAACTTGAGTTTAGTGTACACCCACTAGGCATTATTGCTTAGCGCGTTGATTTTATCACGCGCAGGTATCAGAGACACAGGGGAGAAACAAAGAATAGAGAAGAAGTAACAGCAGATTGAAGGTCTAGAGTCACAGTTGCTTTTGAGTAGTTATAATGGAATGTTAATTCTATATTGTATTTAGTTAAGCATGCATATACAGAAATCTATAATTCGACCGTTATATATTTTGGAAATAATTGCTTTATGATTTATATTCTTTTCAAATGTTTGTGAATATTAATTTTATATATTTTATTTGAAACTGTTTGGAAGTCGCACAAAACGGCAGAGTGCGCATTGATTTGAAATGTGGAAATAGAAGTGTTGAAAGTATATTGTTTTATATTTGTTTTATTGAAAACAGGTTTTGGGAAATCAGAAAAATAGAGGAAACTCTGCCGAAATTTTTGAAAATAAGTTTGATGGGCTCACTAGGAAAATATTTTTAAATTACAAATTAATATGATTTTCAATGGTTTGAAATATATAAAGTGAATTTAGAAAGTTTTGAAAACCGGTAGCGCTCCCTGGGTCGATCCAGTCGGGTCGGGTCAGAGGGTGTTACATAGGAGGTTCTGGTGGTGGAATTGAAGCAATGTCACGCGACCGATCCTTATTCAAAAAGGTCTGCTTACCTTTGTCAGTTAGGAATTCATTGAGGTGGCCCTTCTTTAGTAGCTCTGCCACTTCTAGTTGTAGTGCGACGTAGTACTCTGTGCGATGGCCATGGTCGCCACCTAACTGATCTACCCATTCCTTTGAGAACGGCGATAACCTCTGCTGGTTTGATGCTCAAATTATATTCAGGCAATACGTTCTTTGGCCGGACGAACGGTCTTGGCGGTCTGTCGTCGCGTCAGCGCTCGTATCTTATTCGGCCGTCCCTTCGGGGTACCGTTGGGTATGGCTCGACACGCCTGTCATTAATTCGCTGCTCGACCCTCCTACTCGTCTTGTCCTCCCTGTTGTTTGCTCTATTAGGTTTGTAGTTCACTTCGTCTTCTTCCCACTTTATCTGTGCCCATGCCTTAGTTAGTACGTCTTCCATCATTTTATAGATATAGCTGGTGAGCTCCTTGTATAGGTCGGAATCATAGAGCAGACCCTTGCGGAAGGCTGATATAGCTGTCGCCTGGTTGCAATGAGTGATGGAAATCTTTTCATTATTGAAGCGGCCTACAAAGTCACGTAGGCGTTCGCCTCTCCTTTGGCTGATTGTGTAGAAGTCGTCGGATTGTTTTTCTAACTTCCGGCTGCTAGTGAACTGCTCCACGAAGATGTCCGTGAGTTGGGCGAAAGAGTGGATGGACACATTGGGAAGGTTGGTGTACCATTATAGAGCTGGCCCTACGAGGCTCGATCCAAATCCTTTGCACATGCATGCTTCCCTTAGATCTTGTGGGATGGCAGCAGTGAACATTCGTTGCCGATACTGCGCAATGTGGTCGTCGGGGTCTGTCGTTCCGTCGTACTGCTTCATACTGGGGAAGTTGAACTTTCTTGGCATCTCCACCAATGCTATTGCATCGATGAAGGGAGAGTCGGCAAAGCTATTCGCTGCGCTTTTCTTTATAGGAGCGGGTATTCCCGGAATGCATTGGATGAATGCTTCCATCTCTGCGAACCTTCGCGCTAAGTCACGGTTAGCCAACGTTGGTTCAATATTTACCATGTTTGGGTTCGACGGCACCGAATGAGAAGGACCAGATGGTGTTCTCTGTAGCGGGATGGTTGGTAGGGTTGAACCGACGTTACCATTGGGGGTGAAGATAGGTGGCACCTCTTGTGTAGCTCTTGCCGTGCCATCTGATCGATGCCTTCCTATCCTGTTCGACGGGTTGTCCGCCGTATGTCGTGCGACAGTGTGCGCTTCATCCTTGGCTTGAATGTTAGGCTCCGTACCTGCAAGGATTGGATCGATGTCGCCTGTTGTGGTTCCATGCTCGTCCGGTCGTACCTGCGCGTAGTAGGTAGTGTGGGTAGCTTGATTGAATGGCACGGTTTGGGACGTTGAAGCGTCTCAAAATGGTCGGGCGATGGTGAGGGAATTGATCCTATTTTGCAACTCTTGGTTCTCCGCCAACACTTTTTGGTTCTCTTGTTCGAGCGCTTGGAGCCTTTGGGTATTCTCTTGCATCTGGGATATGAGGAGTTGTACCCTAACCTCCATTACATCGTGATGAAAATCGTCTGACGACATAGTCGGAGTTGCTGCGTTCTATCTTCACTCGTTTAGAGATTGTCGTGCCCCACAGTGAGTGCCAAATTGTAGTCCTCAAAAATCGCTTGTGGACACGGGGCACTACAACCTGCAAAGATAGAACGCACGTGACCCGCAAGACGTCTGGGACACCGGGGTGGTACCGGCCAAAGTCACTCCGACGGTCAAGTTAGCGAATGCTAATAAGTATGTAATGCTCGTAAATGGAGATGAGTGAGTAATACTTCCTGTTATCTTGGCGATTGAGGTCTCCTTGGTCGAAGGAGATATAAGATCGGCTGATCGAGGTACAATCGGAAGGTTTATTGGAGAAGATGAACAATGGCCGGAGGGTGTTGTTTTAGTATTGATAGCTTTGGGATTTGAGTTTTTCGATCGTCTTCCCATTGGAGAATTATCCCTCATTTATAGGGGATGATGCTTCCGCCCTTTTGAGGGATTTCATCATTACTTCTCCTTACTGTCTTCCACCAAGGAAGTTTGTGGAAGCATCTTTTGATCTGGCCGTTATAGATTGTAATCATAGTTTTGTAGGACCGTCTTTAAAGTAGATCATAATTTGGTCTCCTACAGAACCAAAGAGATTCTATGTCGTACGACATGTAGTTTTGTCAATTTAGACAATCATGATTGTATGTCGTACGATATGCTGATTGGACGTCGATCTGAGATGAGTATGTCGTGCGATGGATGAGCTCTTCCAAGCGTGGATACTAAGTTATTTCCTTTATTGCTACTTGGTTTGTGTGGGGCATCGAGTTCATGTCGTACTACATGAAGGTCTTATACTGAGCCTATGTCGTACTACATGAAGGTCTTATATCGAGCCTGTGTCGTACTACATAGATGTCTTTTCACTTTTGGACTATGGGCCTGGTATTTGAGATATACTTTGGGCTTCTGGGCTGGATCTTCGCTTATAACTTGGGCCTGACATATTTTGGCTACTACAATTCCATATATCATGAAATAAAGTAATAAACTAATTAATTAAAAAAAATTATACTTCAAAATTAAAAATTAAAAATTCCTAAAAATAAACTTCAAAACCCTAAATAATGAAATACCAAGAAAAGTGGTATTGCCAAGAGAGGATGAGGTCACGGTGAACGGGAACGACACCGGCGATGGCGGATGGAAATGGCAGATGGAAATGGAAAAGAACTGAAGAAGAAGAAGTGAAGAAGAAGCTGCTGTTGTGGAGAAAAAATAAGAAAAAGAAGAATAAGTGTGTGCACTGCCAGAAGAAGAAGAAGAAAGGAAAAAAATAAAAATAAAACATAACCCCCAAAACGACATTATTTTAGGGGTTAGGTTTAAAAAAATAAAAAAAACCTAAACCGCAAACGACGTCGTTTGGGGTTTAGGTTTTAATTTTTTTTTCCTCTTCTTTTTCTTTCTTCTTCTTGTTCCTCTACCACACGCTGCCATCTTCTTTCTTTTCTTCCTTCGCTACGCGCTGCCTTTTTCTTCTTCTTCTTCCTCCGCTGACGTCGCCCTCATCACTTAATGGATGCTTTGGTCCAAATCGCGACGGCGAGGTGCTGCCTAGCGCCTTGCCGCCGCTTAATTGGCGCTTAATGTCGATTTCTTCAACCTTGGTTTTTTAACAAAGACCTTTCCTAGTCAACTATTACATTTGATCAAATTTTGCTAAGGACAGGGGAGGTGTGTGTCAATAAACGATAAAATTGACTCTACTTGTAGTTGGCAAAATCTCAGGGGAGGTCCATACAATTGGCTCTACAAATTAATACACTTAGATCTTGTTTCGTAGCCCGGATTAGACTGAGATTGGACAATCATTTATTTGGTTGTGGCACCAGATTGGACAAAATCCAATCCGGTGTCACTAATTAGTCTAGCTGTGGCAGAACCATGAATCATGCCACAGCTAGTAAGACTCATTAGTCCTATCATCATAGTTTTTTTTTTAATACAATTTTTTTTTATCTTATTATTACAATTATTTTTATAAGAAATATTAAAATTACTTTAATAAATTTTATTCTAACATTAAAAAATAATATATTTCAATACTAATTTAAAATTAACTAATTAATTTTAAATATTTTATTTAATTTAAACAATTTCTTAACTAAATTTATTTTAATTTAAATAATTTTATTTTATTAAATTATATTATATTATTTTATTTTATTCAAAAATTAATTAATATATCAATTTTACATTGTCTTAGACATTAAACACAATTATTTTACATCCAACCCAATACAACACCGAACAATGAACAATAGGGGTGGGAACCCAACCTGCAACCCAATCCAACCCAACCAACCCAATTCGATTCGCTTGGGTTGGGTTGGGCTAATTTTAAGATGGGTTGGGTTAGGTTAATAAAATATAACCTAACCTAACCCGACCTACCCGATATAAATACTATAAAATAAAATAAATAATTGTGTGTTTTACTTTTTATTAGTTTTATTGTAAACTTTATTTTTTTTTAAAAGATATATGTGACAAATATATACATAATTTTTAATATTTTTATTTTATATCAAAAATATATAATATATAAACTCATTTATTGAAAATATACAATTATATTATCTTATTCTTTTTTTAGTAATTGTATTGTTATTGATTATACTTTAAAATATTTTTTTCTTATTGCATTAATTTAGAATTTAATTAAAAATTTGATATATAAGAGTAATAATTGTATATAAATTTTAACTATTATGTTGATTGAAATAAATATATAAACCACTTAGATAAAGACTTTCCAACTTTAATAAATTGTTAATTTTGTATTTTATTTTTGTAATTTACGTAACAAACATGAAATCAAATATATATTATATGTTGTGTTTTGATTTTGAAGTTTTTAAGAAATTTAAATTAGATATGATATTAGGGTGAAAAATTATTTTGAAAGTGAATTTGGATACAAGAAAATTTGAATTCATATATTTTAAAATAATATATAAAAGAAAATTAATTTTATTGGACTTAAAAGCCCAACCCGATCAACCCAACCTAACCCAACCTGACTAAAATTGGGTTGGTTGGATGGAGTTATAATTTATATTTGGTTGGATTGGGTTGAAAACCAACTCAACCCGAAAATGCCCACCCCTAATGAATAATACTTGATCTCTTTTAACTTTTTTTTTTATTAATTAATTAATATAATATATTTTTATTTATAATTAATTTTAAAATATTTAAATTTTATTTAGATTTATTTTAAATAATTTTAATTTAATTATTTAATATTTAAAAATAATTTTATTTTATATGAAATTAATTTAATCAAATTTGATTTTATCCAATCTCATTCTATACCAAACAAGGGATAGTACTATTTTTAATTCTATCCATACTACACCAAATACATCATAGTATTAATTAGTCCAATCCAATCCAATCATATTCTATCTCATAAAAATAATTCAATCTAATCTCACACAACAAACACACCCTTATGATATATTTGTTGCTTGACATTGATATGAGATTAGACAAAAAATAAGTCAATCCCTTGTTTGGTGATCCAAGCTAGGAGGACTATTTTTTGTTCCATTTTTTTTTATCCAATGCAATAGGATAAAATAAACCCCTCCAAAACAAAGAGTTTAATTTTTTTCATTTATTTTTTTTCACTTTTTCATAAGTCTATTTTGCTTTTAAGTTTTTAATTTTTTGCAGGGCTCCTCTCTCTCTTCCTCTTTTTTTTTTTCAAAAAATTTTCTTATATTTTATTAAACTATTTATATATAAAATTAAATTTGTTTAATTTTATTTAAAAATTTCATTATATATATATATATATTTTTTATTATAACATTTTAAAGTTTTAATATTTTCAATTTAAATGTTTTACCAAATTTAATTTAATTTAAAATATTTAAATAAATATTTTTTTTATTTCTATCCTATACGGCACCAAGTATGTTACAATACTAATTTAGTCTTATCCAACACAATCCAATATCATTTTATAAAATTAGTCTAATCCAATTCCACGCACCAGTGTCCTTAGACTCCTAAATTCAAAATTAGAAGGGTGTTCGGAAGGAAAATGCTGAACCTAGACAACAAGTGGGTGCAGTTAAACTTGGCGGGGGGTGAATAGCACCACAATATAACTAATGAAAATATTGGCCCTCCAAAAAAAATTACAATGGGCCCCCAATTGGTAATTCTTCCAAACAATCGCGGCCTCATCAGCCACCATACAGTCTCTACTAGGGTTTTAACAATATAAATACACTTCAAACCCCTAAATTGTCAAATCGTTTTCTTCTTACACAGCAGCCTCAGCAGACACTACTAGGGTTTTTGAACTGAAAAAGCGAATCTCAGAACCTCCTTTGTCGCCATGAGAGCTAAGGTCTGCCTGCCCGCGCCATCTCTACAATATCTTTTCTTCGATGTCTCTCTCTATACTGTTGATTGATTCTGTTTTGAAGTTGTTTTTGAAGCGTTTTTTGTTTTTTTTTTCAGTGGAAGAAGAAGCGTATGAGAAGGTTGAAGAGGAAGCGCCGAAAGATGAGGCAGAGATCCAAGTAGTCTCCTTTATTTACAAGAACAGACAGTCCGGCGTCGTTTTTTCTTGTTTTTTTATATGTTGTTTCAAGTAGTAACATTTGGAGTTTGATTTTCTTAATGTTTTTGATAAATTTTGTTGAATCCAGTGAACCGCGTTATTTACTAGTAATGGTATTGTGTTTTGATTATTCATATTTTGGCTATTACTATTACCGTGTTTTCGATTTTGTGCAGATGGTTGTTCTAGTTTTTAGAGGTATGGATTTTGTGATTTTGCTTGCAATATGGATGGTGTAAATTTTTTGACTAGTTAGATTGTTTTTTTTTTCTCTGTCAAGCACTATAGTAAAGTTTAAATTTTGAGGAAGCATAGAAAATTTGTTTAGCACGTGAAATTTGGATTAAGTTTTTAGTAGTTTTAATCCGTCGTTGCTGCTAGAGATGGGGTTCATTTTGCCAATGTTATATTGGATCTCATTTACATTCGTGTGAATAAGTATATGTTGTTTTATTTATGAATCAGGTTAGATTTGGAACAGTGTGTATTCGTAGGACGTATCAGAAATTGTTTAGGTCATGAATTTGGGAGTGAGTTTTTAGTATTATTCCATTATTGTTGCGAGAAATGCGGTGTATTTCAACCAATTATGTGCCATGGCTCATTTGTAGTCTCGTGATTCAATATATGTTTTCGTCAATTATGACGGTGAACATTGATTTCTCGAATGTGGGAGTGTTCTTCTAGTGCTTCATAGATGGTTTATCAAGAAAAATGAGGAAAATATGTTTCTTTTAAATGTAGTTCCAGTGACATTGAGTAAGGAATGCGCTGTGGTAAAGATGGTGGTGAATCATCTTACCTTTGATTTCTATAAATTGGTTATTCCCGAAAGTGTTTTGTACGTAGTTTATCAAGGGAGGTGATTGCTTCTGAATTAGCTGTTATATTGCTTATGTCACACACGAACAGTCTCTCTTTGGCACTAAGTTCCCATTTCTGGTGTGCGTTTAAATTTAGGATGTTTACGAATTATGAAGTATGTCTTGTATTATCAAGTGAAATCCATTATCTTATTTTTGTTGATTGTGATGAGTTTTGGAACTGGGTACTTTGTATATAATCAGAGACTTGTTTTTTTTTCTTTTTCTTTTGGCTGTCATAGTGTTGCTGATTGTATTATTATTTCGAGCCAGTTAAATGCTTGTAAAAAAGTCTGTTTGCTTTTTCAAATACAACCATCAGAAATTTTGTATATGGTTACTGGGAATGGTTAAACCAAACTGTTACTAAATTGTTCTTTTAACATTGTTGTAGACTGAATCCTGCAAAGAACTTTGTTTTTTATCACAATCTGTGTTCATCAAGACATCAACCAATCTAAATCTAGCCTTATTTATTTTTTTTTTTTTTGTCAATGAAAACTCTAATGCGAAACCAAAATCTATAAAATCTACAACCTGAAAGTACTAGATCTTCTGTGACTTGAGATACGTAGTGAGAACAGCAACCTCAAACAGAGAAAAATAAAGAAACTACTGAGATTTTTGAGAAACCATTACCAACAAAAGAAAATAGTGAATTTTAAGAGGAAGAAGAAAGAAATTTTTTTTAAAAAATATAATAAAAATCAGATATTGTTTATTTTGGTTTCACGAATCCTTTTGGACCCGTAATTTATCCATGTATGTCTTGACTTCCTCTGCTATCATACGCTGTATGATCTTCAACAAATATGATTTCATACCCACCGTACACCTGTTTTCTGTCTCCTTTACGGTCTCTACCTCTCGATGATCACCAACGTCCTTTATCTTAACCGCCATCACCTCCTCCGTTTTCTCGCCACCACCTCCCCTGCCACCCGTAACCACGCTCTCTCCTGGCGGCGATAACGTCAGCAATGTCTCGGGCCCCGCAAACTTTGCATCATCCCCACAGTAGCTATTACGTTCCTGCGAAGCACCCAAGCACTGTCTCTTCACTCCCGAGTCCGAGTCCGACTCGGCAGCAGAGTTATCCGAACTCGGGCGCTCGCGCTTCATCACCGAGTTCGACTCGGACGACGCGGACGAGAACTCAGCCGCCCGTTTCCGGCGCAGGGTCGAGTTCCAGTGATTCTTAATGGCATTGTCCGTACGACCCGGCAAGAGACGAGCTATGGTGGCCCACTTGTTGCCGTGTGCGGCGTGGGCCTGGACGATGATCGAGTCCTCTGCCGGCGTGAAGGGGCGGTGCTGAACCGTCGGACTCAGCTGGTTGCACCACCGTAGCCGGCAGGACTTCCCGGAGCGTCCCGGAATCCCGGAGCTTATCATGGACCAGTTTCTGGGCCCGTGTTGCTCGACGAGCTTGACCAAATCGGCGTCCTCTTGTGGACTCCACGAACCCTTGATACGATCACTGTTGTTGTTCACAGAAGAAGAACCAGAGCTCATCATCATCATCGTTCTTCTTCGAACAAAAATGAAAACGAATCAAATAAAAAAAACCAATCTCTCTTCTTCTGTTTTCTTCTCTGTAACTTGAAGAGATTGTATATATTCATTCATTTATTTGGGATTAATTAACCGTTTTGTGGGGGGTTGTTGATGTGGTGTGAACCGTAAAACCGCTCCCGTTGAAATAACGACTTTGCATGTTATAAGCGCGTTTGTTTCTGTTTCGTATAATTTTCATTTATTATTTTCCGGTTAGTTAATTTGTCATCGTCGTCGTGCATGGGCAGTTTTTCAACTGGAGGGAGATTTATAACGGATTTTTCATTTGTTTGTTCATCCAACGGCTCAGATTCTTCTGTAACTGCGGCCGTTAGGTTTCTCCCTCTATTGTTTGGGTCATGCTACTATAAGGAAAAGTTTTTTCACTACATCCTAAAAAATGGTTCAATCTTCTACTCTGATTTCGGCCCGTAATTAATTCAATACGAGTTAATTAACTTTTTATCCAATAACTCCTAAAAAAATATAGGTTTTACAATTATTATTATATTTTAATTTTGATGAATTTTTATTTTTAACTATAATTTAATTATATTATTTTAGTACTACCGCCTAATGTAGTTCGGTTGTAGGGGTAGCCTGACAATATTTTAGGATCGAATTGTCATCGGTGTATATATATAAAAGAAAAAGAAAAAATATATACCATTTTAGTGCAGTAGTTACACTACGCGTGAATTTATTTAAAAAAAAAAATGGAAAATAAGGGTGACGAGAAGAGGTGTAACGGTCGTCGGTTAGCTGAGAGAAGTGTCAACTGTCAAACAAACTGCCTACGGAGATTGAGGGAGTTAGATTAGTTGACGGAAACTGAGAAGTCTATCCTAACGGATTTTTGTGATAGTGTTACGTTAATTCCAGTATACACTACACTCAAAAAGAATTTATATGGATTTTGTAACAAACGTTATCATGTTTACATAGTAAATTCTTTTTGTAAAATAATATATAAAAAAAATTTATTATTTAAATTGAAGAAATTTTTTATTTTTTATGATTGGTATAACTGTAATTTATAATTATACGATATACATAAGTTTTACTTATACAAAAATAACATGATATACGTATTGTTTGATGAAAGTCTACAATAGTTGATATTTTGATACTCCGTCAAGACCTACACTAAACGAAAGGTCTGAATATCTAGTCTCATAAGGGAAGACATCTATTTTCTAATTTATATTTTGCTAGTTTATCGGCATGTAGACTAAACGGGTGCGGTACGTAAATATAATAAGAGTAAAAATTAGTTATACATGTTGATAAATGTGCAGGGTGCATTTTGAACTTTTATCATTAAAATGGAAGGAAAGTGCATTAAACAGTTAAATTATGGGTAAATATACGTGTAATTACCACACTAATCATCACATTATCCAGTTTATACATAGATGTTTCTAATTTTGTTATAAAAAATAATTTTGGGGACTTGTCAGTGGGATTAAGCTTACCAAAATCAGTAAATATAATAATCATCATCATGTACTTTTTGTAAGGAAAAAGTTTTCAGTGGTCATACTAAGAAATCCACTTACTGTTGAGGTAGGATTTTTCTGTTTTCATATTTTGTACCTACTCTATATACCCTATCTTGTGGCTACCGTGATTTCATCACAGTCACTCAAAAAATTGTATCTGGATAAAAAGAGATCTAATTTTTGCTTTCTCATTGTAGATCAGTTTCAATTTCTTGTCAACAGTTCTAAAAACATTTACGGATCAATTCGTATACATAAATTCACTTAATCAAGCATAGATTTTAACAAAATTAAATTTCGTTCGTTAAATGTATCTAACAATTGAAAAAAAAAAGAAAAAAAAAAAGACAAAAAAGCATGAATAGGAATATTATGATTTTTATTCAGATAAATGATGAGAAGACAAGAGCAGCCTCTGCCTTTTGCTTCTGATACGACAATAAGATGCGACAGATGATGATGAAGAAGAAGAAGAGATTCTATTCAAAACTAAGTGGAGAGATTGCTTTAAAGTGGTTAATGGAAGACTCTCTTGATCACTGTCCTGGTTGCAGAGGACCAAAACGCTTTTGATTCTTCCTCCAACAGAAGCAATATCAGCTCTGATTGTGGTCAGCTTCAGGTTTTTTAGAGCCCTGATCAGCTCTCTGAACAGCTCTGGCTGATCTTCACAGCAAACAGAAGCCTTGATTAGTAGATTTCTGGTCTTGATTTCGTTGCCATTTGTTAGGGTTGATGAGGCCTGAGCATCACGATCAGCATCATCAAAATCAACAGTGATTTCATCTACTTCTGTAGGAACTGTTGTGACAGTTTTGCTGATTTCCATTGCTCTCAGTTTCAGATCCTTTACATGTTCTATCACACTTCCCAACAGAGCTGCCTTGTCCATCTGCAAATGCAAATACAAAAGGTTTGTCACCAAATAAGCCATTTTTCGCGGTTTTTGATCGCGAAGCACCAAGTTCCCAGATACGAATTACAGATTCAGACGCGATATATATATATATATATATATGATGTGAGGAACTCGAATCCAGAAACTCCTGATAAAACTGATTGTGATAGTACTACTACTACGTACCTTTTCGGACTTGGGAATCAGCTTTCGAAGAGTAGCTAGATGGGAATTGATTCTGTCTCTGCGCCGCTTCTCAGCTTGGCTGTGGCTCCTGGAAACAGAAGCAGCCTTTTCTTCTGCAACTTCTTCTGCAACTGGAATGGACCATGAAGAAGGGAATTCCTGAAACTGAATTGAACTACTAGAGGCTGATGAGATACCATGGGGTGGTGGAACTGGAAGCTGCCATGGGAGAGGAAAAGAGGACTCAACAGGCCAATTGGTGGTGGTGGTGGTTGTGGTATCATGCCAACAGGAATTGTAATGGTGGTTTTCCATGGAAACAAAACAGAAAAAAACAGTTTTGGGAAATCTGAGTAGCTAAATCTGATCAGCTTTTTATCACGTATCTTCCGGATTGGGTTGGGTTGATCTACTGTTCTTTGCACTAACAATAATAATGTGTGATCTGCATATCTTGATGGTGATTGATTGGTGTGATATTTTCTAACTTTTAATTGGTCAAAAAGAAAAACTGTTTTTGGCGGTATTCGGCTTCCAGTCAAGCTTCATATCATGAATTGATTGAATTCCTCCATTTGATAGGTTTAAAGATGGTTTATACAACACGTTATTCATGCTAGATCTGTATAGTTAAACGTTAAACCGGTAATATTGGTACGTAAAACACTAACAAATATGCATAGTTCAGGAGAAGTTGAATATTTAGTTAGGGTAATTAAAATGAACAGTACAATGGCTCGATAATAAAAATCCTTTTAAAGTGAGTTTTTTTTCAGGAATCGAAACAGGGTTTTCATCTAAATTTTAAAAGAATTCTTTTTCGATTTTAATCGAAACCTGAAATAAACTTATCTTGAGTTAAAATTGACAACAGAGGCCTGAGTCAGTTTTGGTGGCCTTTTCTTGTCCACTGTTTCATTTTTGTATTCTGAGATTAAGATAAGTCAAGAAGTGTCCTACACAAAAGAACAAGAAACTTCAATTAGACAATTACTACTATAAGCAGTTTGTGTTTCATTGTAGGGCCTTGAATTGCAATCACACTGAGGAAAAAATTGTAACTCACCATAAAGAACTTTAAAAGAGTGATACGACCTCTGATCTGATCCACCCACTCACTCATTTTTTTAACTTGCACCTTTTGATTTTGTGGTCTCAAATGGACCCTTTTTCACATAGTTTTACAAAAGTTGATCTTAGCAAAATTGAACTTATAAAAGCAAACTTTAAGACATTAAATGTGATGTTTACGCCTTCGAAAATGTGTCTGGTAACATATATAATACTTGGTTTTGGGTTTTCACAACAAGTTCCCCACACTTATACAGTTATACTTATGGTAACGAGATTTTGAGTTAAATCATGTTTCTCTTTCCAACTATCTCCTTTATAATAGTTTAAAAAAAGAAATATAATGAAACTCACTATTGTTATAAAGAAGTTTAAGAATATGTTTTTCAAAATCAACGTTTAATTTTATACTAATTTTTGAAGAATAAATTTCAAGTTTTTCACATCTTAATCATAGTAAATTAGACACATTGCGTTTTGTTGCACAATTTTAATGCCTCAAGTGGCTGATGTACTTGCTTGGCATATCTATCAAACATTATAAAGCTAAGAATAAGAACAAAAAAGAAGAAAAAAAATGCGTAAAATCCCACATGATAAACAAGCTACAACCATGAACTTCGGCCATTGATATTTTCAAATCAAACAAAACCAACCAGACAGCTCATACAAGTATACCGCATCATTGTGTGCATCTTTTAGAAACGTTTCGAGTTAATATCATCGACTTCCCTTATATCTTAGAGATTTAGTATGCAAAAGATTCGGATAGTTCCCGAATTCGTTACAAGCTGTTCTAGAAGAGAATTTCTAACAAATTTCAAAATCATCTAATAGGAGAGGCAGATGAGTTAAGTTGTTTTTCTTACTCTGCAGTCTGCAGTGTAGACAGATAGAATGTAACATGGATTCAGCAAAAAAGTATGCAAAAACGATGTTTATGGATATAAAGTTGTCCATCCATCCGGCACAAACTTAACCAAAGTGTAGCGACTTATTGAGCACTCGAAGATCCAGAAGTGATGGAAAACATGAAAATTTAACATTGGAGGAAACAGAAACTCTGTTAAATCCTTTAAGCAACGCTCGTTCTTGGAGACATTTTCGTGTATTTAGACTAGGGTGGACATTTTTGGTAGTAGTTCAGCTATAGAAACACTGGGGAAAAAGATTTCGAAGCTAAAAACTAGAAAAGTATAGCAATCATGAAAAATCTGAATAGTGATATACAAACATTGGCCAAGTAACTCTTTGTACAATTTAGTATATATCTTTGCCTAAAAGAGACTCAAAAGCCTAGCCATGTGAAAGAAGAGTATTTTTGAAGTACCTGAAACCAGAATCGGTTTCTGATCTTCCAAACATGCAGAATCCAGCAACCCTCCACCTTAGAACTCGTTGAAATGGATGGCGCCAACTTTCCAGACGATGTAAGTAGTTGCAAACATCACGGTGCTGATAAAAACAAATGAAAAGGCAATAACAAAGAGATCATTACCCCCAGGAAACTCAAAAGTCAGGCCTTGCTTTGGCATCCCTCTCTTGCTGTCATCTAACATGTTTGTAGGGGCTTCAGGAAGACCGGATCTTCTCTTCCGCCCATCACTTGCCCTCAAAGCATCCAATACTTTGCTGCTCATATCTGATTTAGAAGCCTTTGACTCATTATTACGGCTTCGAACCCGAGCTGCCCTTAGTCTCTCTCTTACTGTTAGAGGTGATCTTTTTGGAGTAGATTGAGAGGTAGAGGATGAAAATGTATTCGGCTTTGGATCTGAGGAGACCGAACCAACAGTAGCCTCAGGGGTTTGAAGCCCTGAATCATCAACACTAGTTTGAAGTGGGCTGTTTCCACTGGAAGAATCCAAAGACGAGGCATTCACAGCCGAAACTTGATTATTAGAAAATGATCTCACAGAATCTCCAGAACCCTCATTACTGGTGCTTGTGGCAAGGCGATTGCTATCTGCAACTGAAAGACACAAGCCCGGTCTTCTTTTCTTTACGGATCTCCTTGAACTCAATATACTCAATGGGGATGCAAAAGGGATGGCCATTGGTGCTGCAGTTCTGACAGAAGATCTCGACACATGCTGGCATTTGGCAAGCAACTTCTAATTGAGCAACACTTTGCTAATCAATTAAGGAGCATAACAGCCACTAATACATGTCTAGATCACATCGAATTCTTTCAAGAAAACATAAACACAATAGTTGCTTAACGACAAGATGTAAAACATATGTAAGATTTATTTTCAAAAGGAAAAGAAAAACAATATGAAATTAGATTTTGGACCCTTCACACCCTTATCACGGTTAAAAATATATTCTTGAATCAATTACGATCAATAAGAAACGCATAACACATTCCTCGATGTTGCTATCGAGTTACTTGTTGAATTATGATGCATCTTTCCCATTCAAATATAAACAAAAATAGATCAAAATTTAACGGGTACATGAACGCATATATGCACATGAAAAATAGAATAACACAAGACATTTTCCATAAAAAGGCATAAATTTTCTAAACACAAATAATCACAATGCTAAAAGTCGATACATTTACAATCAACACAGTTAATAATTTTCTCTCAGAAAGTTCCCACCTGAAAATTTGCCTCGACAACATGCAACTGTTCCAACTATAAGCAATTGCATTAATAAAAAAGATATGGGATCTTCCAAAATTAACAGAAAAAATTATTCAAGCTAACAAATTTTACAATATCAATAATTTTGTACAGAAAGAACCATCCCATCTAGCTTAATCACTATGTTAGGATGATTTTAACTAAGATTTGTGCAAAACAAATAATTGAATCTCTTGGTTTTGTTTTGCTGGGTTCGGGTACCAAACAATAACCATAACCATAACATTTAAAGCTATAAAATTTAACAACCATAAACATAACCAGAATCACAAAAAAGCACTACTTGAAAGCACTTAACAGATGGGAACATGTAAAAACTAAAACACAAAATGACCATAACATTTAAAGCTCTAAAATTTGACAACCATAACATAATCAGACTCTGAAAAAGCACTGCTTGAAAGCAGTTGCAGATGGCAACATGTTAAAAACCAAAAAAAAAAAAGGAAAAGAAAAAAAAAATGAAGATAAAAATTTACCATAGAATTGAAGCCGACGACTGAGTTTAGAGATACGGCGGCCATTTTTGGGGTTGGTTGTTAAGTTCCAACCATATCAACAGACAGAAAGCGAGTCACAGACAGAGAGAGCAAGCTGTTTGTGGCACCAAATGTCGGGGATGAGATCCTGTTTATAAGATTGTTTTGTGCCACGTGGCAGTTATCCATTTGTTGGCAATATATTACTTGTAATTATCAATTTGATTAAAATACCCTAACATTTGATTATACTATAATAAAATTATAATTTTATTTAAACTACAATGGAGTACTTTAAATAATTCTCAATTGGTCCCTAACGTATTATAAAATATCACTTTTTAATTTATATTTACGTTTTTTACTTATATGGTCCCTAATTTTTCTAAAATATATTAATTTAATTTCTATAACTAAAATTTTGATAGTCAAACCTGATAAAAAGTATAAATTGATTATTTTATATTTTTTTATTAAATCATTAATTTAGAATGATACTTTTACCTTTTAACGTTTTAACAACTTCACCTATTTCGATATTTCAATAAAATATTGATATACGTTATAATTTTCTTTTTTTAAAAAAAACACTTAAAATGATTAAATAATAAAATAAATATGATAAAATTTATTAAAAATAAAAAATAAATTTATTATAAAATATAAAAATCTTAAAAGTAATGTCAAATTGTTCAAATGCAAAAATATGTTAAAATTTTATAATATTTTTATTTTTAATAAATTTAATCATACTTATTTTATTATTTAATCCTTTTTAAGTTTTTTTTTTTAAAAAAAATTTATAACGTATATCAATTTTTTATTGGATTGTCGAAATATGAAAGTTAAAAGTAAAAACATCATTCTAATTTAATAATTTTAAAAAATATATATAAAAATAATCAATTTATAGTTTATGTAGGTTTGACCGTCAAAATTTTTAGTCATAGAGATTAAATGATGTATTTTAAAAACATTAGGGACCATATGAGTTAAAAAGATAAAAACATATCAAAAAATGATATTTCAAAATACGTTAGGGACCAAATTAATAATTATTCGAGGTACCTTATTGTAGTTTAAGTAAAAGTACAATTTCATTGCAATATGTCTAAACGTCAGGGTATTTTATTGCAATTTTTCCTTTTTTCGTTTGTTGGTATCCTTGGGCCCTATGTTTTCTTAAATGTATCAATTTGGTCTCTTTGACCAATTTTTTAACAGTCAAACTAACTGAAAATGTTAAAAAAACAGTTTTTTCTGGGCGAATTACAATGAAGTACCTGACGTTTGGTCATATTACAATGAAATTGTTAGTTTAGCCTTAATTACACATTAGTACCCTCCTTTAGTTGACTTGGTTAAAAATAAAAGTTTGATCAAATGTTTTACCTAAAATAACAAAAATAGCCCTGGTTAAAAAATAAAAAAATAATATTAATTATTAAAATTTAAAAAATTAAATAATTAAAAAAATAATTTAAATGGATTCATCCATTTTAAAAAAATTATTATTTTTTAATTTTTTAATTTTAATAATTAATATTTTTTTTAACTAGGGGTATTTTTGTCATTTTAGGTAAAAAATTTGTTCAAACTTTTATTTTTGACCAAGTCAACTAAAAGAGGGTACTAATATATAATTAAGGCAAAACTCACGATTTAATTGCAATATGGCCAAACGTCAGGGTACTCCATTACAATTCACCCGTTTTTCCCTTGACTCTATTTAAATTAATTAAAATTATAAATTTACCTTAAATTTTTAAAAATATTATTAATAATTAAAATGGTAATATGATCATTTATATTAATTTATTAAATTTTAAAAAAAATTCAAAAATTTTTAAATTTTTTTCATGATGTCTCACTAAGTTTTTTTTAAAAAAATTATATTATAGGGCGAATTGCAATGGAGCACCCTGACGTTTGGCTATATTGCAATGAAATCGTGAGTTTAGTCTTAATTACATATTAATACCCTGCTTTAGTTGACTTGGTCAAAAATAAAAATTTGACCAAATTGTTTACCTAAAATGATAAAAATATCCCTAGTTAAAATAAATAATATTAATTATTAAAATTAAAAATTAAAAAATAAAAAATTTAAAATTTTTTAAAATGGATGAATATATTTAAATTATTTTTTAATTAATTAATTTTTTTAATTTTAATAATTAATATTATTTTTTTATTTTTTAACTAGGGATATTTTTGTCATTTTAGGTAAAACTTTTGTTCAAACTTTTATTTTTGACCAAGTCAATTAAAGAAGGGTACTAATGTGTAATTAAGGCTAAACACACGATTTTATTGTAATATGGTCAAACGTCAGGGTACTCCATTGCAATTCGCTCTATATTTTAAAATTTTTTTAAAAATTTTATTTTTAAAAAATTAATATAAATGACCATATTACCCTTTTAATTGTTAGTAATATTTTCAAAAATTTAAGAGTAAAATTATAATTTTAACTAATTTAAATATAGTCAATGGTAAAACTGTTTTTTTAATATTTTCAGTTAGTTTGACTATTAAAAAATTTGTCAAAGGAACCAAACTGATACATTTACGAAAACTAAGAGCGCAAAGATACTAATAAACGAAATTGAGTTAAAAAATTAATGATTCTCCAAAAGTTAGGGACCAAATTGATAATTGCCCTTTTTTGGGATATAGTTATTTGTGGGAATTGTCAAAAATAACCTTATAAAATTATTAAAAATTGTTTTTAACCATATTTTTAAAAGTGATTGTTAGTGACCCCATTAAAAATTTTATTTCAGTTCTTAACCAAATAATTACAAAAGTGACTCTTAAAAAATTACAAAACCTACCCCCACATTAATTGCTTGTATACTTACATAAATGCCCAAAAATCGTAAAATTATAAAAACCTCAACCCAAAATTTGAAATTCAGAAACCTAATCAGTATATTCTCTCCATTTCTCTTCTCTCTTCATTTCATAGTTGTATATTGGTTTCAAAATCCACAACCAATTTAGAGGTATGTTGTTTCATTTACTTTGTAATGCATCATATGTTATGGGTATTTGTAACATTGATCCATTAATTGAGTGTATATGGTTAGATTGAATCCGAATTTTTTTTTTGATCCTATAGAACGTTTCACTCTAAATTTTATCCGTAAAACATGAATAAAATTTAGCGTGAAACACGCTAAAATTTAACATGATTCACGCTAAATTTTAATGTGAATCATGATAAATTTTTGTGTGAATCACACTAACTGTTAGCGTGATTCAAGCTAAAAGTTAGCGTGATTCACGCTAACAATTAGCGTGAAAGATGTTGAAATTTGGCTTGAAACTTTTTGAAATTTAGCGTGAAACACTTTGAAATTTTACGTGAAATCTTATGAATTCTGACTATTTTTTTATTTTTCAGAAAAATAACTATACGTAGATTGATAATTAACTACAACGGGCAGTGAGATGGGTTGAAGTATGTTGGTGGGGAGTCGTTTGTTCAGATGGTTACAGATGATTTGACATATGCGCTGTTGTTAGATTTGATATATGGTTTGATTGGGGTTGATAGAATTAGGCATGACGTAGTTGTCAGTTTGGTCATCTCCACTGATATGAATGAAAGAAGAAAATACCTCATGCAATATATTACATAATTTTTTGGATTGTATATATATTGCATATTGATTCGTTTATGAGTATCTATTTTACCATGTTTATGTACTGTTGTTAGGTTTTACATTTACTTTTTTAGTTATACATAAATAAACAGGATTTTTAACCGTACAAGTTTCACGGCAACTATTTTTAAGCGTGTTTCACTGACAACTATCAAATTCTCCGTATTTCACAATAAAATTCAGCGTGTTTTACGGCAAAATTCAGCGTGTTTCATGGTTTTAATTCAACGTGCTTCACGGCAAATCTCAGCCTGTTTCACTACAACTTTAAGCATATTTCACGATAAATATATGCATAATTCACGACAGATATCAACGTGTTTCAAGACAGATATCATAGTGTTTCACGGCAACTTTCAGCATATTTCACGGCAACTTTCAGTGTATTTCACGCTAAATTTTCTGGGCTTCCAAAAAGTAATTGACTCACATCTAAACACAAATGAAAACAAAAATAAATAAAACCAACAATAGAACAAGTCTACAAGGTGAAACATAATATCAATTATGTTAACCACATAAATAAGTACTGAATATCAATAACATAAGGTCCACAATAGTATATGAAAAACAACTAATATAGGCCAAAATTTAAAACAACATTAAATTGTTGAAGTTTTCTTAAGCATCAGAACTTCGGGGTCTTCTTCACTCCAACATTCTGAGAAATACATGTGATATTGCGATCCTTTCCCGTAGCTTTCCAATACCCAAATTGTGTTGCTCTGTTTGACCTTGCTCCATTAGGGTACTTCCTGTCCCTTGGACTAATGAAGAACCATTGCCCATCTCCAGTCTTAAACAAAGATTGCCTTGAAAAAGAAATCTGTATTTGTCAAGAAACCGATTATTTAAGTAATCAACATTTTAGTCATACCCAGAAAAATTTGAAACTAACCAACGCAATTCAATGCCAAACTGTGAACATCTTTTGGATCAGACACTGCCAAAATTGTGAACTTAATATCCACAATCTTAAACGATGTCAAAGGGCATCAAACCATTTCTCAAAAAGGTACAAAAGAAACACATGTGTCAAAAAAATATATTTTGACACATAATAAATCAATCAACACAAATAAAGTATTAAACTTTTCCACAAATCAAGTCGATGAACCAATATATGCAAAAAAAAAAAAAAACAATGTAGATATAAATTTTAAAAAATCATACCATATATACCCATTACCTGTCACAACCCCTGAAATTTCAGCGTGATTCACGTGAGAAATCCAGCATGAGTCACGTTGGATTTCTCGCTTGAATCACGCTGGAATTTAAAGTGAAGGTTTAAATACACAAAATATCTAAAATAGAAGGGGAAGGGTGTTACAGTAAACAGCCAGTCCAAATCTGCATAAAGTGATTCAATTGCAGACAAACAAACTCATTCTGAAATTTTTAAACATGAGGACAGAAAACTTACATATATAACCAGCATACAAAGAGCAATTAAATAAAGCAATTATAGGACTAACAGAGTAAATACATTATGAAGCCACAAAATAGAGTGAAACTGCACTGTTTTACTAAACAATCACTAACTCACCTTCTAACTATAGCCACACGCACTAACTCTCTTTCCTGATCAACTAACTCACTCTAGATATTTCTTCACACTTTCTGGTCAAACTCAACCAAGGTAAAGTTTTTCTCTCTTCTCTCTTCGTTTATCTTTTTCTTCACAGATCTGATTTGTTCTTCTTCTCTTCTTGTTTGACAGATCTCTAATGGAGGTTTTGAGGCTAGATAATCAGACGAGAAGAAAAAGATACATGAAAGATGAAATCGCCATTGTTATAGGTAACAAGTTCTCTTTTTATTTTCTGTTTTGATTTTCTTCAACACTACAGAAATGAGAGATTAACTCTCTATTTATAGACATAAAATTAGCTATCAGATTTGTAACTAATTTAGTTACAAATCTGTTACAGTTTGTTATTCTTGTTAGGGATTTATGCTAAAAACGCAAACTGTTATCTATGGTCATTATACTTCAATAGATTTGTGCCTTGGTGCTGTGAGCTTTGATACTATGACCTGTGCAAACCTTGCTGGGTTTGCACACGGTTTGTTTATTGTGAACCTTCTGATTTGCTTTGACTTGTTTCTTGATTTACTTGATCATCTTGATCAGTACATATCTTCACATCCCTCCCCAAACTTAACTGTGGTGAATCAACCAAGTTAAGTTTGGAACACAAAAACTGAAAACGTAGTGTAGTCAGCCCTTTAGTAAGTATGTCTGCAACCTGAAACTCAGTAGGCACATACCTAGGTTCAATTTCCTTAGAGGCAACCTTTTCACGAATAATGTGAATATCGATCTCCATATGTTTGGTGCAAGAATGATAAACCGGGTTGAGGGCCAAAGTATTAGCACCCATATTGTCACACCAAACAACTACTGGAGAAGAAATATGAAACCCCAATTCAGCCAATAGAGATTTTAACCAGATAACATCAGTAACAATCTGAGACATAGATCGATATTCTGTAATTGCCAATAAGCTGTTGAATATCCTTAGAATCTGTCACTGTCAAGAGTATATCATCAACATGTACTAGGAGAAAAATAACCTTGCTGCCATAGCGACGAATAAAGAGAGAAATATCACTTGTAGAATTAACAAAACCCCAAGAAATGAGGGTTGCTCGCAGCTTGTGAAACCAACTGCGTGGAGCTTGTTTGAGCCCATAGAGAGCCTCATGTAACCTACATACATGAGATAGGTGAGCTGAACTTTCAAAACCTTCAGGTTGTCTTATGTAGACAACCTTTGTCAAATCACCGTTGAGAAAAGTATTGTTGATATCAACTTAATATCCCATCCTTGCTGCATAGTTATAGCAAATATAACACGAATAGTGGCAGCCTTTATAACTGGACTAAAAGTCTCCTCAAAATCAAGATCAGGGGTTTGGTGAAACCCCTTTGCCACTAACCGAGCCTTGTGCTTGCGAATGGTCCCATCGGGGTTAAATTTGATCCTAAAAATCCACTTACATCCAACAATATTCATGGATGAAGTAGCTGGAACCAAGGGACCAGGTCTTATTACGAATAAGAGCTGAATATTCATCTTGTATAGTCAATTGCCAAGCTGAACTAGGCAGGGCTTATTTAACAGTCCGAGGCTTAGTTTCAGCTAAGAAAACTGCATGTAAATGCCATGTAGAGGTGTAAGCCTTAGGTTTGAATATATCATTTTTAGATCGAGTCACCATAGGATGCACATTAAGCTGAGGTAGAGGAGAAACAGCTGGCTGTGCAGAACTGAAATAAGAGGCAGCAACTTCATGATGCTGGTCTTGAGTAGAGGCAGTAGAATTAATAGGATCCTATGAATTTGCAGTTGAATTTGCAGGAGACACATGATGAGACTGCTGTATAGGGGTCACAAGATCAACAATAGTGTGAATAGGAACTGAATGAGCTGCATTAGAACTAGAATCAGTAGCTGAAGGAAATAGCTGCACATAGGGAAAATCCACCTTATTAAAGTCAGCATGATAAGTAATAAAAACCTTGCCACTAGGATGAAGACAACAATACCCTTTGTGATTTAGGCTATATCCTATAAACACACACTTAGTTGTGTGAAAATCAAGCTTATTCTTAGAGTAATCTCGTAGATAAGGAAAAATTGAACACCCAAAAGTATGCAGAAAATTGTAGTTATGCTTTGTTGAAAAGCTTCTCAAATGGAGCTTGAAATTGTAGAAGAGATGTTGGAAGATTATTCACTAGAAAACAGGTTGTGAAGATGGCTTCAAACCAAAATTTGAGAGGCATCTTTACATGAGATAGCAAAGTTAGCCCTGTTTCAACCAAATGTCTATGCTTCCTTTCCACTATACCATTGTGCATGAATGTAAGCACAAGAGAACCTTACTTGTACCCCTTGTTGAGATAGGTATGGCACAAAGGGCAAATACTATCCTCCCATATTGGTTTGTAAGCATTTAATTCTCACACCTAGTTACAATTCAACTCTTTTTTGAAATAAAATGAAAACATTTAATGCATCCGACTTCAATTTCAAAGGAAATAGCCATGTATAACGAGTAAAAGCATCAACAAATGCTATATAGTAGCTATAGCCTTCTGTAGATACAATAGGAGCTGGTCCCCAAAGATCACTATAAACAAGTTCTAATGGACCTTTAGCTGAAATAGTAGACCGAAAGAAAGGTAATCTATGTAACTTGTCCATTTTGTAAGAGTCACAAAAATCAAGAGTGGCAATGTTACAAGGCAAGTGCAATTTCTACATTATTTTCTTTAGAACCAAAGGGGTTGGATGTCCCAACCGTGCATGCCAAAGAGAAGAATGAACCAAAGGTCACCTCAGCCTGGTGCATAGGCACCAGGCTGAGGTGACCAATTATTGAAATTGCTAGAAACAGAACTGCAAGTAGAACCAATAGAATCCACACTAGGATATGAAGCTGTATGAAAAACAGAGGTCTGCAGGCCTTGCTTAGATGGAGAGGCTGAGTCAACAAGGCTCAATTGGTATAACCCATCTCTAACAGTTCCTTGGAGAAGGGTCATGCCAGTTTTCTGATCCTTGATCACACATTTATCAGTAGAAAATTCAGCAATAACATTGTTATCTCTTGTTAGCCTAGAAATACTTAAGAGATTCTTAATTATTGTAGGCACATGTAATATATTTGTTAGATTCAGCCTTCTAGAAGTATTTGTATGAGAATTAACAAGAGAACAAACAACATTAGAAATAGGAAGAAGCTGCCCATTACCTACAGCCAATCTAATAGGAAGAAGCTGCCCATTACCTACAGCCAACCTATCACAGCCTTTATACTCAGATTTAAGAGATAGATTCTTAAGATTTGCAGTTATATGGTTTGTTGCTCCACTGTCAACAAACCAAGATGAATCTGTCCCTCCTCCTGAGCTCCCATGTAAGCTTAAGGTTGATTGAAATTGGCTTATGGCTGATTGAAGTTGATAGGAGGAGAGATATCTTGATGAAAACCTGAGTGTGTTGCTTGATTTCCTTGACCAAGAGGCTGAGAAAATTGCTATGATGTCTGTCTAAACTGCTGTGAGGTCTATCCAATATAGGCTTGATTTCCAGCATGTTGTTGATAGTTATTGTACTGAGAAGGTTGTGGTCTCACAAACTGCTAATCAAACCTGATGGAAACACTGAAATGCAGAATGCCCAGGCTTTGTGCAAAGCTGACAGTAAAGCTTCCTGCCACCAAAACAACCTCCTCTTCCTCTGCCTATAGAACCATGTCTATTGAAACCTCCTGAATTTCCTCTTCTTGCATTGTTAGCAGCATAGTTAGCAGTAGGTCCTCCAAAACTGCTAGGTGAGTTTAACTCCTCAATCTTTTGATCATGCATGAGCAGTAGAAACTGAGCTTCCTCCAAGCTCACTAGTGCTTCGTTGAGATGAGATGAGCACTACAACTGCATCATACTTATGCCCAACTCCATACATAAGACTCAACAGCAAATCACATTTTGAAACTTCTTCTCCTGCAGCTGAGAGAGCATCCCCGATGTTCTTTATTTTCAACACAAAGTCCCTCACAGAATGTGAGCCTTTCTTAATAGTTTGCAATTACTGCCTTAGGTTCAATATTTTTGCCATAGACTTTTGAGAATACAGATTTTGGCGTTTTGTCCATGCATCAAAAGAGGACTTACATTTTGTAACTTGTCCTACAACCTTCTGACTTAGTATAGAAATTAACCAGAACAATAAGATTTGATCTGACTTTTTCCAATTTTGATACTCAGGATTTAGTTGCTGTTCTACTCTAACACCTCCATTTCTATTACTGACTTGCACAGCAATAAACTGACTTGGTGGAGTTTTAGTCTCATCAATAAAATTCTCAAGATCTAAAGCATTAACAGCAAGTAATATTTGTGTTTTCCAATGTATGTAATTATTTTCATCAAGCTTAATAGGAAGATTAAAGTGTAAGGTTTTAGCTAGAGAACCAAAATCCATACTTGATGACTGTTGAGTTTGCTGAATTTGTTGAGTTTGCTGAGTTGGCGGACAGATGTTGGAAAAGGAAGAAGCCATTGACGCTGGTCAGAAAGCTTTGATACCAAGTAAAACTGCACCGTTTTACTAAACAATCACTAACTCACCTTCTAACTATAGTTACACGCACTAACTCTCTTTCCTGATCAACTAACTCACTCCAGATATTTCTTCACACTTTCTGGTCAAACTCAACCAAGGTAAAGTTTTTCTCTCTTTTCTCTTTCTTTGTTCTTCTTCTTTCTCTGATTTGTTCTTCTTCTTTTCTTGTCTGACAGAACTCTAATGGAGGTTTTGAGGCTAGATCATCATACGAGAAGAAGAAGATACATGAAAGATGAAATCGCCATTGTTGCAGGTAACAAGTTCTCTTTTTATTTTCTATTTTGATTTTCTTCAACATTACAGAAATGAGAGATTAACTCTCTATTTATAGACATAAAATTAGCTATCAGATTTGTAACTAATTTAGTTACAAATCTGTTACAGTTTGTTATTCTTGTTAGGGATTTATGCTAAAAACACAAACTGTTATCTATGGTCATTATACTTCAATAGATTTGTGCCTTGGTGCTGTAAGCTTTGATACTGTGACCTGTACAAACCTTGCTGGGTTTGCACACGGTTTGTTTACTGTGAACCTTTTGATTTGCTTTGACTTGTTTTTAGATTTTCTTGATTATCTTGATCAGTATATATCTTCACAAATAGTACTACATCCAAATCAGCATTACAACCTCATCTATCATGACTACAATATTGCATTGCTTGAACCTGTTGTCTAGCCATATAATATACTGAAATTAAGACTATAAACAGTTGACAAGCAATTCAACAAAGCAATGTAATGTTGGAATTTTCGCGTGAAATACGCTAGAATTCTTGAGTGAAACTACGTCGGAATTTCAGCGTGTAACAAGCTGTATGAAACCGTGATATAAAGCTAGCATTTCAACATTATACAATCTAGCAATTTTTAAAAAAATAGAGAAAAATAAAGCACCAATATAAACATCTCTCCCTTTGACACCATTGACAGCAAACCAAAGTCAATCCAATTTAAAATGCTGGAATTTCGGGGTGTTTCACGTGAGAATCGCGAGAATTACTAGCATGATTCACGCTAGAATTGTCGCGTACGCTGGCATTCTAGCATTTCAACATTATATAATCTAGTAATTTAAAAAAAAATAGAGAAAAATAAAGCACCAATATAAACATCTCTCCCATTGACACCACTGACAGCAAACCAAAGTCAATCCAATTTAAAACGCTGGAATTCCAGCATGTTTCATGCTAGAATTGTCGCTGTGAATCATGCTGGAATTGAAGGTAAATTGTCTTTTCTTTCTTGCAATAAATTTGAAGCTCGAGCTAAATGTGACTCGAAACTACTACAAAAACACAGACAACAGAAATAGCCTACCAGCTTGTATTTTGGTGGTTAAGAGCATTTCCAACAATATTTCGAAATGAAATATACTCTCACAGTTGGAGTACCATTTACTCAACAATACTCCATCCCACATTCTCCAAGAAATTTTTCTAGAGTTTTGCTTTCTCTCTCTTTCTCTCTCAATTTGGAGTACCATTTTCCATACTCTAAAATTACTTTTAACTTTTCAAATTCCCATTTTACCCTTATGTCCATAGTTATAAATAAATATTGGACATTGATATCCTTTTGACCTTTTTAATTAAATTTAATTAACGTATAATAATTTATAATTTATAAATCATATAACTATAAAAATTATACCATTACAAAGTTCTTATCAAGATCTTTAAAATGAGACTAATATTGAATATTTATTTCTTTAAAAATATTGAGTAATTATTATTCATATACTATACATAATAGACATTTTAATAATTATAAGTTAGTCTTAAAATAAAGAATACTATATATTATAGACATAATAATAATTATAAGTTAAAAATAAAATAATGTGAGATAAATTAATCTACAAATTTAAGTGAACGTAAATTAAAATATTATATAATAAATTAATAAAATCATCCAATATCTAAAGAAATGCAAGAACCGTTTTTTACATGATCTGTTTGAAACATAAACAAGTTTCAATTCCAAATACATGCTTTTGAATTCGAACCCATTTGTGATCCACCCAATCCAAATGAAGCCTCACATCTGAGTGTTTAAAGTTGATCAAATCAGGTGGGCTGCTGAGTAACACTGAATAGCTTTTGGGCTCCTCCTCCAACACTTCGTACACCACTCCAACCCACCACGCATCCACCAGATATCCATCAACCACATCATTTACTTCTAAAGTCTGATGTTCATTGTCACTCACATCAGGAGGTAAAGGCCTCACAAACTTGAAATTAACAGACTTTATTAACTTGGTGCCACCATTTGAATATAACTGCTGGTGAAACAAAAAGTAGGAAATAAAGGAAGGGCAGCTCTTCTTCTTCTTCTTCTTCTTCTCTCCGATCTGTTTTCTCTCTCTAAAAACTCTCTCTATAAAAAACCAGCATCAAATGGAAATGAATTAGGGTTTCAAATCAGATTTTAAGTGGATTTATATAATGGGTTGTGCTGTAATAAAATAAATAATTTAAAATTATTTTGATGGATTCAATGAGTCCATCAACAATTCACAATCGGTCACATCACCACATTAGTTGTGGACCACAAAATGGAAAGAAAAAGCTTTCCTGGTCTATCCCTACCATTTCAACCATTTTCTCTCGTTTCTTCCATTTCTCTCCTGACTGTTAATCTTCGATTTTGTGCCAAAAAACCATAACAACTTCATCATCCTTCTCAGACCGAAGATCGAAGACAGTTAGATGGAAGTTTTGACTGTTGTTTGAACATTTATTCATCACGAAAACGCGACGTTCAAAGCGACGAGGAGTGAAGAAGGAGTACTAGAAGACTTTGGCCAATAGGTTAGTGTTTTCGGTCTAACCTCTTCTATTATGAGTTATATTTTATGGTTTGATGCATGCAGAAGGTATTTGTTGTTGATTACATGGTTTATGAAGATTTTTAAGGTTTTTGTTTTTGAAAAAATTGGGGCTTTTTGAAATCAAAGCCAAAAACATTCAATTGACTGTGTTTTAAACTTGTTTATGATATTATATATACATTATCCGGGTTATAAGTGTAATATTTTGAAAAACAAAATTATGATATTGTGATATTCTGATATATTTGGTTTAGGGTTTATGTTAGGTTTATTCATCAAGGTTTAGTTCTAGAGTCGCAATATTTTCTTTGGGGTCATATAAGTGTACCCGAAGTGAGGGGATTCTCATTTATATAGGAATGATTGCTTCTATTCTGAAAGCCATGGTGAAGGGAGTTTCTTCAGTAGATGTCCTCGCGGTGGTCTTGTATGCCCAAAGGATTTCGGGGAGTTTTTTCCGCCCATTTTTCCTTTTTGGAATCTAACTTTGCTTTGATCACATGCTTGATGATCTTGTTTATGGCTTCAACTTGTTCGTTTGTTTGAGGATAAGCCAACGACCGTTGGGATTTATACCCTAAAGCTTGTAATTGTACATGGTTAAAGACAATAATAAGAATTATTTAGATTATCATTCAAGTTCATAAAATGTTTTATATTCAGTAATACATTCGTATTGTGCAAGAACATCCTAGATTGCAAGATGTAATATCATAATGAGTATATGATGGTCATCTATAGAGAGGATTCATTTTGAGACGTGCAATCTAAAGAGTCCGTAGAGAGCGAACAAAGCTGGGTACTTTGTTTGTGATTGATCTACTGCTGCGGTCCATTCTGTAAAGTACGGTGATCTTATCCTAGATCGCTAATGTAGTTGACATGAGAATGGAGACACCTTATATGATGAGATCATATAGGACTAGGCCACGATTTATATGAATCTCTCACCAAGATCCGTTAATAGATGAAATTCATATATAATCGATAAATGATGGCTATTTATAAGTGATCTTAATCTTGAGGGTCTTATCGACTCCTTCAGGTTGGATCGTGGCTTTTGATTTACCATGAGTGAGGTTGATAAGAATCTCGACAAATACCTCCGTATCTTGGAGCTGCGGTTTGGCTTGTAGCTGGGAAAGTTTGAACACAATAGTGGAATCCACTCATTCTTAATTGAAAGTAGATAAGTAGTTCCCTTAAGGGTTGATTCGGGGCTTGAACGATTATGAGCGCTCTCCTTCTTCCGTGAGGAAGACAATATTTAATTGTTCATTAGAGAATTAATGGTACTTAAAGGAAAAGATATTTCTAGAGGGGTATAACGGACTTTATGACCCAACTCTAGTTATAAACTATTTGTGGAGGATCACACTATATGCAATTAGCTATATCAATGGATACTGAAACTTCAAATTGTATAAACACATCTACAGTTCTGAAAGTACAGCCTCGGGTTTTTAGTAGAATAACTCCGAGGTTAATAATCATGAAATATTAATTAAAGAGTTTTAATTAATATTACTAAGTATTATTGGAGCTCAAAACTGTGGGTCCATTAGGTCCCCTTGCTAGCCCTTATGGTTGTTGGTAACGAGGATCACGGTAGATTAATTGGATAGTGCAATTAATAGTGTTACGAAAGTAATGCGATTTAAATAAAAGAAAATAATTAAATAATGTAATTATTTAATTAATTAAATATTTAATAAAATAATAGAAATTAATAATTATTAATTATTAATTCTATTTATTAAATATGAGGTCATGTGATTAAATAATGATTAGGACAAAAGAATTAAAATAATTAGATTATTTTAATAGTTCAAAAGGTCACAGGTTCAAGTCTTTAGGGAGACTAAAAATAAATAGGATTTAGAATCCTATTTTGACTTGGTCAAACTAAAACCCTAAAGGACTACTATATAAGTGTTATATAGTTAGGAAAAAATGGAACCTAACAGACAAGTGAAAAAGAAAGAGAATTCGGCTACCAAAGAGAGAAGAAAAGAGAAAAAAAAAGTTTTTTCTGACTCTCCCCTCTTTTACAGGATTCGGCCGGCGTTCTTTTCACGTGACCTCCATATTTTGCCGTGACGTGCCCACACACACGTTGTTAGACCGTGGGTCATAGCTCGGAAGATCTGGTGGTAGATCGAGGAATCAGAAAAAAGAAAATCAAGAAAAAGGTATGTAGTTTCTAAAGTTTTTTTCTGCGTATATATAGGAACTCGTTCCTGATTGAAAAAGGTTTTCAATATAAGAAAAAATTTTGAAACCCAATTCCGCATGTTATACGATAATCAAAATCTTTTCTAAAACTCCCTTCAACGATGCATAATAGTTTCTGATTCCCCATTTTTTGCAGAATTTTGAGAATTTTAAGCTGTCGAATTGCGCGCCATTATCAGAGATGATGGTGTCTGGGACTCCAAACCTGTAAATAATAATTTTCTTGACAAAATTTGTAGTGTTTTGCTCGGTAATTCTTACGAGGGGTTCTACCTCGGCTCACTTGGTGAAATAATCGACAACTACAATGGCATACCTAGCCTTTCCTGTCGTTCCTGACATAGATCTTAGAAGGTCAATTCCCCACTGAGTGAACGGCCAAGGGGATGTGAGGCTCCTAAGTTTCTCAGGTGGTTGTTTGATGTTGTCAACGACCTCTGGCACTTGTTGCAACTTGACGCTACTGCTTTGGCGTCATTAAACATTTCTGTCCAGTAGAATCCTTGGCGCAATGCTGTTACGCCTTTTAGTTACCTATAAGTATACGAGGTCGACACAAGTAATATAATGAAAGTAAGAGTATCGTTCCCACGAGGATATTTTAGGTATTGATTACTAAAATTAACCAAGCCTACTTCTATTTGAACAATCGAAAGAGATGTGTAAAAAATGTTTAATTAAAAACTAATCGAGTTACGAAACTAAATAATAAAATGGTGTTCTACCAAAGTAAGAAAGAACTAGGGATCCGACTTCATTAAGTATGTCTTTATGAGTGAAATTACTATGTAATGATATTGATTTATTACCGGTTGACAATTGTGTTACACTTAGTTTATCCAACATTCTCTCTCGAGCTAAATTGAACTTATTCTCACTTATACTAATATCTTATCTCTGGATGAATATCCAAAAGTAATGAAAATGCATTCTTAGCAAATTAACACAATCAAGGAGTACACAAGATAAATTAATATATCTCTATTTAACTCTAACTAGTGGTGGGTATTTTATTGAACACATTGTGAGCGTCTCCTCTCGGTTCATAACTCACAGCAACAAATAACGCTAAAGGGTGATCAATCACTTAACATTCATCTAATCATAAAATAACCACTCAACCATGTAAATAATCAATCTCAAGCGTATACAAAACCAATCACAATTTCATACAAAGATCCATCATCATCCCTAGTATACAAATTAGTTCATAACTAGAGAATTAAAATAATACATGATATTCGGTGATGAAGACATGAATACAATTATAAAAGAATGAAGAATAAAAGAAAAAGAACTCTGAACGGAATGACTCTAGTCTGATTCCGTTTGGGTGAACTCCTTCTTCAACACTTCGGATTCCTTGCTTGGTGTAGACGAATGAAGAATCGATCGAGGGTTATGCTTCTAGTCTCTTAGCAGCTCCTCTTCTCTTCTTCTTCTCTTCTCTCTTTTCTGTCCTCTCCCAATTCCTCTTTTTGGTTCTCCTCTTTCTTTTTATATCGAGCTGGTATTAGGGCGTTAGATGCTTTAGATGCTTTTCTGCGACTTGTGGGTCGCGCCCCAAGTCACGAAACTCTCTGGCAAGAATTGAAAATTTGATTTGCCGCGACTTGTGGATCACTGCTGCATGTCACGCCACAAGTCGCAAACCTCTCTGGATAAAATTGTATCTTGCAAATACCGCGACTTGTTGATCGCGCTGCAAGTTACACCACAAGTCGCAAAATTGACGGGACCCGCCCCAGAATCCTCTACTGTAGACTCCAGTGGCCTCGCCGGGCACTCCAATGAAAATCTCCCAGAATCTAACTAACGCAACTAGAAGATTCCATGAAGCGAACCCTTTTTATCTTTTCTAATTCTACATCATTCTAAGAGAAAGGTTGTGGATTTTTTTTTTCCGGCAGAGTCTCCCCTATTTTTCTAAAATTTACCAAATTCGGGAGACCTGCATAAGAAACTGTATACACTTCTAATTTTTATTTTCTCAACTACCACAAGACCTCTGGTCCGTCTCAAATCAACCACAACCATGTAGTATCGTTTTCAAACTACAACTAAAAATATTTGTAATTTAATTATAAACTACTGAACTTTTAACAATATACATTTTCTTATAATTTACTTTACAAATTTAATTTCAAATCTATGCATCGATATTTGATCAAAATATATATGTTACCATATTTATATACATGACCAAGGATTTAGGAAAAAGTTAATTGCATAGAAAGTCAATCATAAAAACGGTCGTCGACCATAGCCCAATCAGTCGGTCGCAGGAGATCCGGATACCTCAGAACTAGTACCTGCACCTAGAGGATTTTTTAAAAACATAAAAACAAAGAGTGAGCTAAAGGAGCTCAGTGAGTGCATAAAATTTTCTGCTGGGAAATCACTTGTTTCATAATATCTTCTGAAATACTCTTAAATTTCTATTTCTTAACTATTTCTGAAAACGGTAAATCTGTTTCTCTACAATTTGTTTTCTGAAATCTAGCCAAACATAACGTACAAATAATTCTTTAATAAATACTAAAGCATAAGCAAAGCATATATTCAATTATTTCTATAAATTTAAATCCTGCATTGAAAATCTGTAAAATATTTCTGGCTTGGCTTCTATATCTGAAACTCTCAATGGAACCCATAAAGCTCTGACTCATAGGACGACTAAACTGGCGCCGTACCATATGAGTGGGGTCACAAGGTGACTAAACTGGCTGCCGCTCACCGTGACCCTGAAATAAGACATCTCATTGGCTATGTAGCGGAATTCTGCGTCGCTTACATATAGCGAGATAACACCCCATAAGTGTGAGGGCGACTCACTGGACACGACAGACTCAACCTCCAAGTTAGTGACATGCTCTCCCAATACTTGCCCCACACAAATATGGTATTCCGGCTGGGTTATAGTCTATATCTCTGTTTCTTTTCTGATGAGTAACCCATGGATTTGAAAAATTATTTTCTTTACTTTAGAAATTAACTTTTAATCTAAAAGCATGAAATATACATAAAACATATTTCCTTAACTAAATCCCATGCATAAACATTTCCTCAAGTGAATATAAACTCAAAATTTCTAAGATATAAAAATACCTTAATTAAAATACACTTGGGGCATCAATTCTATTTAGATTATAAAACACATATAAATAAATAAATGTATATAAAGTCATAAATAATTCAATCAAACTTGGAAACATACTAAAGTACATTTCAACCAAAAACATGATTTTACACTCACAATTCCGTGCTCCTCGATAGCAAAACTCCTTTCTAATATTTTTATTCTCCTCCCACACTTGCTTTACCTCCACCTACAAGCCATATTTTATATTTAAATACACCACAATTAATCCCACTTAAAACTTAAGCCAACATTACTCAATTATAGGCAAACTAATACACTAACATATCTATTCTTCATTCTCCATTTTTTTTTTCTTCTCAAACTTACATGCATTAATATTTTTAATGCATTCTTGCATGGTTTTAATTTATATCAATGTCATAGGTATATCAAATGTGACCAATTAGTGAAATTACATCATTGTCCTTCACCTTCAAAGTGGCCAAAAATACTATTTTAACCTTCAATTTATTCCAACATATCTATTTTCATTTCTTTTTCATTCTTCCATCACACATCCTTGTCCATTAATCATTTAGGGCCACCAAAACCATTTAAATCCAAACATATCCATACTTAAACAACATGCCCTTCACAAGTCAAAATCACAAAAACACATTATACACTTTCCTTTTCAATTTCTTCTTATATAACACAACCAATTACATTTAATTTACTACAAATCATGTTACTTTAATTTAAACACATTTCAATCATTCATTTCCTCTTCTTGGCCGAAATTCATACACCCATAATCACCATGTTTTCTTAAATTTCTAGGCACCAATTAGCACCACAAACACACATATGCAATTCTAATATCTTATTATGCTTTAATTGAAATTTTCATACTAAATTCAACTTCAAACCCTAACTTTTACTTACTACTTTCTTGGGTTTTCACTTCTTGATGCTCCCTTGAAATTTAACTCATATTTAAAGACAAATCTACTTGAATTCAAGCCAAAACTCAAGTCAATTCAAGAGAAAATCAAAATCTAACATAGTTCCATAAATTCAAGCATACTAGTGCACAAACTTACCACTATCTCACTTCTTGTTCTTACTTGATCTCATCCCCACTTAACTTACTTAGCTAGGGCTTGAAATGGCCTTGATGACCTCTTCTTCCTCTTGCCTTTGCTTGGCCGAACCCCTTGCTCTTTTCTTTTTTTTTCTTTTTTTTCTTTCTTCCTTCTTGTTGCATGGTTCTGCTCTCTTTTGCTTCTCACGGCTATTTTTTTTTTTTTTTTTTTTGTGAGTGAAATCTCACATTTTTAGCATGCTTATATAGGCCCTTAACAATTGCTACTTGCCCCTTGACCTTTTTAAAATCATAAAGTGGCCACAAATTAAAAGTTAATCACATGTAATTGGCCAATAATCTTTTAATTGTCAAACTAATCCACCAATCACATTTCATCTCATTAATTTAACCACCCACTAATTCTTGGCTTGGCATTTCATGATTGGTTCATTTTGTTTCACATGGATTGTACTTCTTTAGGGAAAAATTTTCCATATAATAACTCATGTCATTCCCATGAAATTTAAATTCCAAAAATATTTCATACTTATCCAATTACCAAATTGACTTTACCAATGTTCAATTGGACCTATTATCATCCAAATGCACCATGAAAATAATATTTCTAATGGGGATTAAATTGATTAAAATTACGATTTGTTTTTACACTATATACCGAATATATACTTTTTTATCGAAAATACGAATTGGGTTTTACAGAAACACACTGGACAAAAGTAGATATTTGAATTGCTGCGACTTGTGGATCGAGCTGCATGTCGCGCCATAAGTCGCGGAGGCCCAAAACAACGTAATTTTGCCCTGAAATCCTCCAAACTCCCAAATTGACCCTGTTTACCTGCACATTTAAGAAAAAACATTAAAAATAACCAATAATCACTCAGGAACGAACAAAAGCAAGTAGAGATAGGGGCCCATTTCAGGTAAAGAAATGTTGCCAATAAATACCCCTAAACCTAGCTTTTCCTCGTCCTCGAGCAAAAATTGGAACAACACAACACAAAAACAAAACTAAAAACAAGTAACTAGCCTAAACCACTTTCGTAGGTAAACACGATGACACTTAGCATGTGCCACAAGCCTTTAAACCCCTAGGTGTTCGTAGTGGATGAGTTATAGTCTCGTGAGGGTTTACCAGCAACGATACTCACAAATACATCTCTGAACATCAAAGAACAATTAACTTGCCAAATGTAACACAATCCATTTAGATAAAAACTTGCAAAAACAATAAGTAAAATTGGAAAGCATCCATTCACAAATTTTTTCACCACTTGCCACACACATGCCAATACTAAAAGGATCTTTAATAGAAAGCAATTATGTTCAAGGAACTGTTACGCCTTTTGGTTATCCGCAAGTGTACAAGGTCGTCACAAGTAATACATAATGGGTAATTTATCGTCTCCACAAGGATATTTAGGTATTGAGTACTAAAATTAACTAAGCCTGTAACTATTTAGAAAACCGAAATGTTTATAAGAAGAGAATTAACGATGTAAATAACATAAATATAAAAACAATGCAAACGACCAATATGAGAGATTAGCTAGGGTATTTGAATTTACCTAATCCATCCAATTGAGTTTCATGAAAGCACATTATTGCAATTTAATTATCAATGTTGATGATCGTGTTTATCTAATTTAACCAACATATTCTCTCGAATTATGTCGGAGTTATTATTACACATCAATATCTATCTCTCGATGATTATCGCATGCATAACAATTTATTAAGTATCATAAACACATAAAATGATCACACAAGTAAATTAGCATATCTTTATCTAATTCTACTTATGGTGGACATTACAACGAGCACGTTGCGGGCGTCACCTCTCAGTTCATAACACACAACCATAAAATCAACTAAATGCAGGCCATTACATTCAAAAGCATTAAGATTAATAACATCACTCAACAAATAATAATTAATCATAATAAATTAGACAATCAATCCATTCAACTATCAAGAAAAAGGATCCATCAAAACCCTAACTTACAAGTTTAAGTCATAATCAAGAAATTACAACTAAACATGTTTATCGGTGATAAAAGAGAGATACAAGAATGAAAATCGAAGAAAGAAAGGGATAGAAAAACTCCTGGAACGTATGAACTCTCGTCCTCTTCCAATTGTGACTTCTTCTAGCTTTCACTTTCTCTAAAATCCAAGTTTGGTGTTGAGAAGATGACCAAAGGATCGAATCCGCACCCTCTTGTCTCCAAGATGATCTTCTTCTCCCCATTTGCCTTTCCTTCTCTCTTGTTCTCCTCTTGGTCGAGTTTTCTAAGTCCCAGCCGAACTCTTTTTGTTTCCTCTTCCTTTTCTTTTTATAGCAAGCTGATTAGGGCAATTTTTAGTCCGCCCGCTACTTGCGCAAGCCGCGAGTCAAGTCATGAGTGCCTCGGCCTGTTTCTAGAATTATAACGCCGCGCTTGCACAAGTCGTGACTTAAGTCGCGTGTCAAGTCGCGAGTCTGCGCACTGATGCGAAAATGAGCATAACTTCCTCTAGAAAACTCAGGATCACAAACAGTAAAAATTTTCGAAAGGTAGACATCTAGACCTTTCCAGAAATATAAGGCTTACAACCCAGTTCATTCTGTGGAATTTATGACGGCCTCCAAAACATGACAGCTGTGTACTAACACTTCTTCAAATCTTCGATTTAATCCACCAAAACTCTTCAATTATGCACAAAACCTTTTTACCTGCACACCAGAGTAAACATATAAAACAACCGATAATTACCCGGGAATGGAACAAAAGTAGGTAAAGATAGGTAAAGATGGAGGCCCATTTTTGATCAAGAAATGGACCCAACAGAAACCGAGATAAAATTCGCCTCGACTCTAAATATCTCAAGATAATTCTCTCGAAAAATCACTCAGAACCTAAGCAACATACTCATCAAACACATGTGGAAGGAATTTATATTCAAGGAACTACGAGTAAAATTCGCATGTGAAAATCAATTTGAAAAACACTACGCAAAAATATCTCATTGAAGTAATCAAACATTATGAACACGGTATCAACATGAAAACCTCTACATTAAAGTTGGACTTCCCAAAAGATCAGCAGATCTTAGAAAAGGTTGTGATAGGACTATTTGGCGATGGGTTTGACAAAGAAAAAGTGGAAAGGAATGCAAAGAACTTGATCATAGTAAGAGATTAAATTATTTTCAATACATGGATAATTCTCTTTATTTTCATTTCTCATGCAACAAGGCTTTGCATGTTTCCTTTCTTTTATTTTATTATTTTTAACAAATATTTATTATTATTATTATTATTATTTAAGTAATCACCATAGCGACAAAAAAAAAACTTGGCATATCTCATATGTAATTTATCCATGCACTTAGCTCCATTTCTTATCATCTTAAAAATTGATTCAAGTTTAGAAGGGTAAGGCCATTTATTACAAAGCTTGGTTAAAGTTTTATGTAGGAGATGAAAGAAAAATCTTCAAAGTGTTAGGCTTCAAAATGGTTATTGGAGCACACACAAGGGTATGATGAATTTTTAATTTTATAGTAGCTCAACATGCATAACCTACATCACTTCTAAAGGGAAGAACCAACTTAACGAAAGGGGAACACAATGTCATCTTAAATGTTATTAAAAAATGTTCGATGCAAAACCTAAATGAGATCAATCTAATCAATTAAATTGAAGACAAATGTGTGAAGAATAGAAACAAAAATACCCTCTAAATTAATGACGTTTAAACTCAAAAGAAACTCATTGAGTAAGTTTTCACTATTTATCCTAGTCGATCGAACATGACATGCTTTCAAAAAAAGAAAAACAAAGTGTAACACAATGCGGTGCAAACATAATACATAAAAAACTAAGTGGTCCCAAATAAATTAAAACTTATTGAAAATGTTAGCAATTATTTATCAATTAAAAGCGCACACAAGACAAAAATAAAAGTTTAAAAATGTTCAGAATCACTAAAAACACGCAAAATAAAAGCAAAGCAAAGCAAAACAACAACCACCAAAACTTACCCCCAAACCTAAGATAAACATCGTCCCCAATATTTTAAACACTAAGCTCATGAGAATAAGGGTGCTAAACAAACAATCAAACAAATACAAAATAAAAAAAACAAATAAAAGATAAAAGAGAAAGCGAAAAGAAAAACAAACTCAGTCGTCTTAGTCTCTATGCTGCTTTAAAAGCTGACTCAAAAGATCCGGTGCTCTCGGACGATGAACAAAGGTCTGGAGAATCCTCCTGTTGATAGTCTCTAGTCCGGCATTCACATCGTTTCTTAACTCATCTATTCGCCCGTGCATCTGAATTTTCATATCCTCTATTCTAGTTTCTACAGAGGCTCTCAGCCCAAGAGAAAAAGAGAAAGAATAATTGAGTTCAAAGTGTTCTAAGTTTTCTCATAAGGGTTTTGAGTGACTAACGAAAAAGAAAAGTTTTTTGTTTCTTATCCTCAAAGAAAGGGAGCCCACACTCCAAGATGATTCACATTAGTGAAGGATTAAAAGATCTTGCGGTTCATAGTCGACGCAACATCAAAATTCATGTATTACAAAAAGGTATGTAACCTTTTAATATATATATTTCGTTAACCATGGGTTAAGATCTACTCTTTTTTGGAAAATTTTAAAAGTACCAATGCAAAATTCTTTTTTACGCCTTCCGTTGTGCCGTACTCCTGTTTTTCCTTCAATTAGTATCAGAGCTAGGTTGTACCCATAGTTAATTAAACGTATATACGTGTATCATTCTTTTTATTATGTATGGATAAATATGCATGTTTTTAGAAAGAGATGGCACTCTAGAAATTCTTTTATATATTACATTGGAATGTATGAATTATATAAAGTGAACTGTTATTGCTCAATTTTGGTCCTAAAATTTTAATGTATTTTTTTTTTAGTTGTAACAAGAAGGGTGGTCTATTATCACCATAATTTCCTTCTTGATAGTTGTTAAATTTTTTTTATTTTTGTATAAAAACTGCTGTAATTCGTTCGAGATTCGAAGACACGAAGGATTGAAGAATTTGAAGCAGAAAAACGAAAACAATAGAGACGCCGAGCACCCGCGCGCGCAAGCGTGGGCGGCCTTAAGGGCTGTGTGCGCTCACGGCCCACCCAAGGAAGGGCAAGGAGCACGGCCTTCGCAAGGCAGTGCGCGCACGCGCAACCAAGGAAAGTTGGGCGCTCGTGCGCTAGAAGCAACCGCGTGCGCTCCTCTCGCGAGGTAGCTCGGGCAGGCCCCATAGGGCTAAGCGCCTTCGCCCGTGGGCCGCAACGCCTTGTCACGATCTTGGATGGACGGTCGCATGAAGACTTGTTCGACAAGTTAGGGTTAGGGTTTAAGGTTATCCAAACAATGTAATTTACTTGCTTTTCTAGAATGGACCAAAATTGTGGCTATTTATTTTTTGCGTAAATATTGCAATGTTTATTCATTGTTTGATAACATGTTATGTAGAATAGGAATGCCACTCATATATCTCTTTTGGTATGAACATGCATTGAATAATTTAGGTATCTAAATTGACATCTAGATAACTTGGTAATCATTGTTTGGAATTCCATCACACGCCTTAAACAATTGAGTAGGAGAAGGTGTTTAGAACACCTATGGCCTCCAGGATTAGTTGAGCTTTATGTTTTGTGTGATAACCCCCCAAGGGGTATCCATAAATGGAATTTAGCAAGATACTTCCTTACAATGATAGACTAGACAATTGACTCAAGCGATATCTACTCTCAAAAAAGGGATTTTTCGTGCGGGAATAAATTGAAGGTTGAAATCTTGGTGACACACTCAATGCGATTCTATTGATATTCTCCCAAGAGTTATTGTTAACAATAATCGCAAGGCTAAAATTGAAAACACTGGTTGTTATGTTAACAATTAGGTGGGACCTAGTCCAACTAGTAAATGTTGCGAACTCCCAAAGGAGACGTGGCGTTTATGGGTGTTCGATTACCGTTGAATTTTACTATTGAATTATTAATAGTTAATTCAAGATAAATATTCGAAAGTGCTAAATGATAGTTTACTTAATATAATTTTTATTTTATTCAGAAATCATGACCCCAGCCCTAATCAACATCCTTAAAGATAATACTTTGACTGGAGATAACTATGTTATATGGAAAAGGAAAATTGGGTTGTTGTTGCAAGCTGAAAAACATAGGTTTGTTCTGTCAACTCTTAAACCACCTGCTCCTACTGATGAATCCACTGAGGTGCAAAGAGGTGAGTATGAGCAGTGGAAGACCTCAAATGAGATGGCCAAATGTTACATTACGGCCACCATGTCCAATGTGTTGCAACAGTAACATAAAGGAATGAGGACTGCTATTGATATAATGATGTCTCTGGAAAAGATGTTTGCTATGAAATCCAAGACGACTAAGAGAGAGGTAATGACTGCTTTCATGAATCTTAAGATAAAACCTGGACAGGCTGTAAAAGATCACATGATGAAAGTCATAGCACATCTTAACATTGCTGAACTCAATGGCGCTGAGATCAATGGTAAGATGAAAATTGACATGATTGTCAACTTACTATCAGATTCCTTTTATCAGTTCAAGTTGGAATACACCTTAAACAATAAGGAATACACCTTGCAAGGCCTGATGCAAGATGTTCAAAGCGCTGAGAAGATCCTTGTCAAAGGCAAGGGTCAAGAGATTCATATGGTTGGTAAGGTTGCTACTATAAAGACCAGTAAGAAGGTCAAGAAGTCACAGAAGAAAAAGCAACTTGGGCCTACTAAGAAGGAGACTAAGAAAGTAACCAAGATCAAAGGAAAATGCTTCCTTTGTGGTGAAAAGGGACATTGGAAAAGAAATTGCCCAAAGTCCCAGAATAAGAAGGAAGAAGGTAATTTTTATTATCTATAAACATGCTTTCTGGCGAATTCTACAGATTCTTGGATCTTAGACTCTGGAGCCACTAATCATGTTTGTTATTCCTTATAGTGGTTTCAGCAAAGGAGAAGACTGAATAAAGATGAATTCAACTTGCGGTTAGGCAACGGAGCATTTGTATCCGCCGATGCAGTGAGAGATATTAGAATTAGTTTAGATTCTAGTATGTATTTGGATTTAATAGACGTTTATTATTTACCTCATTTCAAGAGGAATTCAATTTCAGTTTCTTGTTTGAATAAATTTGGCTATTCGGTTACTTTTAATAAAGGTTTTATTATTAGTAAGAATAACCAGTTTATTTACAAAAGTACGTTGGAAAACGGCTTGTTCCATTTACATAAAAACATCTCTTATATATTAGTTACTGAATCAACTGAATCTAATTATAAAAGAGTAAAACTATCAAAAGATGAAACTTACCTATGGCATTTACGCCTAAGTCATATTAACCTTGATAGGATTAAAAGATTGGTTAGTGATGGACCTTTGAGTGACTTAAAGGTCGATGATCTACCAACGTGTGAATCTTTTCTGCAAGGTAAAATGACCAAAAGGCCATTCACTACCAAAGGCACACGAGCCACTGAATGTTTAGGAATGATACACACTGATGTATGTGGTCCTATGAGCATTCAAGCTAGAGGTGGATATGAGTACTTCATCACTTTCACGAATGATTACTCGAGATTTGGCTATATGTATATCATAATACATAAGTCTGATGCTTTCGACATATTCAAAGCATTTAAAGCTGAAGTAGAAAATAAGCTTGAGAAACACATAAAAATCTTGAGATCTAATCGTGGTAGAGAATATCTATCAGGAGAGTTTCAGCAATATCTTATTGATAGCGGAATAATTTCTTAGTTTTCTGCACCAGGAACGCCTCAACGGAATGGGTGGCAGAAATGAGAAATATGACTATTTTAGATATGGTTAGATCGATGTGAAATTATTCAACGCTTCCTAATTTTTTTTGGGGATATGCTCTACAGACTGCAATATACATTCTAAATGATGTACCATCTAAGTCAGTTCCTAAAACACCGCATGAGTTGTGGATTGAGCGAAAGCCTAGGTTACAACACTTAAGGATAATTGGATGTCCTGTACACGTGTTGAAAGCAAAGACAAAAAAGATGTAGTCCCGTTCAGAAACATACATATTCGTGGGGTATCCAAAAGGAACAAAAGGATATTACTTTTATAGTCCTACAGATCTTAAGGTATTCATTTCGACGAACGCTAAATTTCTAAAAAAAGACTATATGAATAATTTTGTACCTAAAAGTAGAATTATCCTGAATGAGCTTTAAGGAGATACATTCCATATGAGGTTTCATGACCAAGCCCAATTGTAAATTCTGAATCATCACAAGATCAATAACCTACCATTCCTTGTTGCAGTAGAAGGGGTTATTAGATAACTCAAAAGATACATCGGTCTAGGAGAATCTGTTGAGAATCTCCCGGACGACGATGATCCCTACACATACAAGGAAGCTATAGATGATGTTGATTGTCGTCAATGGCAAAAGGCAATGCAATCCGAAATTGAATCTATGTTCATAAACAAAGTCTGGACTCTTGTAGCCTTGCCAAAAGGGATAAAACCCATAGGGTGCAAGTTAGTATACAAGAGGAAAAGAGGTATGGATGGTGAGGTGGAAACTTTTAAAGGTAGATTGGTAGCTAAAGGTTATATACACAGAAAGAATGTATCGATTACGAAGAAACCTTCACTCTTGTAGCCATGAACAAAAAGTATGCAAGTTGCAACGGTCCATTTATGGATTGAAGCAAGCATCCAGGTCCTGGAACATAAGGTTCGATCAAGATGGAAAAGGTTTTGGATTTATTCAGGACCTTGATGAACCTTGTGTATACAAAAGGATCAAAGGCGACAAGTTAGTTTTCCTAGTTCTTTATGTTGATGATATACTATTCATCAAAAATGATGTAGGTGTATTGACATCAGTTAAAGAATGATTAACAAAACAATTTGATATGAAGAACTTAGGAGAAGCAAGTTATATTCTTGGCATCCAAGTTGTTAGGGATAAAAAGAATAGAAGGATTGTATTATCCCAATCTTCATACATAGATAAAATATTATCTAGGTTTTCCATGCAGGATTCCAAAAAAGGTCTGTTAACTTTCAGGCATGGAATCAAGCTTTCTAAGGAGGAAGTTCCTAAGGACGTGTATGAAGAGCAATTCATGAGTAGGATTCCATATGTCTCAGTAGTTGGAAGTCTCATGTATGCAATGCTTTGAACTAGACCAGTTATTTGTTTTGTTGTTGGCATAGTTAGCAGGTTTCAATCGAAACTAGGCCCTGATCACTGGACGGCAATCAAGCATATTTTCAAGTATCTTAGGAGAACGAGAGATCATATGCTTGTATACTCTGGAGGGGATTTGATTCCCGTTGGATATATAGATTCTGATTTTTAATCAGACTCTAACTCCAAGAGATCCACATTAAGATCCGTGTTTACCTTAGGAGGAGACGCAGTCATATGGAGGAGCATCAAGTAATCTTGTATTGCTGATTCAACTATAGAAGTTGAGTATGTTGCCGCATACGAAGCTGCCAAAGAGGCTGTATGGCTCTGTCAATTCTTGATTGACTTGGAGTTCTCAGTGCGAATAAGCAGATCACTATCTACTGTGACAATAGTGGTGCAGTGGCTAATTCGAAAGAACCAAGTAATCATAAAAGAGGGAAACACATTGACAGGATGTATCATTTACTAAGGGAAATTGTGTATAGGGGAGACGTGATGGTTGCCAAGATCGCATCAGCTGAAAAACTAGCGAATCCCTTCACAAAGGCTCTACCACAGAAGGGTTTTGATGGGCACCTAAAGAACATGGGAATGAGAGATATGACATACTTACTATAGCGCAAGTGGGAGATTGTTAGGATTATACTCAATAGCAAGAGTGCAATAGTGTATTTGACAATCGATCTCATATAAATAAAAGTGATTTTTGTTTTAACAAATCTTATAGCAATTATATCAATTGTCAAAAGTAAATAATCATAAGGTCAAGAGACTATGAGAAACAAAAGAATTGTTCGTACATCTGGATGTATAAGGTAGACACAATTCTTTAGTTAGTCTCGAATAACATTCACAACTTAAGATACAAGGTTGGGCACCTTTATCTTTTTAAAGTTGTAGATTCTTTTGTTAGCATTTGAGCGGGATCAAATGTGATATGATGAGTCTAAAATCATCGAAGTGTCTTTGGACAAAAGAATCTAGTGCACTGGGTGCATTGAATAGGATCACTGTAGAAAACTTTATCCGCAACCGTCAGTGGATAAAAGTGTTCTACTGAGACAAGGAGAGTCTATCTCAATCCTGAGATAAATAATGGACTTATGGTTATATGCGTTATCATTTGAGCTGTCAATGAGTACGATTATATCGCATAGTCTATCCTCGATGGTTTGGTGATATTCACGTGTATATCGATAAAGGACATCATTTATAGAAATAGACATCGTGACTACATCTAGTAAATGTCAATAGAATACCATCATATGGATGTTTTGAGGTATTGGATATTAAATCTTAACGTTGAGTTTTCAATATTGACTATTAAAACATGGCTTCTGGACAAGTCAAAATATCTAAGTTCGAAAACATGGTCATATGAGTAAATATGGTAATTTGGAGAGCTATAGAGGGTATATGAACTCTTGGCGATTACTAGTATTTTTCACGAGGATATACTTTCTCCATTTAGGTTGTCTAGGGTACGAATTAGTACGCTCACTCATTCTATCTTTATCTAAGAGTTTAATTTTAGTTCTTTTGTGGAATGAACTAAAATTAATGGATCCGACCTAAGTGAATCATTTGTTGATTGTGATTAGGTCGGGTCTATTGGAGTTTAAATTTAGATAGCCCATCAAGATCCCCAATCCACACGAACTTGAATGGATCACTAGTTATATACTACCGGGTCATTTATTTGATCCATCTTAAAGAATTGATTTTGGTATTTATTTCAAAAGTTTTAAGAGGTGCATTCTTGTATTCGATCAAGACACGCGGTAACTCGTCAAAATACCTGGGATGGGCGGCCAAGGGCGTGTGACCCCTTGGGCGGCCCTAAGAGATGATTTTAACATCCCGTAAATATATTAAAGAATATAATTAACACATTTAATATAAATGGGTTGTTAAATTATATTTAATATATTTATTAAAGGCATGTAGACTTGTTTCTTTTTGTAAGAATGAGTCTAGTTCACATGTGGACTTTTTGTTGAGATCCAATAGGATTAATAAAATGGAAAAACAAAGTTTAGCCCATGTGTTTAAGGGTGGGCGGCATTAGTTAATTACTTTGTTTTATTTTATTATTTAATTAAATGGAAATTAATTAATTATTAATTATTTAATTATTTAATTAAAAGTCAAAACACATTTCTACTAGGAATTGGATTTCTAGTTTCATACCATTGGTGATAGTATGATAAGTATCAAAAACCTTATTTGATAAGGAGATAAATAAAATGAGTTATTTATCAAATCAAATTAGAAAGGTTTTTGATATTTATCAAAACTCTAAAGTTGACTATTAGTCACTTTTAGAAAGTTTTAATAAGTCATTCAAATTATAATTATCCTTTAATTATAATTAGATAATACTTTTAAGAGTTGGGATTATATTGAACTCTAACTTGATAGGTTTTATGGTGAAACACAAATCCTCCCACACTAAGGAGAATTCGGCCACCATAAATAAAGGGCTAGGGGAGTTCAGCCAAACCTTAATGCTTATGTGCAAGTTTTGTGAGCTTTTGATAGCCAAGAAAAATCGCCCCCTACTCTAAGCAAAAGTGTGATTCCGCCCGAGAGAAAAAGAGAAAGAACAATTGAGTTCAAAGTGTTCTAAGTTTTCTCAGGAGGGTTTTGAGTGACTAACGAAAAAGAAAAGTTTTTCGTTTCTTATCCTCAGGTACACAATTCAAATAAAGGGAGCCCACACTCCAAGGTGATCCACATTAGTGAAGGATTAGAAGATCTTGCAGTTCATAGTCGACGTAACATCAAAGTTCACGTATTACAAAAAGGTATGTAACCTTTTAATATATATATTTCGTTAACTATGGGTTAAGATCTACTCTTTTATGGAAAATTTTAAAAGTAACAATGCAAAATTCTTTTCTGCGCCTTCCGTTGTGCCGTACTCCTGTTTTTCCTCCAACCAATACTAAAGTTAAAGATGTTAACGAAAACAGAATTGAAATCAGCATTTTGAGTTTGAATTATAAAAAAGAAAACTTTAACTAAAGCAACAATCTAACGATGAGATTGGCCACGGGTGAGAATGCATTAGGTGGTCAAATGGTCCCCAATCATGAGTACGGGTATTGCAATTGACTATATTACGTGCAATATTTCAAAGAAGTAATTAACCCTAACAATAGCACATCAAGTTATATTGGTCATGCATTAATGTTGTAATTTTAATTAAATTCACCTATTGGTCCTAGAGTGAAAATAATTAGAAACCCATTGTTAAGTTTAATACCTAAGTTAATTAAGCATTCTCATACCTTAATTAAACTAATCATTATTCTAGAAATCTAATAAACACAATTATAACATAACAATTTCTCAAAAATAAGCTACAATTTCCTTATTAATGGTAATTCAACATTCATGCATCAAACTTTCGTAGTGTAACCAACAAGAACTACACATTAATAAAATAAATTAACTAGAAATAATGCTCTTGAAGTATAATCAAAAAGTAATAGTCAATTACAAACCCTAAAAACTCAATTTTGGTCCATTGACCCCCTAACTATGGATTTAGTTACATATGACAACAATCAAAGCAAAGGAAAAAGAAAAATATGAGATACAACCCATTCTTGAAGCACAAAGAGTGAGAAATTTCGCTTTGATCCGACTGAAACTTTGCCTCTTACGATACTTCATCTTCGCCAATGAAAGATTAATGAAGATGATGAACTATGGTGTGTGGCTTGTGTCTTTGATCAGAAGAACACAAGAAATGGTGATAGGAGAGTGTTTGGAATGGACCCTTGGCCTTTGGAACGAGTTTTCTCGCGGCTGGAACCTCCTTCTTTTTCTTCTTTCTTTTCTTTTTATAGTCGCTCAAATTAGGGCATCAGAATTACCGTCGCGACCCCGTGTTGCGACCCCGGCTCGCGAAACCTAGGTCATGGCACTCACTGCCAAAAATTGATGTTGTCTCGTGATTCCTGTGTCACGACCCTCGATCGCGATACCTGGGTCGCGATATTCACTGGTTGAAATTGGCAAGACTGCATACTGATCCGTAAATGAGCATAACTTCCTCTAAAAAATTTAGAATCATGAACCGTAAAATTTATCGAAAAGTAGACTTCTAAACCTTTCCATAAATATAAGGCTTGTAACCCATTTCATTCTATGAAATTTATGGCAGCCTCTGAAACGTGACAGGTATGCACTAATAAATTTTCAATTCTTCCAACTTTGTCATATCTTCCCTAATAATAAAACAAAACCTGCACAAGCTCGAAACACATATTAAACCCATCAAATTCACTTGAAAACAAGATCAAAAGATGAGGTAAAAGGGGATAAAATATAACTAAATCGTTCTGATTAGATGTCATCCAATTAGTCCTTGCAAGGTTCATTTCACCAAATTCTTCAGCTTTGCTGTTGAATATACTTGGTTTTTTCAAATGAGCTACTGAGATTATTTTGGATAGAATCACAGTGGTGGGGGACGTATGTTTTAACAAGGCGTTGGCCTTCAAGTTCTCTGCTCCCAAAATTTGTGTGATTCTATAACCAGTGAATCTGATGAGTGCCCATTGGGCCTTTTCGAGGTAGGCCATCATCCCTTCCTCATCTGCTTGATATTCATTGCATATCTGGTTTGACCACTAGTTGCGAGTCGCTGAAGATTTTGATTTTGTCTACGCCTAAAGCCATGGCTACTCTTAGTCCTACTAGAAGGGCTTCATATTCGGCTTCATTATTAGTGGCTTTGAAATTAAATCTTAAGGCGCACTCGACTTCATCATTTTATGGCATTGTCAGCACCATGTTGGTTCCATTTCTTGATCAAAAATGGACCTTCACTAGTACCTTTATTCACCTACTTGTGTTCCATTCTCGAGTAATTATCGGTTGTTTTTAATGTTTTTATCTAGTGTACAGGTAAAAAGGTTTTGTGCGTAATTGAAGAGCCTTGGTGGATTAAATTGAAGATTTGGGAGTGCACAACTGTCATCTTTTGGAGGCTTCCATAAATTCTACAAGATGTCTACTTTCTAAAAAATTTTACGGTTTATGATTCCGAGTTTTCTAGAGGAAGTTATGCTCATTTTCACAACCGTGCGCAGACTCGCAACTTTCATGTCGAGAGTTAAGTCATGAGTCATGTTTCGGAGGCCGTCATAAATTCTAGAGGATGAACTCGGTTTTGAGATTTATATGTATGGAACGATATAGATGTCTACTTTCCAATTCATTTTACGGTTCATGATTTGGAGTTTTCTGGAGGAAGTTATGGTCATTTTCGTAACAGTGCGCAATCTTGAAATTTGGACCAGTGAGCACCGCGACCGTTGGTCGAGATACTCCGGTCGCGATGAAACTTCAATTTTTTGGCAGTGAGCACCACAACCACAGTGTCGTGACCAGCGGTAGCAACCCACGGTCGCAATGGCAATGCGATGAACCTTATTTCCAATGTCTATAAGTAGAAAAAGGGCTCTAAAGAGAGAGAGTTCGGCTAGGGCTCTAAGGAGAGGACCAAAAGGAGACCAACAGAGAAGAGAAGAGGCAAAGAGGGGAGAAGAAGATCACCTTGGAACCAAGAGGGATTGGATTCAATCCTTGAGCCAAAATCTCACCATCAAGCTTGGATTTAGAGAAAGTGGAAGCTAGACACAAATTCACAAGAGGAGGAGGACAAAAGTTCATCACACCTAGAGTTTTTCTATATCTTTCCTTCTTTATTTTCTTGCTTGTAACTCTCTTTATTAATTAGAAAGCATGTTTAGTTGTAAATCTTTGGTTATGAACTAAACTTGTAAGTTAGAGTTTTGTTGGATCTTATTCTATGAAGATTGAATGAATTGATTGTTTAATTTGTTGTGGTTGATTATTATGTTGTTGAGTGGTATTATTGTGCTTAATGTTTTTGAATGTGAAGGCCTACATTTAGATGATAAATTGGTTGTGTGTTATGTACCGAGAAGAGACGCCCACAACGTGCTCGATGTAATGTCCACAACAAGTAGAATTAGATAGAAATATCCTAATTTGCTTGTGTGATCATATAGGGTGTTTATTGTGACTAATGCATTTTCATGCACTTGGATATACCATCGAGAGATAGGATATTAATGTATGTGGAATAGGTCCGATTTACCTCGAGAGGGGACTTTGGATAATTTAGATAAACACGATCATCAACATGAATAATTAAACTACAACAATGTGCTTTTATGAAATTCAATTGGATGGATTAGGTGAATTCAAATACCCTAGCGCATCTCTCAATTTGGTTGTTTATTTCACATTTTATATTTGTTAGTTTTATCTCTCGTTTTCTTATTTTCAAACCTCCCGATTATCCAAATAGAAGTAAACTTAGTTAATTCTGATACTCAACGCTAAATATCCCTGTGGAGATGATAATTTACTCATCATTGTATTCCTTGTGCCGACCCCGTATACTTGCGGGTACAAAAAGGCGTAACAAGTTTTTGGCGCTGTTGCCGGGGATATTTTAGTTGTGTTGATATTAATACCGATTAGGTCTATAGCTACTTTGGATTTGTATATATTTTATTTTTATTAATTTTATTTTTCTTTTTCTGTACAGGACATTATTCTTGGTATGAGGCGCAGGAGCTTACCGAGGAAGTGGAGACTAGAAACTATAGAGCACCTTTGGGCTGTTTCTTGTGTGGGGGGCCGCATGTGAGTATTGATTGTCAGGTGGGCAATCAGTTTGCTGAGAGCCGTTCTGATCAAATGCAGTACGAGGGCTATGTACATTATCAACAGAACAACCCCTACCTGAGTTCGTACAATCCTGGGTGGAGCACTCATGCTGACTATTCATGGAGCAACCAGCAAGAAAATGGGTCAAGACTGGAAGACATGCTTGTCGACTACGTGACAAAGATGGAAATCCGGGAACAGCAGGAAAAAGAAGCAGCTTTGGAAGACATGATTATTAAATTCATAATAAAGCTGGATGAAAAAATGGATTCCCAAGATGAGGCTCTGAAGAAGCTGGAAGCTATACCTGATCAAGTTGCTCAATATACTCAAGTTGCTACCCAAAGCTTGGAGATTCAAATCAGCCAATTAGCTACAGAGATCCAATGGCAAGAGCACGAACCATATCCTATAGTGCAATGCAATGAAACGGCCGTGGAAATCGAAGAGCAAATTGAGCATCAGATTTGAATTGATCAAGTAGAGATGGAAGGGAGCAAGAGTTTGTTGCATGAAGATAATACATCTACACTTCCAGAGCCGCTTGAGATTTGTCTAGTCCAGAGTGCCACTACAAAAGAAGAAAGCCACCACACTTAGGCCGTAACAAGATACCTTCGCATTCGAGGTATGCAGTTCTGGGAGAATCGTCTTCTCTTCCAATCATTTTGGTAGGATAGTGCGGTAAGCTGATAAGGAGATACCAATTATAGGGCAGGTGGGCGAAAGCTCAAGCGATAAGGTAAAATCTGTACATTATTTTCTTTTATTTTATTTCGATTTTTTTTTAGTTTATTTATTTATTTTATTTTTTTTTAGTGTTTCGTAACTCTTTCCCATGAACCTTATTAGAAGTGTTGTGCATTGTGTTGAAAATACGAAGTACGGGGGCGTGAGGTTGGATGAAGTGATAGTTGTGGATATTTAGGATTGTTAGTTGTGGATACTAGGATTGTTGTTCTGTGTTCATGTTTTTTGCACTTTTGTTTTTGTATCTAGTTAGATTTTTTTTTTTTAGTTTTTATTTCTAGTTTTTAGTTTTTATTTTCTTTGTAAGCCCTTTTTTTCTCGTACGTAAGGTGTTAAAACATTGAGGACAATGTTTATCTTAGGTTTGGGGGTGGTTTTTGGTTATTTTGTTTTCGTTTAATTTTTCTTGTGTTTTGGTTGTGGTTAGTTAACGTATACTGGCTGGAAACCTAGACTTTCCTTACACGCATTTTGCGTTTAGAAGACTTAGGTATAACAATACCACGTACGTTTAGTCTTTGTATAGTGTGTTAAGGTTGTATATAGTGTGTTTAGTTTAGACTCTGAACATTTTAGAACCATTATTATTGTCTTGTGTGCACTTTCCGTTGATGTATAGTTGTTAGCTTTTTCAATGAATTTGAATTTGTTTGGGACCACTCAGAATTTTTTTTTGTGCCATGTTTTGTACCGCATTGTGTTGCACTTTGTTTATCTTCTTGTGAAAACATGTCATGTTTAATCGACTAGGATAAATAGTGGAAACTTACCCAGTGAGTTTTTGAGCTTATACGTTGTTATTTGAGAGGGTATTTTTGTTTTTACTCTGTAAACACTTATCTTCAATTTTGATTGATTAGTTTGGTCTCATTTAGGTTTTGTATTGAACATTTCTGAACAACTTATAAGTTATCATGTGTTTATCCTATGTTTTTGTTGGTACTCCCTGCTAGATGTGATGTAGGCTATACATGTTGAACCACTAAAAAAACCAAACATTCATCCTACCCTTGTGTGTGCTCCAATAACCATTTTGAAGCCAAACACTTAGAAGCTTTTTCTTTCATCACCTACATAAATCCAAAACCAAGCTCTGAATATGAAATAGCCTTACCCTTTTAGCTTGGATCATTTTAAGATGAAAATAAAAGAGAATAATTGCATGGATGAAGTGTATATGAAATATGCCAAGGTAAATGTTGCTATTGTTGTGATTGTTGAAAAAGAAAAGAAAACAAATGAAAAGAAAAGAAGAAACAAAAGGAATCATGCAAAGCATTGTGGCATAAGAATTGAAAAAAAATGAAAGAGAATGATTCATGTATTGAAAAATGTCATGTAATCTCTCAATTTGATCAAAGGCTTTTGCATTCCTTTTTACCATTTCTTTCTTAACCTATCACCCAATAGCCCCATTACAACCTTTATTAAGACCTACTGATCTTTTGGGGAGTCTAGCTTTAATGTAGAGGTTTTCATGTTGATATCTTGTTCATAATGTTTGATTCCTTCAATGAGATGTATTTGCGACAAAATAGTGTTTTTCAAATTGATTTTCGAATGCGATGTATACTCGTATTTCTTTGAGCATAAATTCTTTCTGCATGTGTTTGATGAGTGTGTTGTCTAGGTTCTGAACGATTTTCGAGAGAATTATCCTGAGAGATTTAGAGTCGAGGCGAATTCCATCCTGGTTATTTGAACACAATTGTTTTCGTTTTAAGATTCTTAGAGTGTTGGCATGTGTATGGCAAGGGGTTCAAAGTTCTGATGAGGGGATGCTTTCAAATTTTTACTTATTGAATTTGTTAATTTTTATCTTAATGGTTTGTGTTTCATGTGGCAAATTTAATTGTTCTTCAATGTTCAAAGATGCGTTTGTGGGTATCGTAGCTGGTAAACCCTCACGAGACTATAACTCGTCCACTAGGGACACCTAGGGGCTTAAAGGCTTGTGGCATATGCTAAGTGCCATCGTGTTACCTACGAAAGTGGTTTAAACTAGTTGTTTGTTTTCCGTTATTTGTTATTTTGTTTTCCTTTCGTTTTGTTTGCATTTTTGTTTCGTTCCGATTTTGCTCGAGGACGAGCAAAAGTTAGGTTTGGGGGTATTTGTTGGTTCCATTTTTTGATTAAAAATAGACCTTCACTAGTACCTTTATTCACCTACTTGTGTTCCATTCTCGGGTAATTATCGGTTGTTTTTAATATTTTTATCTAGTGTATAGGTAATAAGGTTTTGTGCGTAATTGAAGAGCCTTGGTGGATTAAATTGAAGATTTGGGAGTACACAGCTGTCATCTTTTGGAGGCTTCCATAAATTCTACAAGATGAACTAGGTTGAGACCCTTATATTTCTGGAAAGGTCACGATGTCTACTTTCCGGCAAATTTTACGGTTTGTGATTCCGAGTTTTCTAGAGGAAGTTATGCTCATTTTCACAACAGTGCGCAGACTCACAACTTTCATGTCAAGAGTTAAGTCACGAGTTATGTTTCGGAGGCTGTCATAAATTCTAGAGGATGAACTGGGTTTCGAGCTTTATATGTATGGAACGATATAGATGTCTACTTTCCAATGCATTTTACGGTTCATAATTTGGAGTTTTCTGGAGGAAGTTATGGTCATTTTCGTAACAGTGTGCAATCCTAAAATTTGGGCCAGTGAGCACCGCGACCTAGTACCGCGACCGTTGGTCGCGATACTTCGGTCGCTATGAAACTTCAATTTTTTGGCAGTGAGCACCGCGACCACAACATCGCGACCAGCGGTAGCGACCCACGGTCACGATGGCGACGCGATAAACCTTATTTCCAATGTCTATAAGTAGAAAAAGGGCTCTAAAGAGAGGGAGTTCGGCTAGGGCTCTAAGGAGAGGACCAAGAGGAGACCAAGAGAGAAGAGAAGAGGCAAAGAGGGGAGAAGAAGATCACCTTAGAACCAAGAGGGATTGGATTCAATCCTTGAGCCAAAATCTCACCATTAAGCTTGGATTTAGAGAAAGTGGAAGCTAGACAAATTCACAAGAGGAGGAGGACGAAAGTTCATCACACCTAGAGTTTTTCTATCCCTTTCCTTCTTTATTTTCTTGCTTGTAACTCTCTTTATTAATTAGAAAACATGTTTAGTTGTAAATCTTTGGTTATGAACTAAACTTGTAAGTTAGAGTTTTGTTAGATCTTATTCTATGAAGATTGAATGAATTGATTGTTTAATTTGTTGTGGTTGATTATTATGTTGTTGAGTGGTATTATTGTGCTTAATGTTTTTGAATGTGAAGGCCTACATTTAGATGATAAATTGGTTGTGTGTTATGTACCGAGAAGAGACGCCCACAACGTGCTCGATGTAATGTCCACAACAAGTAGAATTAGATAGAGATATACTAATTTGCTTGTGTGATCATATAGGGTGTTTATTGTGACTAATGCATTTTCATGCACTTGGATATACCATCGAGAGATAGGATATTAGTGTATGTGGAATAGGTCCGATTTACCTCGAGAGGGGACTTTGGATAATTTAGATAAACACGATCATCAACATGAATAATTAAACTACAACAATGTGCTTTCATGAAATTCAATTGAATGGATTAGGTGAATTCAAATACCCTAGCTCATCTCTCAATTTGGTTGTTTATTTCACGTTTTATGTTTGTTAGTTTTATCTCTCGTTTTCTTATTTTCAAACCTCCCGATTATCCAAATAGAAGTAAACTTAGTTAATTCTGATACTCAACGCTAAATATCCCTGTGGAGATGATAATTTACTCATCATTGTATTCCTTGTGCCGACCCCGTATACTTGCGGGTACAAAAAGGCGTAACACACCACCACTTCTCCGCTACTGTAAGAGTTGTAGGAATCATCCGCATGGAGTTTCCATGGATATGATCCCGCTTTGAGGTCGTTATTTTCGAGGATGCTTGCTTCAGTCAAAGGTTCCGTGAATTCTGTGATTAGGTCGGTGACCACTTGGGCCTTAATTGCAGTTCTCAGCTTGAAGCTTATGTCGAATTCGCTCAATTCTATTGCCCACTTTATCAATCTTCCTGACACTTAACTTTCACAAAACTTGTTTTAACGGACAGTTTGTGAATACTTCTATTCGATGTGCTTGGAAATACGGTCGTAATTTTCCTGTGGCCACGATTAGCGCCAATGCCATTTTTTTTGCATTCGGGTATCTTGTCTCCGCAGCGATCTAAGCTTTGCTCACATAATACACTGGCTTTTGTACTCCATTTTCCTTTCGGACAAGAACAGAGCTCGCCGTTGCCGAGGTTACTTACATATACAAATATAGTGTTTCATTATTAAGAGGTTTAAAAAGTTACCCCCTTGCCCTTTTTGATCGCTTTGAAGAATGAGAGGCACTTGTCGGTGGATTTTGCTATAAATCTGCTAGTGCCGCGAGACACCCTGTAAGAAGTTAAAACTCTTTAAGCATTTGAAGGGATTTTATTTTGATGATGGCGTTTATTTTCTCAGGATTAGCTTCGATTCCTCTCAATTTACCTGAAGCCACTCCAAATACGCACTTTTCTGGGTTAAGTTTCATCCCATATTGCTGCAAAACTTCAAAGGTTTCCTTCAAGTTGTCAGAGTGTTCTTCCGTCGTCAAGCTTTTGATTAACATGTCGTCGGCATATACTTCTATCGTTTTTCCTATCTGCTTGGTGAACATTCGATTGACTAACCTCTGGTAGGTAGATCCGGCATTTTTCAGGCCGAAAGGCATCACTGTGTAACGGTATAATCCTTGGTCAGTGGTAAACGCGGTCTTATCCTCATCTCGCGAGTGCATCTTGATCTGATTATACCCAGAATAAGTATTCATAAAGCTAAGAAGTTCGTGACCAGCTGTTTCATCCACTAGCTGATCGATCTTGGTTAGCAGAAAACTATCTTTTCGGACATGCTTTGTTAAGGTCTGTGAAATCTACACACATTCTTCATTTCCCGTTCTTATTTTTTACCAATACTACATTGGCTATCTAAGAAATGTAGTGGGATTCTCGGATTGATCTTGGGCCGATGAGCTTCTAGACCTCCTCTTTGATTGTTGCATTTCTATGGACGTTTAAACATCTTCTCTTTTGAACAAAAGGTTTGGCATCTCAATGAACAGCTAAACGTAGGATATGGTGTTAGGATCAATGTTGGGCATGTAAGCATGACTCCAAGTAAATATATCTCTAAAGGACAAATTATAGTGAACCTACCTGAGATTTGTCATTTTACAGTCTGAAATAACTTTATGAAAAACTGACAGTGAACCCCCTCTGTCGTTACCGTTGACCATTTTAAAAGTTTAAAAAGACCAAAATGTTCATAATTAAAAAGGACATATTATAGTGAACCTACCCGAGGTTTGTCATTTTACAGCCGGAAATACCTTTATGAAAAATTGACAGCAAACCCCCCCTACTGTTACCGTTGACCATTTTAAAAGTTCAAAAAGACCCCTAATTAAAAAAATTAAAATTTTAAAAAACAAAGGGTGAATTGCACTAAAGTTTCTCTTAATTTTTTTAAAAATTAAGAACAATAAAAAAAATTTAATGGATCTCCACCATTCATCAATCTTGATGGATGATGGAGATCATATTAAAAAAATAATTTTTTAAAAAAATAATAAAATAAAAAATAAATTTTGGTTGGATGGAGATAGAGCATCTCGACTGTTCATCAAAATTGATGGACAGTGGAGATCCAATCTGAAAATTGGATCTTCATCAAGATCCAAAAAAAAAAATTTGAATTACTCAATAGATTCAATCTCCAGCGATGGAGATTTTACTTTTTCAAAAAAAAAAATTTTGTTCTTAATGGAGATCCAATTTTCACTGTCCATCAATCCCGATGGACGGTCGAGATCCAATCTCGAGGTTGGATCTTCATTTCCATCCAACCAAAATTTGTTTTTTATTTTTATAATGAGCTAATTGCATGGATCTCCCTTGAAGTTTTGCCAACTACAAGCGGAGTCAACTTTATCGTTTATTGACAAACACCTCCCCGGCCCTTAGTAAAATTTGGTCAAATGTAACGGTTAATCAAGAGAGGTTTTTGTCAAAAACTTAAAAGAGTTGGCTAAAAGTTGACTCCGCCTGTAATTGAGCAAACCCAAAAGAGGGAAGGCCTTTGTCAATAAATCTAAAAGTTAACTCAACCTGTAATTGAGCAAAACTCAGGGGAGGTAGGCATTATTTACTTTTTTATAATTGTTATTTAAAAAAAATAGTTTTTTAATATGATCTCTATCATCTATCAAGATTGATGAACAGTGGTGATCCATTAAATTTGTTTGCTGTTTTTAATTTTTTTTTAAAAAAATAAGATAAACTCAAGGTACCTTAATGCAATTCACCCTTTGTTTTTTAAATTTTTAATTTTTTTAATTAGGAGTATTTTGGTCTTTATAAATTTTTAAAACGATCAACGGTTATCTTTAATGGTCAATGGTAATGGCAGGGGGGGTTCGCTGTCAAATTTTTATAAAGTTATATTCTGACTGTAAAATGACAAACCTCAGGTAGGTTCGCTGTAATTTGTCCTTTTTTAATTAAGGGTATTTTGGTCTTTTTAAACTTTTAAAACATTCAACGGTTATCTTTATCGATCAACAGAAACGGTAGGGGGGTTCGCTGTTAATTTTTTATAAAGTTATTTTCGGCTGTAAAATGGCAAACCTCGGGTAGATTCACTATAATTTGTCCATCTTTAAATTCTCAAAACAGTTGGATCAGACTTTCCCTGACTTTAGTGCTCAAATTCGAACCAATCTTCACGGTTTTTCTGGTATGTTTGTGTCTAGTATCACGTTTTCTGTGGGTTCTATGTCTCCTTCTTGTTCCCTTGTCATAGGCTCTCTTGGATCCAGAGTGAACTCCTATAGAACTTCAGGTACCCTTATTCTTCTATCTTCATTGTTCGTCATCTTTCTTAGCTTTCTTTCTTTTTTCTTCCTCGTGTATTTTCTACGACTTGGTGTGACTTTGAGCATGGGGTGATTGGTGGGAGTTGAGGTGAGGTAGCTGATGTGCTGCCCGGTATAGTGGAAACTACCTGGGTTTGCCTGTTTGGAGACAACAGAATCTCAATTGGTGTCATTTGCTGGAGGTTGTGCTCTTCGTTCTGGTCACGTGGATCCATCGTCTCAAGGTTTCCTCAGAGGAATCAAACACAACCTTCCTTCTAGCGCTAAATTGTTGACAGTTGTAGATGCTGAAATCTACGCTTAATGACCTAGCGATCTGTTGTGATTAATTAAGGGGACGATGATCTGCAAAACAATAAGAAGAGTGGAGTGCTCTTGGAACACCGAGGTAGTGCCAGCCAAAGAGCCTCTGACTCCCAAGTTAGATAATGAATCTAGATGGGAAAAGACAAGCAAGACGAAAGATACCTAAATTTGAGTGTATGTCGTACAGTATGTGATGTATGTCGTGCAGTATATAACGTTACGTCAAGCGTGATAAAGATATAGAGGAGGCTACGTCGTCCATAGCTGATCTTAGGATTGCATCGTGCGATAGGTAGTACGCTTAGAGGAGACTGGTATATAAGCACGTCGTGCGGTACTTTAATTGTCGTCGAGTAGAAAATGATATGCGTCAAGTATACTTCGATTATACGTTGGTAACAACGATGTAGATGGAGGCTATATCGTGCATAGTTGGCTATTTGGGCAGCGTGTCGTGTGCTTGAGTAATTTCTTAGAGTAACGTGTCTCTTGATAGTAAGAAAATGCTTAATATCTAAGTGATAACTTTAATGTCAAAATGCTTGCCCCCAGAAAATGAAGTCATGAAGCTGTATTTATAGGGGTTTGGGGTGTCTCCTTTCCTTCCCTCGTTAGGGCATGATCAAATCTCAGACCCCATAGTCGGTTACCCCTTTCTCTCTTTCATCATGACCTTCTCTGAACGGTATTCGAGGGGGAAGACTTGTCAGGCGGCTCAAGTCACATCACCATTAATGCTACTGTATTGGTGTGTCTTAGCTTTAGGGGCAAGTGTATTTAATGCAGTCAAGTGCATTAAATGCCTGCTATTTCGGCTGAAACTATATTCTAATGGACGTTGATTTGACAAATGACAGGAGATTGCTTTAGAGCTTATATGTTTGACTTATCCAAGAAGTTGCTCGGACCAATATTCCATATTTCATTTACTCGTTGTTACCGAGAACTTCCTCATCTTTTAAAGATGGTTCATTGGGCCTTTTGGATGTCTTGAGCTCAAATCACATGTTTGGGCTTCCGTACTGGACTTATAATACGACAAACTTGTTTTGAAAAACCACCCACAACACATACATACACACATACATACATATACATATATATATATATATATATATTTGTAAAATCTATTAAATTAGAATATAAGCAATTAGCCTTAGATGACAATAGAGGAGGGATTGACAAATATTTCATGACATATACATTTCTATATTTTTCAATATGTTTCGTGTGATTGATTCTATTAAACGGATGGACAATATCACATGAACATATATAAGAAAAACCACTGAAATAATAAACTGAAAAACTGATAAAATGAATTGTACTAAAATGCAAAAGAGTAATGCTAGGTTATCATAGCCATCAATATCAAGAGTATAAAGTCCAACTATCAATAGCAACGTAGTGATGACTTACTGGGTGCTAATAATATATGCACTGACTGGTTGCTTCATCTTTACATTGCAAACCTATTCACATTCTTGCTTCAAGTGAGGAAAGGAGGCAAAAATTTCTTCTTTTTGGAGAAACAAAAGTACAATGAACATGCAAATAATGTTGTTTTTTGATAGTTGAATTTTGAAGATGAAAGCACCCTAAAAACATTGAATGGACACTAATCAGTAGTTGAATGCCGGTGCCACCAAGAACCACATAAAATTGATGTTTTGATTATTTTACTTTCTTTTGTATGTGCTTGGTGAATGTTTATATATAAAATAATCAAAATGCATATGATTTTAATTGCTTGGAGGGTTTGCATTGCATGAAAATCATATTATAAAATTATAGGATATGTTTTGAGTCTATGATGATACTAGAGATTGTTTCCAATATCCACCTCCTCAATTTCATGCTGCTAATGTAAGAAAAACTTCTCTGTATAATATAATAATCAAGTAATAATATATAAAAACATAAACACAAATCAATACAAAACTGGTACAAGTCTTGCCATGTTTACTGCTCTATTAGATGGTGGACATGCAGTAGCCAAAAACAAATGGCATTAAGCCCAGGCCCAATGGCCCAAAGAAGGATGACATATAAAAAAGGCCCAAAAAGCCATTACCACATTTAAAGCTCGCAAATAACAGAAGAAGCCCATAAAGCCCATGGGCTAAATCAAAGGTTCCCCAAGCATTATAGAACACAACAGTTTAGTAGAGCGGTCAAAAGGGAACCTCAGCCAGATATCAGGGATCCTTTATGGATAGAACGGTTTCACAATCCTAGAGATACCCCATTAAATACGAGATCTTCCTTTAAATGATAAATCAGTAACGCCCCCGTAGATCGCTCTAATAGATACTGATTATCCCTTGTATAAAAGGGAGAATCCCATCACTTGTCTGGGATTGACTTTTTTTCCATTGAAAAGAAACTTGATTGTCTCTTTCACATTCTCACTTACACTCGCTTGAGAGTAGTTTGGTCAATTCTTCTCCGGCGATTCTCTCACGTTCAACAGTCATATATTACGGCAAAGCACACTCATAATTTGATCACACTTCCCCAAGAAGTCATTATAAGGAGTAAATTGCTTAACTCAATTGTTTATTTTTCTCTCTTTATTGTTACCCACTTCTAACTTAAATATTGGAGTGTCCTTGGTCGGCACCACCTCGGTGTCTAAGAGACCTCTTATTCTCTTGATTGTTAGTTTTGCAGGTTGTAGGTATCTGTTCCGCTACCTACGCAATTCAGGGTCTACAGGACACAAAAATGTTGTATGTGTGTGCACGCACATGCGTTTGAGCGTGTGTGGGCACCAGAGGCGGGCCTGTAAAATTGCCCAGGTAAGCTTTTTGAAATTTTGTTAAATCTAATTACAAGTTTACCCTCAATACTTCACTAATATTATAAATTTGCCCTTCATACTGATTAAATTAAAAAAAAAAAAAAAAAAACCTCTATGCTCTTTGTCTCATTTGCTCTAAGCTCTATGCCAATCTGCTCTTACTCCTCTCAAGTTTCAAATCTAATCAAAATCTCAAAGAATTAAAGTCAGCCAGCCTTCCTCTCTTCTTGTATTTAAGTAAATTTCTTAATTTTTAATTTATTCATTCAAATTAACAAGTTAGGGTTTTGGGTTTGTGTTTTGTTACATTTAATTTTTGGGTTTTGTTTAGGGTTTACAATTTGTTAATTCTAGTGTTTTAATTTATTCCTTCTTAAAGAATTATGTTTTTAATTTAGTATAGATAGTAATTGCATATTGGATTGGATCTAATCTATTAACTATATACTACTAATTGAGATTTTTATATTAATCTTGATTATTAAGTTGTTATTTGACCAATTATTTAACCAAAGAGTTTAATTTTATATTATAATGTCAAACAACCATAATTTTAAGCTAAGAAAAAACCCTCCTTTCATACTTATGGAAAAATGGAGATTATCAATTATCGAGTGGTTAAGTTCTCCGTGTGATATTGGCGGTTCAAGTTTGCCTACTCCCTCTGAAAATTTTGAAATTGAGAATGTTTACGCTCGATAAGATATTAACACTCCTTATTATGTACGTGATTCATGATTACGTCTCCCAATAGGAGTTTATCCAGCTGACAAACGTGATTATGTTCGAAAAGTATTTATAAAAATGGGACCGTTTCAACCTATGTTGGATAAATATCCACCTATTTCAAATGGTAAACATACTCGAAGATTTCAACAATCTTGGTTCCAACAATTTTCTTGGCTTGAATATTCGATAGAAAAAAGATAGAGCATTTTGTTTTCCATACTTTCTTTTTGATAGTGTTCTGTCAAAACATCTCACATTTATAATTGATGATTTCCAAAATTGAAAAATAATCAATTGTAGGAAAAAATGTTCATTTTTACAACATGAAGTGAACATAATTCACAACATAAGTTTGCCATCTAAAATTGAGATAACTTCAAAGATTCATCTCAGCAATATTGACAAAGTCATGAATACACCCTCTCTACAAGAAACTTTACAAAATTGGTTGACTCAAGACCTCACTAGAGACGGTAAAGTGGCTAGCAATGTAAGAGTGTGCTTTTCGGGGTCATAATGAATTCATCAATTATACCAATTGTGGGAACTTTATTCAGATGGTAAAGTTACAAGCAAGAGTAAATCAAGAAATTGCTAGGATTGTTCTAGAAAATTCTTCATAAAATACTAAGTATACATCACATTGGATTCAAAAGGAGTTGTTGAATATTCTAGCTAACAAAGTGCGATCTAAGATCCGTGAGAAGGTCGAGAATGCCAAATTCTGTATTCTTATTGATAAAGCAGTTGATGAATTCAATAAAGAACAAATGGCAACTATTCCTCCATAAGTTCTTTAAGAGGCATTCAAGAGTTAGATCCCTCGGGTAAAAACTTCTCAGGTCAAATTGCACGATTCTTGGAGAAATCAAACCTATATTTCAATTATTTTGATGGTGAAGTACTGATGAAAGAAATTTTTAAAAATACAAGTGCAATATTAGTTGTTGGAAACAATAACAGAATTTGTGGAGGCATAATTGAACTGCAAGATTCAGGGCCTAGGTTGAAAAAAGCGTTTTTGAACGTGTCAAATGAAAATCTCCTTAAAACAACTGATGGGTTTGCTCTAACAAATTTGATTAGTGTAGGTAGCCTTGGCTCACTATATAAGGGAATTCTTTATCCGGATGGAACTACTGTTGCGGTTAAATTACTTAATCTTCAGCGCCAAAGAGCTTGTAAGAGTTTTACAGCCGAGTGTAAAGCATTAAGAAATATCCGCCATAGAAATCTCGTAAAAGTTATAATTTCATGCTCAAGTATGATTCTCAGGGTAACGACTTCAAAGCTATAATTTACGAGTCATGGCAAATGAGGGTCTTAAAAAGTGGTTGCATCTGACTTTAGAAACAGGGGAAGAACTACTCGAAATTCAAAGTCTTACCCTTCTTCGGAGAGCCCGCATAGCAATTGATGTGGCATTTGTATTGGATTATCTCCCTCATCACAGTGAAGAACCCATCCTGCACTGCGATCTAAAACCAAGCAATGTTCTTCTTAATGATGACATGATTGCTCATGTTGGGGATTTTGGTCTAGCATGGTTTCTTCCGGAAGTCCAAATATGTAACCAAAGCAGCTTTGTGGTAGTAAAAGGAACAATTGCCACAACACTGCACTACTTTGTGTGAGTTTGGATTTCCTTTATCTCACTGCTCTATGTTGTGGTGTTATAACACTAGAGCTAAGCCTTAGCTCAAAATCCAGTCTTTCAAAGCATATATAGGTAGATGCTCACTTTGTGCGAGACAAGGTGCCCGCTGGATAACTTGAAATGAGGTACATTCCTACTCAAGATCAGATAGCTGATGGATAACTTGAAATGAGGTACATTCCTACTCAAGATCACTTTGTCTACATATTGGTTTTTGCTTCTGAGTTACAAACTGAATATTGTTCGATCACCCCAATTTAGTTTGAGAGATGATGTAAAGGATGTTAATTGTGTTCAGCAAGCAGTGCAGCTTGGCTAGCTTGGCACAAAGTGGCCATGAGAAGCATCAGATTAAAAGGCAGCAATTTGGTGATGTCTTGCAAGTCAAGGTTCATGAATACAAACTTAGGTGGCCATTGTGAGTGCTGCCACTTGAACTCTTAGTTGTACACATCAGCTGCCATCTCTGCTGATGATGATTGGCAATAACAGAATGACACATCAGCAGTTGACAACTGCTATTTAGCTGGTATTCTAGCTGACAATTGGCTGGCAGCTCACATACTCTTTACTTGCAATATTCGGTTGAGTTTGTTAGAGATGAATGACTAGGATTGATTCTCAATCTTGTATATTTTATATTGTGTAAAGTCTGATATTATAATTAACGAGAATCATAGTACAATGCTGCCTCCAGAATTCTATTTTTCTGTTTTTTAATTCTGCAATTGATGAAGCTTGAGTCACAAGCATCTTTGGTGTTTTATCAAACACCATTGATATAAGATCAAGTTCTTTGATCTTTCAATGCAACCCCATGTAACCTCAAGACTTGTGTCCTTATAACTATACTATTCTCATTTAATTTTTTTTCTTTTTCTTGTTGTGTGTAATGTGTGGAGTATGGTCTAGTATGGTCTAGGTAAGTGAATTGTCAATAAATAGGAATATCTACAGGTATGGAATTTTACTGTTTGAAATGATGACCAGTAAAAAAAAAAAAAAAACACCAGATATTATATTCAAGGGGAACCTTAGTTTTCATAATTATGTTAGAATGTCATTATCTGATTCGGTGATGGACGTTATGGATCCATTACTTATTAACAAAGATGTTGCTGTAACCATAGGACGATAAATAACAATAGAAATAACTGGCCGTGTCCGGTATCTATGTTGGCTTTTGTACTTGGCGTTTAAATGGGTTTTCAACATACAATAAAGAAATCAAATGGTCAATTGTGGGCAGATATATATTATATAAAAACAACTGATCGTCAATATTCATCCGTTGAAATAGAATAGTTGTTCGAGACAAATATTTATGTGTTCTTCTTTCTCTGAAGTGACTCCATCAGTACTATATATTAATCGGTGAATGGCGTGCGATGACAGCCAACTAAAACTAATTAAACGGTCAAAACAAATACCGCAAGCTTTCAAAACTCAGTTGCTAAATGACAACTATGTCTAATCCCAGGTCAACAATAATAAAAATAAATCATGATAGTCAACATGAAATTTCAAAATGTCTATATTTTTTCAATTTCAACATAAATTTAAAATCTCATTTAATTTGTTGATGTAGCCTGTAGGAGAACTTTTGGTTCATGTCTCGATCACACCAAAATGGAAAATTTAATACATATATATATATATATATATATATATATATATATATATATATAACTTGGATGAGAGTTGATATGAGCTCGAGATTACCACAAAAAATTGATATTTATTGCATTGATTTTTTATGAATCACGCAGGTCAATGAAAGTTAAAATCTTGAAGTAGATTGTGAAATGGAGATCATATAACAAGGAGTATCTTATCAATTATTTTGTATGTAGTTTTCCCTAATAAGTGTATTCAATAAAATTTTGTGGGATGTGCCTATTGAGGTCTCACCAAAACTGAATTTTTCTTTCCATCAATCTCACCTATATTTATTATTGTGGTCTAGCTTTACCAAGCTTCCTGAGTTAGCAACACAATTTTGAGGAACAACAATATCAAAGCATAATATGACAAGTCTCTCTCTCTGTGGAATAAAATCTATATACTTTCATCGATTATATACTTTGGTTTTCAGTACATTGTCCATTTTCTCCAACGATCCGTACACTAGTCGATAATGGTTTACCAAGGTTTCTTAGCATCATTTGCAGTCCAAAATTCTCCATTCTCCCAGCGACCCCCTAGCTGGAGGTTCTTATCATCGTCATCGTCATCATCAAAATGATAATCAAAATCTGAATCTGAATCAAACAAATTCTCAAAACCATCTTCGTATTCATCATCATCATTGTCATCATCGTCATTAGGTTCTTCATTGCCACCATCATCATATTCGCCAAGATTGTTTCCGTATATTTTTTGCTTTCTATTCTCTCGTCTAATCCTCTTTCCTTCCCTAACCAACTGCATCAACTTTTCTTTTATCACCAAAGTTTCATCCTTCTCTAAAAGCACACCCTTGTCATCAAACGCTTCGACCAACATCACAGAGTTCCTTAAACCTTTCAAACTGACGTAGAATAATTCCGGGTGCCTCAAAATCAACGCTCTCAACTTATTTGGCAGCCCGAAATCCTTCCTAAAATGAGTTAAATGGTCTACTAAAGTCCTCTTTTCAACCATCATCCCAAGCACTTCTCTCACCACCGCACAAGCTCTCTTCTCCGCTTCAAGAGACTCTTTAGCTAATTCTTCTATTGAGGTGTTATACGGGCACACAGTTGGAAGTTCTCCAAACTTTATCAAGAAGTCCCTATGACGTCTCTTCAAATTCAATCCTTTTCGGAGCCTCAAGTGCTTGAATTTTAAAGGCCTGTCTACTATTAATGCAGGTGAGTTCCCTTTAGGATCAGGCAAAGGACTTGCCAGCTGCGGGTCCCATGATACAAGCTCTAGCGCTCGGCCATATGAGGTGTCGACAATCTTAAATCTTTCTTGATAGTCATTGCAAAGACGAGACCGAAAATTAGGAGGTAGGCCAAGATCAGGGGCAAGGTGAACCAGTTTTGAAAGCGTAAGGCGGTGATGAGAAGAGAGCATGAGAAGCTTCTGAAGTTTGTTCGCCAAAGTGATAGAAATGGCTGATTTGAGATTCATTTCTTCCCTAGCGAGGGCTGCTGCAGTTGTGGTTAAACGGACACACAGTTGATAGCCTGATTTCGTTGCATTCAATGGCGTTGGTGGCATTGGAATGCTGAAGAGTTCGAATATCGTAGGGTAACGATATATCATTGAGCGGATGGAGCGATGCTCCGGGAGGGAAAGATAAGATCGACATTTGGATAGAATGTGGATGGGGATAAAGTGTTTTGGCTTGGAAAGTAGAAGTGTTTTCAGCTTCTGAACAAAACGGATTTTGTTTGCCTTCACAACATGCTTGTCTAATGAAGGACTGCGAACAATCTTGGGAGCTGAACACGAAACTGAAAATGAGAAATTTCTAGGCTTCTTCCTACTAGTTTGACGATCTCCATTAATGTTTCTCAGCATCCATGACGGAGAAGACAGGAAGAAACCAGAATCGAACAAAATATTGTTTTGGGAAGAAACAGAAAAGCACAATGTCATTTTTTTCTCAGATACGTGACACGCGAAGGGATTATTTCGATGCAATGATATCAAAATGAGCACAGCAGCATGATTACGTATCGTCTCCACCTGACAACAAACGTATACAGGTTGTTAGTAACGAGGTTCACAGTAAATTCCATGACACAAGCACAAAATGTTGTTCTACATTGACATTCAACAGAACCCAATTACATTCTTATTGAAAAAACTTACACGAGAGAGCATAAATTAAAGCTTTAAATCACATATTAATCAAACAGATTTAGACAGATTAAAAGTAACCAAATTTGCATTCTATGCATGCCCACAGACAATAAAAAAGGTGAAAAAAAAAAAAAAGAAACCATTAAAAGGGGTTCAAAGCATTTAACTTCATACTATTAAACGGTCAGGCTGCGACAGTGTTGATTGATATTTGATACAACAGAAAATGCTTGACAACTTACAAGAGCGAAGTTGATGCATATGAGAGGAAATTTTTCTTCAAATAAAATATATGAACTAGTAAATTGTAACGAAAGAGGGATACTACATGTTGTTAAAAGAAACTAATTCTAGAATTGCATATAAAATGAAGTACATCCAAACACACGGTGAGCAGCCTAGAAAATGCAAACAAACAGGCGCAGCAGTAGTATCTTAAAAGTTTAACAAAGTCATCAGCTAGACACTATCACAAACACATGGTGAGCAGCCTAGAAATAGCGTTTTTTCATACATTATCAAAAACAAAATGCATAATCAAGTTAGAGAGATGTGTGATTTCAAGTTTATCATAAAAAAAAAAAAGAACGAAATCAGAGAAAGAGAAGAAGAATTTGCCTGGGACAACTGAGGTCAAAAGTAGATACTGCACAACAACAAAACCCAAACAAAAATGGATTCTTTTTTGCCTTTTTAACTGGTCTTGCAGTTGCTCGCGAAGCTATAACACTGATAACCAGAGAGTTGACGCCAAGGATTCATATATAAAATTTGGTCAGAGAAAATAATTTTATATATAAATCGATTTTTTTTTTTAATGAAACTTCAAATATATATAAAATATAATAGATATATACTACCTGCGGGTGCTGGCCATTTAATGCTCAGTTCATTCATGTTTATCAATTTGGAAATTTTTACTAATTTATTCTTCAAAGTTTCATGTCATTTTCATTTTAATTTTGAATATAATAAAAATATTATCTTTATTTATTGTCATATTTATTCTTTATTTAGTACTCTCTTTTTTTCTTCTTAATTTTGTTTGTCAAAAAGAAGTTGTATGACAAATCTCAATTCCACTTCAATAATAATTTAGCAATCTACTATGATTCAATTGTCAATTTGAAACCTTCATTAAAAATGGCTGTGAAACCAAGTGAGATACCAAAGATCAAGAGCCATTTTTGTTCGTCACAATTTCCATTTACTGGGTTTCCCACTACTAATACTACCTACTTGACAGTAAAAGGTGAAAAAAAAAAATGAAAGAAAGTGGAAACCAAGCTCAAATTGTTGAAAGAACTTGGATTTCCTTAGAATCAAAATTTTTAGTTAACCTATTTCAATGACAATTTCCAAGTTACAAGGGTGCTATATGTGTGTGTGTAGCAGTCAATCATTTGTGTGAAGGTAACAACCGAAGCTGCCACTGCTGAGTTAGAGAAGAGCTATGCAGGGAACAGAGCAGAAGAGGATCAGCAGCATTCAGCTAAGCATATCAGCAAGGATCATGATCAATCAGATTATGATCATCACCATCCTACTAGACTTTTAAGATCAAGTGTTAGTATAGGTGGTTAGCAGCTGATTATCTCACTCGTAACAGAATAATAGAATTTGCCATGTAAGCAAATTCTATTATCATATTTTTCAGATGATTTTATTAGTTAAGATTCGATTAAGACTTCATGGAAGTTAATGTATAAATAGTGTTAGATTTCTATAAACTAAATACATTGAATAACAGAATTTTCAGAGCTCTAAAACTACCATTAACGACCTCTTGTTCTTCTAGTTTTCTCTTAGGATTTTCATCAAACAGTTAAGTGTTTCTATCAAACACTTTGCAGACTATAGCTATCTGCCTATTTCACTTGGTATCAGAGTCAACTGACTCACGTCCAATGGCTACCACTTCCGCAAACGCTTCTTCTTACTTCTTAGATACCTCCTCAGATTCAACAAGAAGAATGGATTTTTCTTCACTAGCAAAAACCTTAAACTACAATCTTCCTATCAAGCTTGACCAAACCAATTTCATATATTGGAAAACACAAATATTACCTGCAATCCATGCCTTAGAGCTAGAGGATTTCATCGATCTATTGAAGGCACCACCAGAGAAATATGTGAATGTTCATGTTATAGATGAAGCTGGAATAACAAGGATCGAACAAAGAGTTAGCAAGAACTACCAGCAATGGAAGAAGTCAGACCAAATTCTTCTTTTTTGGTTGATTTCTACCTTGAGCCAGAAAGTTGTAGGCAAAGTCACAAAATGCAGATCTGCCGTTGAGATCTAGATGAAACTCGAGAAATTGTACTCACACAAATCTATGGCAAAGATCCTCCAACTTAGACAGCAACTACAAACTCTTAAAAAGGGCTCACTCTCTATCAGTGATTATATTTTGCATATTAGAACAGTTGCCAATACTCTATGCTCAGCTGGAGAGGAAGTGCCTAAGAGATATCTAATTTTAAGTTTGCTAAATGGTGTTGGTCATGAATATGACGCTGTGGTGGTGCTGATCTCGTCTCAACAAAGAACTATTGGGCTTGAGGAAGCTCAGTTTCTGTTTCTTATGCACGAGCAGCGCATAGAACAGCTCAATTCCTCAGCTCAAGTTGTTGTTCTTGGAGCACACTTTGCAGCAAACAATGGAGGAGACAAAAGGGATCAAAGAGGAAACCAAAGCAACAATTATCAGAATAATAGAGAAAGTTCCCGAGGAAGAGGAAGAGGAGATAGATATGGTGGTAAGAGACTTTATTGTCAATTATGCACTAAACCCGGTCACCATGCTTTTCAGTGTTTTCACAGATTTGATCAACATTTTGTGAGACCTAGCCCACCAAACAACAACAACAATTCTTTTAGTTAACATGCTCAAGCATTTGTCAGTTAATCTGCACCTAGCAATGAGAATTTTCGCTCAAGTCAAGGCATATCCTATCAGTAGAACAGCCCACAAATGCAGCCTCAGGTTCAGCAACCTCAAGTGCAGTGCTATATGCAACCTCAATATCATTAAGCCTCAGCCTACATTGCCTCCCCAGTGGTAGTGAATGACCCCTCATGGTATATAGACAGTGGGGCAACAAACACATAACTGCATACCTACAAAATCTTGCACTGAATTCAGCATACGATGGGAGTGACAAACTTGTTGTAGGTAATGGACAGCACCTCTCAATCTCTAATATTGGGCACACAAATATTATCTCTAGTGTTAATCCTAGCAAGCAAGTTAAGTTGAATCACATTTTGCATGTTCCTATGATAACTAAAAACTTTATTAGTATATCAAAAATTACAAGGGACAATTATGCAATTGCTGAGTTTTATGCTAATGGTTGTGTGATTATGGATCGACAAACTGGAATGGTACTCCTCCAAGGTCCTGTTAAAGATGGATTGTACCAACTAAACTTGCCAAATGTGTTCTACTCAGGCCAAGATGGTTATAGATTTGCTTGTAAATCTGTTTGTACAGATTCCTATAATAACAGGCCAACACAGCAAGCTGCCTTTGCTGCCTCTGTCAATTCCTCTCTTTGGCATGCACAATTGGGTCACCCAGCCCCTCTAATCTTGAAGAAAATATTAGGCAGTCTTCATTTGCCTTGTAATATTGCATCTTTAGAATTTTGTAATTCTTGTAAACTAGAGAAAGTGCATAAATTGCCATTCTCTAGATCAATGATTTCTGCAAAAGAACCCTTAGAACTTGTATATAGTGATCTATGGGGACCCTTTCCTCTTATGTCTACACATGGTCACAAATACTATATTGCTTTTGTTGATACATATACTAGATATATATGGCTATTTCCTCTCAAATTAAAATCTAATGCTCTAGGGTTGTTTATTCAATTTCAAAAGTGTGTTGAGTTGCAATTAGACAAGAAGATTAAGTGTATGCAACCCGATATAGGAGGTGAATTTCTTTCTTTTGTTCCTTATCTAACTAAGCAAGGGGTTCAAGTTAGGTTTTTTTGTACATATACTCATGAGCAAAATGGGGCGGTAGAGAGGAAACATAGGCACTTGATTGAAACCGGACTCACTCTCCTAGCCCATGCCAAGATGCCTCTTCATTTTTAGCTTGAAGCTTTTCAAACATCTTATTTTCTTATCAACAATCTACCCACATCCTTACTTGGTTTTCAATCACCATATGAAAAACTATACCACAAACCTCCAAACTACAATTTTCTTCATACTTTCAGATTTTCTTGTTTTCCCGATTTTAGAAACTATTCTACTCATAAGCTAAATTTCCACACCATTAAGTGTGTATTTCTAGGATATAGCCATGATCACAAAGGTTACAATTGTTTACTGTCCTCTAGAAAAGTTGTGGTAACTAGACATGCAGAATTCAATGATATAGAATTCCCATATCAACAGATTTTTCTTCAAGGTTCTATGTCTCCTAGCAGCTCAGGATCTGGTTCCCCACCTCTACAGAATATTTTTGAGCTAGTTTCTAATGTCTCTCAAACACCATCAGCTCCAGTTCCTTATGGTTTAGCATCTACTTCACAGTCTTTATTGCCTTCTATTGTTGGTACCGCATCACATTATGTTGCTCTAGATTTTGTTAAATCAGGTCTTGGTCTCTCAAGTGCTGCATCCTCTGGACATGCTGTTTCTAAGTCTGTATCTGCACCAAAAATACTGATTCCACAACCTACCTTATCTTCACATCCTATGGTTACTCATTCCAAAAATGGAATTTACAAACCAAAGGTTTGTATCTCCAGCTGGGTTTTACCATCTTCCTTCTTAACAGCTACTGAACCAGCAAATGCCAAGGAAGCAATGCAGAATTCATCTTGGCTGCAGGCCATGAAGGATGAATATCATGCTCTCATGAAGAACCATACTTAGACCTTAGTTCCATCTACAGCAGCCATGAATGTCGTAGGCTGCAAATGGGTTTTCAGAACCAAGTTTAACTCTGATGGCTCTTTTCTTAAACATAAATCTAGGTTGGTGGTCAAGAGGTTTCATCAAACCCCAAGCCTTGATTTTTTGGACACTTTCTCACCAATTGTAAAGGCTGCCACAATCAGAATTATGTTCACTCTTACTGTTTCCTACAACTGGGTTATTCATCAAGTGGACATAAATAACGTTTTTTTTTTTAAATGTGGATCTTCATGAGGTGGTCTACATGCAACAACCCGAAGGGTTCACAGATCCTCAACAGCCCTCACATGTTTGTCTTCTCAACAAAGCTCTGTATGGCCTTAAATAGGCTCCTAGGTCCTGGTTCCACAAACTTAAGGCTGCTTTGATGTCATGGAGATTTACAAATTCAGCTTCTGATGTGTCCTTGTTTGTTCAACACTCCTCATCTCATGTTGTCTACCTATTGGTTTATGTGGACGATATACTAATCACGGGCAACAATCCCTCTCAGATTAGACTGCTTATCTAGCAACTACACTTTACCTTTGCTCTTAAGGATCTCAGCCCTGTCCATTACTTCTTGGTTTGACTGTTTCTTACATAGTCAAAGTACATCATGGACCTTCTCAAGAGGACTAACATGTTAGATTGTAAACCATGTGATACTCCTCTAAGTGCTAATGCCAAGTTGTCTCTACATTATGGAGATCCTTTTGCTGATCCTAAAGCCTATCGAAGCACTATTGGGGCTTTGTAATACCTCTCTCTCACACGCCCTGATATTTCGTTTGTGGTTAACAAACTTAGTCAATTTTTGGTGGCACCAACTCAATCTCACTGGCTTGTGTGTAAGAGTGTTCTGCGATATCTTAAAGGGATAGTTTCTACTAGTCTTTGGTTTAGGCCTGCGTCCAAGTTCACCATTGAAGCATTCTCGGATGCTGACTTAACGAGTTCTCTTGATGACCGACGCTCCACCAGTGGCACTTGTTTGTTTTTGGGTGGTAATCTTATTGCTTTATGCTCTCGTAAACAGCCTATGGTTGTTCGGTCTAGCATAGAAGCTGAATATTGCGCCATGGCCCTGGTTACTACAGACATCCTTTGGCTTACATCTCTCATGTCTGAGCTTTATGTTTCTATTTCAAGACCAACTATTACCTGGTGTGATAACATTGAGGCTAATGCTCTAGCTCAAAATCCTATCTTTCACTCTATGACTAAACATGTAGAGATAGATGTTCACTTCATTAGAGAGAAAGTGGCATCAGGGGTGATTGAGCCTAGGTACATACCTACTGCTCACCAAGTTGCAGATATCTTGAACTAAGGGCTTGTCTACTGATCAGTTTCAATGTCTATGTTCCAAACTCACTCTAGCTATCTCACCACAGCTTCGTTTGCGAAGGAATGTGAAGGTAACAATTGAAGCTACCACTGCTGAGTTAGAGAAGAGCTATGCAGGGAACAGAACAGAAAAGGATCAGTAGCATTCAGCTAAGCATATCATTAAGGATCATAATCAATCAGATCATGATCATCACCATCACCATCCTACCAGACTTTTAAGATCAAGTGTTATAGTATAGGTGGTTAGTAGCTGATTATCTCACTCATAACATAATATCAAAATTTGTCATGTAAGCAAATTTTGTTATCATATTTTTCAGATGATTAGAGTTAGTTATGATTTGGTTAAGACTTGATGGAAGTTGATGCATAAATAATGTTAGATTTCTGTAAACTAAATACATTGAATAACAGAATTTTCAGAGCTCTAAAACTGCCATTAATGGCCTCTTGTTCTTCTAGTTTTCTCTTAGGATTTTCATCAAACAGTTAAGTGTCTCTATCAAACACTTTGCAGACTATATCTATCTGCCTATTTCACTATTTGGTAGTAGCATGGCACAAAACTGGCCGCATTGCAGCTTTGAAATCTTCGTAGAATCTTTGCTCGGAATATCTGCCTGCACGCCGCCTTGCAGCTGCAGCCATCTTCAGTCTCTCCGTCACTGGCATTCTTATAATTTTTAGAATGGCATCTGCATATTCTTCGGCATTTTGGGCAAGAAATCCTGTTTGCTGGCCGTCTTCTTCTAAAACGATGTCCATTTTTGGGCCAGCAGAATTATGAGCTGAAGATGGAAGAGAAGTTTATGAGAAAACACAATGCATACAAAAGCGTCTATACAATAGTATATTTAAGTACGCAAATCTGTTTAACTAAGAAATCTTTTAAAACGCTCACCAATGGGGATGGCGCCCGCGGCCATGTATTCTACAACACTTATGCCAAAGTGCTCGTCTGTCATAGAATGAATTCCAGCAACAGCACCACCCAGAAGTTTCACCAAGTCTCTGTAGATTTGTAATAACAAGTCAATGACTTCAAGGTTATTATATTTTGGATGTTTGCATATACAACTTCAAGGGGTCTATCACAAGTACAATTGGTATTTGGCAGTTAAAAGACAACTAATACTGGGAAGGTGAATGGTGCCCAACCTGTACATTACATTCTTATGAAATTCCACATCTCCATCCACCTCGAGTTCAACTGCTTTGTCTTTTAAATTCTGCAGTCGTTCTTCATCTGATTTGTTTCGACAACTACCCACAAACTGGAGTTTAGGTCTAGGCAGGTCCTGATCTAGTTTCTTCAAGGCAACTGAGAAGGCCTCGAGTTGAAGAGGATGCGCCTGATCAACAAGAATTAAATTATAAAGTACTATTACAACTGGAGCCGCTATAACTGAGGCACCTTCCATTAGTCAGTTTTATGTGAGTATGCCCACCTTCTCTGGACGAAATTGAGCAACAGATATAATAGCTGGACGTTCTGTCGGTCTTTCCAGAGGAAGTGCCTGTTCAGATATCAAATAGTAAGAAATCACAGGTGTCGTTTGCCATAAATGTTTGTGTAAACAGGTGAAAAGCAACATATTGCAAATATACAAGTCAAGATACGGAAAAACCTAAAGTTGCCATAGACATTACAAAAGTACCTACATATATACACATATAGGTTATGACAAAAACCCTTTAATGTGATCCATAAACCAACCAGCAGAATCTAGTTTAACCTATCATGTTGCTGCCTTGAAACCAATGAATCCTGGCTAATTTGGGAACATCAAACTTACTAAAATTAAACTATTAAAAAAATAAAATGAATAAGATTATTCAAGAACACACATTTTATAGATTCTTTAGAATCAAGAAACAAAAGGATACAAACCTGAAGCCCTGAAGTATCACAAGGAGGATAGACTCGCTTTATACGGTCTGGTATTCTCCATAACTTTTCAATATGAGACTGAGTCCACGAAGAGTTGACCATTGCCAAGTGCGCACAGGAGCCAACAAATCCATACATCCAGCTAAAGAATGTATAATAGATGATTTTGCCGTGTGAAAGCCAAATGCTGCTATCGTAGACAACTTTGTTAGGTAGCACCCAGAAGATCTCTTTGACAGTTCAAAATAAACGTGATCAGCAGAAAGTCCACAAAGCAGCAATCTCCAATAGCCAGTCGATTGTGTGCTCTGTGTGCATTCTGAGATTAAGGAATTCAATGAAAGCACTGAATTGAAGTTGGTATCATATGATATACAGCTAACACAACAGTTGAAAATTTTATCATACTGTTAATTTCAAATGATGACTTAAGTGGTCATTCTCACTTCACGAAAGCATCATTGTGTTCAAAGGTTGATGAAAACATGCAAACATAAATGATAAAAGCAGATCTAACCTCCGAGCAATTAAGGCATCATTGTTGTACATGGAGCTTCGTCCACGAACACGGGATATCATATCTAAACTTATGGTAGGGTAATGAGTATAGCAAACAACTAGGCAGCCAAACAGCCGAGCTAGTGGATATGTAAATGCGTATCCGCTAGTGTCACAGTAATACAAAGGCGTAAACTTGCACAAAGCTTCCCAAGATAGATAGACCGAACCAAAGCTTTGACCGAACATAGTAAAACGAGGATAAGTACTTTCTTCGATCCATTTCCTTCTACACAGATGCACCACCTGAGCAGTAAGGAAATCAAACAACCACCTCGAGTGAATAATTAAAAACGAAAACATAGCACATTTCACCATTTCATAAATCATATAAGCTCCTAGTATCATCTGAACAGAAAATACAAAATTTATAAACAAACTTCCCACGACAATGATAAATAGCAAATAAGACAGTGAAAAATTTAAGCTATAAAGCTGAGCTTGTGGTGTTTGATCTTAGATAGGTCCAACAGAACTCTGACTTCTCATGTTGATTGCAAATTTTCCAGAAAATATAACCGAATCATCAAAAATCCAAAAACCCAAAATATCCCAGATCTCAAAATCAATTAATCAACCAAATAAAGCTCGATGGATTGGAAAACTAGAATGCAAAAAAATGCAAAAGCTCCAAATAAACAAGAACCTTAGGTGGGCGTAGGAGCTTGACGCCGAAGCGATCGATAGCGCGAGCTGTCAAGGACTCAGGGGAGGCGTCGTGGTCGCCTGTGTAGACAACACAGTAAAGATCGGGGCTCTCTTCTTGGATGGCTTTGACGGCGCACCATAGGACTCTCTCGCCGCCACCGCCGTCGTTAGTGTACGGATGGAAGAACCCAACTGCCCGTTTCCGGTTTCTTCTAGCTTTGATTATGTGGGAAGCTAAGGTCACGATTGGTGCTAGAAGTGCAGTAATTAGAGCCCATAAGAGGATGTCAATTGCCATTGGTATTCAACGAGAACGAAGAAGTGAAGATCATAACAACGTATATATGCCTTGGTACATGAAAACAATTGAATAAGTGTATTTTAATTTTACGAACTATTGGACTTTTTTTCTCATTTTCTTTTTCATATTACCGTTTAAAAAAAGTGAGCTAACTTAAGGTTTTTTTTTTTTTTTTTTTTTTTTTTTGAAAAGAAGCTAACTTGAGTTGATGAGTGATAGAAGGGCAAAATGTGATAAATTCTAAATTCAGATAATTTGACAATTAATTTACAAAAAGAAAATATGAAATGTTTTGATGAGATGATTTAAAACTATTTTAGATAAATTAATATATAATATGACACGTGATTTGAGAGGAAAGCCAGACAGATTTTTCATTTAACCTCTTCCCTATTATGAGGAAAACATCATCCAACTTGTTAACCCAACCCGATCGTCAATATAATAGCTAGCTCTTTAAAACACTAGGCTTTTAAGCTTTGCTTTGCTTTGCTTTGCCTTTGGCAATGTATAGAATTATCAAGTTGTTCAATCAATGCAAAGTTTATATTCACTTTTTCCAGAAAAAAAAAAAATGATTTGGCACTCTAGTTCATTTGACTCTAATTTGAATACAATGGAACAGACATTGATGGGAAATTAAACCCGCAACAAAGAGGAGCATTATATTATCACAAATAGGTAGCCCGACCAAGTAACATAACTAAAGAGAAGATAACAAAAAAGCTTACTGCGATAAAATTTAATGAAAGCAAAGCCAGAAAATATCTAATTGGAACTTAAAGGGGTATGGAAATGTTCGATATTTGTACTCCATCGGTCAATTTGACAATTTAGACCGCAAGAAAATAGTACAAAATGCAGGAAATCCTCGGCATGCTTTCTACCAGCAGCAGCCAAAAAAAATGCCTCTGTGCTAACCCAAAAAATATTACAACACATATATCAACACACCTAATACAAAAAAAATGACGCGTTATTTAAACTAGACATGCAACCCATAAAGACAAAAGGAACATGAAAAAGGCAAAAAAAAAACAATGGAAGGCATCAAAGCCTGAGATAACTTCACTCAATTGAGAGCCTGAACAGCTTGCTTCTTTCCTCTCCAACCACTGAGGATTTCACTTCTAATTTGAACTATATCATCGGTTTCAGTAGCTACCCATTGGTGGCATGCCAAAGGGTGGCATTGGAGGCATTCCCATGCCACCCATGGGTGGTGGTGGAGCATAACCTCCTCCCATTGTTGGTCCTCCCATTGTCGGTCCTCCCATTCCTGGCATTGGTGGTGCAGGCAAAGCAAGAGGCAGCAACTGAGCGTACATATTCTGCAACAAAACATAATCACATCAATCAAATAACTTAAGATTTGAAACTCAAGACCCCAAAAAACAAGGACAGAAACTGCCCACGATGTGTTAAGAGTAAACCTAAACTACAGCATTGATTAGAGTAGAACAGCCAACTCTCTCTGCAAGGCATACATCGAATTGAAGCATCAAAGAGATTACCTGCTGTGCAATTACATCCTTCTCTTCCTTCTCTTTAGCCTTGACTTCGCTTTGGGCCTCAAGTTTGTCCTTTACAAGTTCATCAACTTTGCCTGTGTATTCACGGATAAACTGCAAGGACAGAAACAAAGGTAAGAGAATTATTGAGCACAAGGTTTGAACTTCATGAAATGATAAATGTGAGGGGAGTATCCAAGCAGACCAACAATCAAAGTGTTAGAGATTGCAACCGAAGACCGAGGGTCATGCGAGCTTACTCATACATGATGAGAAAGCAGTAGGCAAATGTCAATAAAGACATTTACAATCTTTTTAATCAACTTTTAACAGTTAAAACTGTCAGATGTTCAAGGTTCAGGTCGAAAAAAGAAGAATTAGAAGTCTAGGAGTTTGGTAAGTAGGCTTGAGTTAATCACCATAACACTGTCACGATCACGATCAGTGCATAAAGGCCCATCTAATTTTAGCCAACATAACAAATGAGAATGATTAGAGATTACGCGAAGAAATCACCTGCAACAGATATGGGAAGGCAAAGTCAATCATCTTGTTCATCCAGGCAAGTTCAAGGGCGACATCAGGTCGAATTAACTCATAACACACAAAGAGGCATGATGCAAAGCATTCCTTCTTTCCCTGCAAGAATATCAGTAAAAAGATTATACTCACGTTCAATAAATTTACGAGAATGTCAACCTCACACAAAAAACAGAACTATGAACAACCCTAGTTAGCAGCAAAGCAAAAGATCACATAAATAACAAAAACAATATTCACCATCCTCAAAGTTAATTGTTTACCAACTCTAAACCATACACCCTCAACCACAAACTTCAATCTTTAGAGGCCCTTGCTATGGAACCAATCTAACTGAATACTATATGTTAAACAATAAACGTAAATGTAAAAAACATATCATACTCTGTTCAATTAACATTGTATATGGGCAAGTATGATCACTTCTACACTAGAATAATATGTTAATTACAAGCAGACCTGTTATGGACCGTGCACGTACCTGTTCAATGAAATAAACAAGCAACTCTTCTGCAAGTTCACGGTCACCAGATTGAGAGGCTGTTTCCATAGCATCTTTGTAATGGTTGTCTTTCTTTGACAGTGCAATTGATTGCTTCCATCTGCCTGCTTTTTTGTAAATGTAGGCAGCAACACGTCTCATTTCCAGAAGCTCATGTTTCTCAATCTGTTCAAACGGTATCCAAAACATTTATAAATTGGATTCTTTTATCTGGAGAGAACAAAATAAGATAAAACCAATGTTGAAATTACTGCAGCTAACCTTCTGTGCAAGGCCTATCTGATCAAAGTTATCATGCATATCAATAGACTCGCGCAACCTCTCATAGTCTTCCTCCTCTACGTAAATCTGATTCAAAGCCTCATTCACAGCAGAAACATTGTTGCTCTGAACTGCTACCATATATGGCTTCACGAGGAGCAAGTGACCAGCCTGAAAACACAGAGATAAGGCATAACCTCACAGGGTTAAGAGAGATGAGAAGAAAGTCTAATTTTATATACACAAAATCATATGATAGCTTGAGTACAACCTTTCGCATAATGTCGACAACACGTGTATGGTCCACACGAAGTGCGAGCACATTGAGTAGATCATTGAGGAGATCAGGATGTTCTTGCAAGTAGAAATGAACAGCCTTATAATATAATTCCACATTAGCAACTTTGACAGCAACATCTTTGAATTGCATGTGATCCCATGCTTCTGGGGAATGATTCATGATAGTAGTTGCAGCATTATCAAACTCATCATATTGAATGTACAAATAGGTAAGTTCCTTCCAGTGCTGCTGTTCATCACAAGCTCGTATAAGCTTGGGAATATTGAGACGGGTGGAGAACAATTTAATGTGCTCCATAAGCTTCTCAGGACGATATCTGGCATACAGAACTCCCAGCTCGGTGAAAATGCCCATATGTGCTCTTTCTAACCCTAAACCACTTTCCATGAGAGAGATTAATTCATTGAAGTATCCTCTGTTCTGGTAATATTCACTGACCTCTTCCAAGTCGTCCACCTACAAAATTCACAATAGCAGATGTCAAAACACCAAAGACAAACATGTATGTATATGCTCAATCAACAGCAAAGCATATATCCATTGAAAAACTAAAGGTGCCATAGAAAAGTGACGGCAATTGCAAAACATGGGGAGAGTGAAAAACGTTTTTCATGTCCAGGTTGATCCATCTTTCAAGCTTCTAAATTTCTGCTCGAGCAGAGATAATCCAGATATTAAATCTATAACAGACATTGCAATATTGTTCGCAGAAGGTTTTTGGGCCCCATGGAGCCCAATCCATTCAGTCTTCTAGAATTTTGAGCAACCCCACCTTATAGAAAAACACAATAGCTTATAGTAAACTACCAAGTTGGTATCTGAAAGAAAATATGTCACCTGTACAATAATGTTGAGCCCACATATTTGAGCCAAACGGAACTCTTCAGCATCAACACAAGCAAAGCAAACCTCCTTCCACGTCTTTGCACTGTTAGCTTTTCGTGCTGCATCAACAGCACCTTGATATTGCTTCAACTTCACAAGTGTGACAGCCAACTTCGCCCAGTTAGATATAAATGCATAAATTATCTTTGCTGCCTCATAAAGGGCGTCGTCATACAAGCGATCACCAACGTTTTGGAGATTTGCAACATTTGGCATGAGAATAAATTCTTCAATATCACCCAGCCTATCAATCCTTGCATATGCATAAATGAGCTCACTGTCCACCTTGGGCTCTTTTACCTTCTGCCTGACCATCAGAAGGTACCTCACCAAGTCATGGTACACATCAGCATCCTCAGCTGCACGAATAACATCTAGGAATTGAGTAGCATCATCAGCACGGATAAATGACTCAATTGCATCGCTCACAAGCCCCTCCCTGAGTTGAGCCTTAGCCACCTGGCTCCAAACTGCATCTTCTTCAACCCTAAATGCAAACTCCACAGCACGGTCAATGCTTCGGATGTTATCCAACAAGACATTGACAGCCTGGACATTCAAGTTAAACTTCTTAAAAATTGCAAATGCTTCCTCGTATAGTTGCGCTTCAACAGCCACTTCCCCAACTGCAGGTCCATCAAAGTTATCTAGTCTATTAATGTAATCCATGACCCTAGATGGATCAGCCTTGATGGCTGTCAAGATAAGCAGGTTTTGCAAGTTGAAGTTGCCACTGAATGCAGAGTTTTGCAGCACAATCTTTTCAAGAAGCTCAATTAGTTCATGAGGCAGATCAGCAGTCATGAAAGCTTTAACAGCAGCAGAAACTTGTTCTGGGCTCTTGCTTTCTGGCAAAGCAGTAGATACAACCTGGTCAATAAGCTGTCTTCTATATTCATTTTCAGGAGTAAGAACCTTCTCCCAAAGTTCACCATCCATCCTTTCAACCACATATCTGCAACCAAAAAATGACTTCATAAGCCTCCAAGAACCAGATAAGCCCATATAGAAATAAACAATAGATAAATGAACAAATCACAAACCTGGCTTGTAATTTGAACAGAGAGTTCTTATTTGTAACATTGATAAGTTCATCATCACATTGTCCTCTCCGGTAAGCCACAACTGCCAGGGTTGGATCACGTTTTTCACAATATTTACCCACCACCTTTGAATCATAGTAAGGGTTGGTGGTGAGGAAATGCTCTGGATTGTTATTGCTATCAATGATGATTTTACCCAGGGCATTGTGGACATGAACGTCCTGGCTTCCTTCACTTACAAGATGCTCCAAGAACTGAGTAAGTAAACGAAGACGATTCCTGAAAACCATAAACAAAGTGCATGAGCAATATAAAGCCATTGGTTAAAAAAAAGGGGGTGAGGACAGAACGAGAATCACCTCTTCTCACATTCGTCAACAAGGGGCTCTACAGGAAGCAAAGAACGGACGGAAAGAATAAGGCCTTTAATAAAGTCTTCAGGACATTCATCATCTAACAGCTGCCCCACAACCAAGGGAGCATTTCCTGGGTTCACCTAAAAATAGAAACACAACTCATGAAGAAGAAAAATGTAAAGGAGTGTATATGCATCTGCAAAATTGACAACTCTCATACCTTCTGAACATAACCTTCAATGTAGCGAAGCATGTTGTTTGAGTAAAGGTAGTGTGTGAGATCTGGAACAAAACCAAAACGATCACAAACATTAATCAGCGGCCTGGCATCAGGAAGCTTGGCTTCCATCAAAAAGTTCTTTGTCTTTTCAGCATCATAAAAATTTGATTCCCTTGTTACTCGCTCCACCTCCTTTATTTGACCAGTTTTAGCAGCTGCCTCTATGTACTTGAAGTGTATATCAGGGTCCTCACTGTCACATAATTCATCCCAAAACAAATTGATAACTAACATTAACAAACATTCAAACAAAATACATTGTACCACAGAGAACAAAATCAAGTCTTCTTCTTTGAACACACTGACCTTGAACTCAAATATGATCCCAGGAAAAAGTACAGCCCTTCATATGATTTGAATTGCTCAAAAAGTTTTATGCATTGATCAACACCCAACTGCTCACAATATTCCTTGGCAGCCTGCACAGATGTGTATAAGTTAGCCTCACTTCATATGCTAAAATATTATAGGCTTATACATCATCTTATACCTGCACAATTATCTGAAGGTTGCCCCTTAGATTAACCAGTAAAAGATCCTTCATGCACTCCAAAGCCCATTCTCGTGAAAGAGTGCCAAAAAACTCCACAAGTGACTGCAAAGAACGACATACTCATCAGCAATTATACAACCCTTAATCCAGTCAAGAGATTTAAGCATTGCAAATATATACCTGTGGCTCAATTGCATGAGTATTCACGATGACACGCTTAATATCTGGTAACTCTGTGTAATGCTGCACAGATAGTTATCTGTTAATTCAAGGCAAAACCACTGGCTCCAAGAGCGTAAGAGACAATAAATAAAAATTAAACACATATAAGGATTGCACTAATATGTATTACTTGCAGAGCTCGCATATAAAGGCCAGCTTTTTCACAAAGTTGGGCAATACGAGGACGATCATAGTGGCTGAACATTCCATTGGCCAAAATAGCATCAGCTACATTGGGAAAAGTTACAAGATTGATTTCCAGGACCTATTAAGAAAAAGAAATATTATGTAATTAAACATGAGTGCAGACAAAATTTATATAAACCGAAAAAATAAATAAATAATAAATCAAATCACCTTTGTTTGAAGAAAACCATGTTCTGGTAGATTTGGCTTCAAAACATCCAACAGGAAGGCTGTTGCTTCACGAATCAAGTTCCTCTGAAGAAGTCAGCAACAACAATCCCAATTAATAAAGCAATAGCATTGTGCAACAAACATGAATGTCAATATGACGTCAAATTAAACATATTGATGAATAAATATCATTTGCTCCAATTGAAGCAAAGAAAATTCTGCACTATGACAATATCACCAGAGATCTAATACTACAGTATTAACTTACTATAGAAGCAAAGCTATGGTAACAATACCTGAAGAAAAAGATCTGTAATGGTATTGTAGTCAACTGGACAACCTCCCTCCATTTGAGACATCATTAATGCAAAATTAACAGCTCCCTGCAATCAGAAATCAAATATTGACTTATTTACAGTAAACGAACAGTATATTTCATATGAAATTGCATTAATCCAAATAAGATTCTAAAGCTAATTTATAATGCCTAAGATTTGTTCAAAAAAAAACCATAAAAAGAAAAGAAAAAAAGATAAACATTTCAAAGTGAAACTCTCACAAAATTTGATTACTTCCACGGACAACAAAAATGCAAAATTTCAAAATATGCTGTCATAATGTATTTTTAACTTCAACCTTCAAAGACTTTCACATACCTGAGGATCTGTACGGAGTATTGTTTGCAGAAGAAACAAATAGTCAGGCGTATACCCAACCTAAAACAAGGAGGGAGGAATGCACTTAGACCCCATGATTCAATATACAACCAAACAAGGAAAGAAAGAGAAAGCTTGAGATTGTCAACACAAATATGCAACTTACCTGCTTTGAATAAATCAAAATTTTGTCAAACTCCCTCCGCTCTGCAAAAGCTGCAACTACTTTTGGGGTTGCTCTAGCTTTAATATATATTTTCAGTGCAAGATCATTATCCACAGTCTACAATATCAAAAAGAGCAAAAATATTAAAACAATCAATAAATTGAAATTAGCTAGAATTTGCAGAAGAGGCACTTAAGGCATTTGACGAATCAATACTATCACATGTTGCCCACAATCTCTAAGAAAACACTTATTACATAGCTTTGGATATCTCAATCAAAAAGGAAAATAAATAGTTTTCATGAACTCAATTTATGATAGTTGAATTGTGATAGACTTTACTTCTTTTCAAAATCTTTTACTCTGCTAGACTATTGAAAATCCAAACACTATTGCTTCAAGTATAATCTAACCTTGAATTCTTGATACAAAAAGTTCACATATTTCTTCTCTCAACTTCGCAAAAAACGGAGTAATATGATTGAACCATCTAAGATCATATAGTCTCATTCAGGATATAAACTATTCATGTACAAGCTAACAAGTAATTAACTAAATAAATCATTAGTTTCCAATCTCAAACTGCAAGCCAAACCTTCACAAGGTCTCCAAGTTCCTCACTACATTCCAGCTTGTCCTCTGCCAACCAGTTCTCCAATAAATTCTTTTTGTTCTGGTTCACGACTAGGCGAGATAATTCCAATGACTCAAATGCATTGAGCTTTCCTCTTGTCAAAAGTGTCCCAAAGTACTGCAACAATGGTGGTGTTTGCCCAGCTTGAACAGGAACACTCTACAACAATGAAAACAGGGCAGTATTAAACCATTACTGTTCACTTCATATCACTGCGATCCATATGAAATAAATAGTCAAGTCCTGATACATGCAATACTGAAAATAAAGGACATTTAAATTGCAAAACCCAAATATAAACCTGAAACTTGGCGACTGTGTCGGGTGTGCGGAGGAGTCCTTGTGGTGACTCTGCAGCAAGCTCAGCAGCTTCTTTATACTTTGTTTGGGCAAACAATTCTTGGAAACGCTGGACAACCTGAAAATCCAAGATGGCATGTCACTAACTTCTCAGTATACAAGGGAAAAACAAATTAATAAATAAAACGAAAATATAAATATATGGCTTGGTAAAAATGCCCATATAGCAATCATATGTATCAACTTACCAGATTCTCAGCACCAGGAAGGTTTCCTCTTTTTGCCAGATTGACTGCAAGTTCCAAATTGTTTAACTGGAACAAACAATAATCAGAAGTGATTTAAAAACAATGTAACCCTTTTAAGCGATGTGAAAAAAGAACGTCAGCTTAACCACATACTTGGCCGCTAACAAAAGGCACTATTGTTGCTTCATTCACAGTAGCCAGTAACACTTGCCCACGCCTATTGATGGCATAAAAACCACCTACTGATGAAGCTTCAGATGTCAAGAAGATTGGATCTGGACTAATCCTATTTCTGTATACAGCAGCAGCTGTCTCCAAATCATATACAAATAGCAGCCCAAGCTTGGTGATAACATAGATCAAATTGTATTTGTGAGAAATCTGCAATTAACAAATTCAAGGGGTAAAATTCATCTGCAGTTTACTAAAAAATGGTACAATATAAGCAGTAATCATACCTGCATTGCCACTGGAAAGTCATCAGCAAAATCAGGAGGAAAGAAAAGATCAGCCTGTTTCTTTGTAAATGATGGCTTTCCTGTTAACAAAATTTTCAATGTCAGAATACAAATAAATAAATAATGGTTAATAATTCAAATAAGGGAAAACTGCAAGATGTGATTCAAAGAAAAATGATTGTTTCATTAATAATTTCAAGTTTCTCCAACATAATTCAGTCCAACCCCAATGGTTTACAGGACAACTGTCAAGGTTTCAATCCAGAATCTCCTGCAGCATTCTAAATTCAAACTTGGGACAAATCTTCCATGATTACAGAATTAAATCTCAGAAACCAAACATTATCAGTATACTGGTTTATCACTACCACCCTGGCTCTCCAATCTCACAATTTCATTTGAATTTTCGGCACAGTTGAAAATATCATAGATATATATATTCGGGTCCCATTTCTTTCGAAGCAAAATTTCACAACTGGAATTAATTATAATATCAATTCAGGAACTTCTTCAAACCTAAAGCCAGCCAACTTTGATAAACTTCTAGGTGAAAACTTTGAGGTGAATTAATTTAACATCATAAACTGATAAACAATTTCCAATTTATATGCCTACCGACTTGCTCAAGCTACTCAATTTTATTTTGGTACTAAACACACAGCTCCAAACACTCAATCCCATGCCTTAGAGATCTAACAATTCATACACGCCAGCAGTTCATTTAGAACCTGATCACCCGAACCTTAAGTAAACATTACTTGTAGAAGAGTTCTATAGTAACAAAGCAAAGCCCTCTAAAAGAAAATGAAAAAATTACAGGAAAATTCAACCAGCAATTACAAAGAATGACTTTTGCAAAAGAAGTAGAGGGGAGATAAAACAGATGCAAGAGTAAAACAGATTATAGCAAGCCGACCTGGCTGAGCACCAAGTTCAATAACGTGCAACTTTGAAGTAATCTGCCCTGCATTGAAAGACTTTGTGGCAAAGGAAATAAGAACAGAAGGATTCTCATTCCCTGGAACCTGCTCAACACACAAAAATAGATAAGTAATCCTTAATGTAATTAAAAGAGTTTACTTAATGCCACGGGCAAGAGAGAAACTATGGGTGAAAGAAAACCCCCTCACCTTATATTGGGCAAACGATGCAGCATGTGCTTCAAGAGCTTGACTACGCTGTTGATCCACAGAGAAAAGTTGCATGTTCCCTTTAACCAATTGTGGTCTCTATAAACCAAGGGGAACAAGGTAGTCAACATTAGAACACTAAGGAGACAGTAGTTTCTTAAGAATACAAATCTTAAAACATAACAATGAACTAAACTAATCGATGAAAAAAGAATAAAAATATATATATATAAACAGAGAGGTGGGTAAGAGAAAAATCAACCACATACCTCTGCTGCACCAGGAGCAATTCCAATCAAAACTAACCACTTTTCAGTTGGGTCACACTTGTAGTTTATTATCTGATTGTTAGCCAAATTAGCTGTTCTATCAAACACCTTAATCGGCTCGGAATCACCTGCATAGATGATTGGTTAATAACCATACACTAGCAAATAATTTGCTTAAAAATGGGTAAGTACTAGGGAACAGAGATGAAACAAAATTAGGTTAAAGGAAGGCAAATTACCTTCAATTGACCAATGATACACCGAGCTCTGTGTGACCATGCCCAACATCTTTGGGCTAATCCACTTCCAAAAGACAACCTACAAGTAGAGTATGTTTAGCTTTACATAAATGACAATTAAAAAAAAAAATTCCAACTACAGTATAGCTCAATGCGAAAGGAAATAAACACACTCTCAGAGGGAAAAAAAAAAGGTCTCACTTGCTCAGGCATCTGATGCGATTTTATTTTCGATTTCAACTCAATATTAAATATTTGTAAGTGATCCTGAGTGGTCCCCGCGAGTTGTGCTTCAAAAAAAAAGTCACCATTTGTATCAGAAAGTGTATATAAACATAAACAGAAGAAATATACAGCACAATATATATAGCAACTTATTACCCAATCACTTAAAACTTCAGTTACTTCTCTAGAAACACTAACATTTTACACTACCCATATTAGATAATTACTTTCTCAGCATTCCAAGAATACTTGATATTTTAAGAACAATAAAACAAACTGCTTTCTGTAAGCAATAAAAAGAAACCCTTAAAATTCTGAATATATTAATCCTTATTGAAAGAAATAAGTTACAACAAACCATAAGCATGCTGTGAAAGATGACCTAACCAAGTTTAGAAACATTCGAGGCTAAATAGATTTAACCTTCGTAGATAAAATATCATCATTATAACTGGAATACCTACAAAGGCATAAAGAGGAACATCTACAGAGCAAAATTATGGGGAAACATTGTTCAATTGACTTGCTGGCACACTAAGCACTGATTTCGGACTAAACAACAGTATCAATTCAATTAATATGAGAAGTATCCCCAAGGACACATATATAGAAACTGCCTTCGTGTAAACCTATCAAAGCATAAAAGCCACTTTACCATGTGAGCTAAATAACAAGCCCCAACATTCCAAATATAAACAAAAAAAAAACAGCTGGAAGATAACTACAAAATATTTGGTTCATAACTTGATTCACCATTCCAACATGTCTTAAACAGTACAACTAAATATTGCTTCACATTTATTGTACCAAATTGCATATCACAAACTACTAAAAAGTATTCTAATGAAATAGCTATTCACCTATTCCCAACCGAACAAAGGAGGTTTCAAGTATAGCTCTTATTGTAAGCATAACCAATTTCAATGTACAACGACCATTATCCATGAGAGCAAACTTGTCGACATAACAAAATGCCAATATCATAGATTATGGCAAATGAACTCTGCATACCCTATATACACAAAATAGACAATATGTTTCTTCTCTGGCGGATAAACAAACTACTAAGCCTCATAGCAAGAGAGATGGAGAGATTATTTAATGCATCAGTAATTTAACCGAATATTTGAATACAAGCACTCTAAATCATAACAAATACACTTATCAAAAGTCAATTTTCATAACGTAAGAGCCCAAAACGATGCGAATCAATAAATCCTACCTTTCAAAGCAAGGATCCTAGAATTCGGATTCATAAGCGCAGAGTCCGCTGTGATGGGCCGCCTCAACGGCTGCATTGGCATGTTCATATCGATAATCACCACGCTATTCTGAGGGGCAGTCTCGCGGACGCATATGTACTTGTCGGATTCCATCGTGACGTTCGTGAACGTTATGAATTGTGGATTGATCCCAATACTCGGCAACTGAAAGACGAGCACACATCAGATCACACGAAATTCATGGAAACTTCTAAATCACATCACATTTTTTCACTAATTTACAGCATATAAAACAGCAACTCAAGCAAACGTTAACGAGACACTCGGAGACAATATAGATCTGAGCAGGCACAATTCACGTCAGATCTACTCAGACTTGAAACACAAACTAGGCACGTGCGAAAAATCGAGCTCAGTTATGATAACCATTAAATCGTCTTCAAATCAAAATATAACAATTAATTGTTATTCGCGTCTAAATTTAGCAATTATTAAAAGAAACCAAATCTGAGATTTATATTTCTACAAACAATTATCAATGAAAAAAAAAGGAGATAGACAAATAGACGGAGACTAGAGATAACGACACTCACAGTCATGACCTCCTTCATGGAGATCGGAGCGTTGGCGGCCGCCATGGCAGATCAGATCGGTCGCTGGAGAATTTCACGGTCTAAAGGTCGAGATTGAATCTTCAAACTTCGACTGCAGCTGATTCGAATCGCTGCGAGATCTACGGCAGCGATTGAAACCTCGAATAGAGATCTAGAGAGAGAGAGGAAGAGATAAATGGAGAGACAGACAGAGAGAGAGAGAGATCTCTTATCTAAGGCACTACTGAGAAGCGAAGCGAAGCGAGAGAGAAAAAATATAATTTGTAATTTAAAAAAACAAAAAACAAAATCGGACACAGAAGCAAAGCGAAGGACGGGGACGTGTTAAAATGTGCCTTCGAGTGCTGTGCGCATCTGTTGGCTTTGAAGGATTTTTTTATAGACATCGGGTCGCGGGCAATACCCGACCCGGATTAATCTTATTTTTCCCTTTTTTTTTTTTTGAAACACTTATTTTTATGATCAAGTTTTTAATATCTTTTGATTTAATTATGATTACTTATTAAGATTTGAGATGGGTTTTTTTAATTGAATTTAAAGTAATGAAATTATGGAAAACACGATCCATGTGAATCTCTTACCTTTCGATATAATTGAATGTAAGATTCATGCTGCGTCAAAAATTTGAAACGTGTTTCATAATTTTTTTCTTATTATGTGTTAATTTATTTTAAACATAATTTATAGGAGATGAAAAAGGTTATCTTTTTTTTTTTTCCTTGTGTTTTAATACTTTAGGAACAAATTATTGTTTGAAAATCAAGAAATATAAAACCGCAAATATTCATTTGAAATATTGACATGCAAAATAAATTTTTTTTAAAAATCCAAAATTTTAATATCCTTTGCTATGATGGAAAAACTAATGTTAATATATTAAACCACATATAAGTGACTGGATTAGGAAAAATTTAAGAATTCAAGTTTAAATCAATTAAAAGAAAATCATTTAAAAAGATAATAACTATAATTGTCGTGTATTAATATATATAGGACAAATAACACTGAATTTATCTGAGATTTATTAAATTACACTAGAAATTAAAGTTGTACAAACTCACACTAAACTCTCCCGACGTTAAATTTGATCGTTAAAAAATAGACTTGAGTCTCCTCTGATTCGCAATCCATGGTAGATCCACCATGGATCTTTCACTTCTTCTTCTACTTTTCTTTTTTTTTTAACGATTATTCATACTTTTTAACGGTCAAACTTAAAATCAGCGAAATTCAATGAGTTTTTGCAACTTTTGATTCCTATTATAATTCAACAAATTTCAGGTAGGTTCAGTATTATTTGTTCATATATATAAGATGTTTAAAATTTTGGAAAGAATATTTTTTTGAAAAGAGTAATATTATGACTATATTGATTTTTGTAAATTTTTTAAGTTTATGTTAGAAAGAGAATTTGATTCTCACTATCACCTAAGAAAATCAAGTTCTCTTTCATGATTCCATTTTTAAGCGGAATATTTTGAGAATTTATGTATAAGCATCCAATATGTAGTCTATTATGAAAACATATAAGATTTTGAATGCATTTAAACTTGAAAATTTTATCTTTTAGTATATGGAATGAGTATAATAAACACATAGGATAATGTTAGATAAAATGGTTTCATCAAATCAAATTACATTTTTCGTAATTCTCATGTAATAACAAACTTCGAAAGAGATTTAATAATATTTGATTCTATTGATAGTAATTTTTGGGTTAGCGATAGTCAATCGTGTCACGTAGGATAACTAAGTGGTCGGCAGCTACAACTGTTAAGTTTCTTGGTTGGTGATCTTTGTATGTGAGTTCTAGGCGACATCAAGAACTTAAAGACTGGTATCGTCTGGGAATGATAAATGAAAACAAAGAGAGATCGGTAAGAGTGCTGGACTTATGTCGGCTATTAAACTTCGATGATCGAGTCAGTTTAGGCGTAATGGAGAATCAATAATAAGAAATGACAGAGTTTAGGTTCAAAAGAGTAAAAAAAAAATTAGCATACCTTGTTCTCATGTGATTGGGCTATTTATAGATGCCCAATTCTCCTTTGTTGTTCTACTTGTAAAGGAGTAGTTAGCTGTCATACCAGTCCCCCATTGTCCACCCATTTCCTTAATATTAGGTTATGATGTTTTCAACGCGTGATTTAGGGAATTTGACAGCTCAATACTAGTAGGTGACCCGAGATGTCTCGTAATAAATACGTTGTGTTTAAGGATTCAACTCAGATTACGTGTGTGATTCAGATTGTCAGGTTCATTAAATGTATGCAGCTTTCCTTTAGACATAACCATACCTAATTTCATTAATGTTAATTTGATGGATAATAAATGCATGCAGGGACATTTATTGTCGTCGGGGATCTTTTATCCACACTGATCGTTGCATCTGAGGGATGCCTAAGATAAACCATCAATAGTTCATGAAGCGTCGAAGCCCTCGGCTCTATGGGTCGCTTGTTAGGCCCTTCGTTTGGTGGGCATTTTTCATTTATTAAAGACCCATCTCTCGTAGTTTGGCGTGACCTCAAACATCAAAAAATCGCCCACAATAGATTCCAATATGTTATGTGGATCCTGATCCAATTTTCGGTGCTAATTTAAAAAAAAATTAAAAAGAAAACTAAAATAACGATTTGTAAACTCCCTTGATACAGACATATAATAGGTTTGGTTGACAAAATCAAGTTGACTAGGGAAAAGATGCGATTTTGTGAGAAAAGGCCGGATTGTCTAATGGGTCATCCAAATCGGGTCAGATAAGGTTCATAAATTTGGATCCCAGGCCCGTAATCCAACAAAAATTGTGGCCTGCAAAAAAGAAATAGTCGTTCGTGTTGACTGGAGATGCTACGGCCTATGGTCAATGTTTATGGCACCTCAGGCCCATTTAAAAATGGTTACTTTAGGAAGATATTTTGAGGTATGACTTAAAGGCATTTATACTAATTAGGAATTCTAATAATAAAAATAAATATTTATTTTTTAATTTTTATTTCCGTATTTACTAAAAACGGTTAGAAATTAAATTACGCGTACTCTATTAAGTTCTCTTTCATGATTCTCTTTCTAATGAAACTTAATTCCCTTTCATTTTCATTCCTGATTAGTAAACATGTTCTGTAGAGAAGTTTTCAATAAAATGAGCATATCTATATATGCATTTGTTACTTAAACACTATAAGCATCGTTTTTAAAATATTATAATTATGGTGATTATTGAGATAATTAAAAAAGAAAGATCTCGATAAAATAATATATACCCTGATTTTTTATTGGTCGAGGATGATATGTATTTGTTTTCATTTGAATTATTATAAATTTAGGTGTTAGGGAGTAAAACGTGACTCAATCTGTAATCACATTAGCATTGATGTAAAAATGGAAGAAACCAAATGCAAATTTATTTTCTCTCGTAGTATCACCAATCTTGTGGACTACATATTCAAAGCATAAGTCCCCAAAATGCTATCAGTCTACTTTGAAATACAAATAAATACACTATTATTCTTCTTAGATTAGAAAAAGGTATGAGAGTTGTTAAATTGTGATCATGAAATATTGGAACAAATTCTTCATCACGGGTTGATATGAATTACGGTATTTGACGTTATATAGCAAAAAGAGTATAGCTCAATCGACCAAACATAAACATGATTGACGAACGCGAGAGAGAGAAGCTATAGCTCATCCCAAATTTTCCAGCAGTGTTCAATGTGATATTGAATAATTAGGAGAAGTGGAAAAAGATGGATTAGGTTTAAAGTGCTTCTTGAAAAAGCACTTGTGGTAGATGTTGCTACTCATCACTTATGATTTATGAAACACTATGTAACGGTAATAGCGTAGTGTGCACAAAAGGAACATGTTCTCTGCCAGCTGTGTCCTACCTACAAGACTGACTGTGTGATCCAACAAGAAAGCAAAGGCGAAAAAAAAAAAAGCTCATTGATCTGCTGTCAATTGACATTCTGGCCTCTCCATGTTCTTCCATCTTGAAAGAGTAACTATATTATTGTCAATTGACATTTTATAGGTCAACTATGAGCAGCCCATTTTTAAGATTCTAACACACATTTTTTTTTTCTTCTTTTAATTATTACTATTACAGACTGTTGATTACCCACCACTTAATATGAAATTATCAAATTCATTGTTCAATCTTCATCAGAAAAACAAAAATTTGTCCCGAGTTGAGGTCAGGTCTTTGCTAATCAATTGTTAGCAAAGAGTGAATGAAATTGGGAATTTAGCAAAATTGCCCAAGCTCCACTAACAGTTGCAACACTACCCAAGCTCCACTAATTTTTGCAACATCTACCCAAAGCCATTTTTTGGACAAAATTGCCCTTACTTTTACATTTGACCACTGCACTTTCTTCTTCTTCTTCGCACTGTCTTCTTCTTCTTCATCATCTACGCAAATTTCTTCACCTCACCCGGTTCTCTCTTCGTCTCTTCTTCTCTTCTCTTCTTCACATTTTCTTATTTTTCCTCTCTTATCTTCTCCATAAATCTCTTACCCAACCTAAGCCAAGAAATTCTGAAGTTATCTCTTGCAAATAAACCATCGATCCATCTCACACAGTCTTCTTCTCCATCAAAAATTCCAAGGTTAGTGTTAAACTTTTTTTTTTTAGTCAATGCAGACCTTTATGGGTTTTGAATCAGTTGTAGACATTTCACATTTGTTAATCCTCCATCAAAAAAATGAAGAACGAATTTTTATAAAAAAAAATTTTCATCATGCCGACCCGATGGTTTTGGCCCGATGCGTTGTTTTTTCATTGTTTTTGGCCCGATGGTTTTATCATGTCGGCCCGATGGCTGGCCTTGGCCCGATGGTTTGATCATGTCGGCCCGATGGTTTTATCATGTCGGCCCGATGGTTTTTCTTCATGTTTTTTTCATTGTTTTTGGCCCGATGGTTTTATCATGTCTGCCCGATGGCTGGCCTTGGCCCGATGGTTTGATCATGTCGGCCCGATGGTTTGATCATGTCGGCCCGATGGTTTTTCTTCATGTTTTTTCATTGTTTTTGGCCCGATGGTTTGATCATGTCGGCCCGATGGTTTGATCATGTCGGCCCGATGGTTTTTCTTCATGTTTTTTCATTGTTTTTGGCCCGATGGTTTGATCATGTCGGCCCGATGGTTTGATCATGTCGGCCCGATGGTTTTTCTTCATGTTTTTTCATTGTTTTTGGCCCGATGGTTTGATCATGTCGGCCCGATGGTTTTATCATGTCGGCCCGATGGTTTTTCTTCATGTTTTTTCATTGTTTTTGGCCCGATGGTTTTATCATGTCGGCCCGATGGTTTTATCATGTCGGCCCGATGGTTTTTCTTCATGTTTTTTTCATTGTTTTTGGCCCGATGGTTTTATCATGTCTGCCCGATGGCTGGCCTTGGCCCGATGGTTCATCATGTCTGCCCGATGGTTTTTCTTCATGTTTTTTCATTGTTTTTGGCCCGATGGTTTCATCATGTCGGCCCGATGGTTTTTCTTCATGTTTTTTCATTGTTTTTGGCCCGATGGTTTTATCATGTCGGCCCGATGGCTGGCCTTAGCCCGATGGTTTCATCATGTCGGCCCGATGGTTTTTCTTCATGTTTTTTCATTATTTTTGGCCCGATGGTTTTATCATGTCGGCCCGATGGTTTTATCATGTCCACCCGATGGTTTTTCTTCATGTTTTTTTCATTGTTTTTGGCCCGATGGTTTTATCATGTCTGCCCGATGGCTGGCCTTGGCCCGATGGTTCATCATGTCTGCCCGATGGTTTTTCTTCATGTTTTTTCATTGTTTTTGGCCCGATGGTTTTATCATGTCGGCCCGATGGTTTCATCATGTCGGCCCGATGGTTTCATCATGTCGGCCCGATGGTTTTTCTTCATGTTTTTTCATTGTTTTTGGCCCGATGGTTTGATACTTTAATTGAATCAATGTTTTATTTACATTTTTTATTTGAATGCAGGAAGGAGCATGGATGATGTGCAGTTGATAATCAACTGGGATGGACATTGGGTATGTGAACAAGGGGTTTATTGGTATGATGGCAAGAGATCAAAATGGGTGTTATTTCCAAGAGAAGCAACTTATGCTCAACTATTAGATAAAGTGTATGCCGTCACTGGGATTGACAGAAAGTGCTTTCGAGTCATTATAAAGACGGTTGCTCATACCATCCGCCCAAGCATGCCTGTTGAGATAAGTGATGATGATGATGTTGTAATATTATTACGTCAAAAGAATGTTGACCCTTTAGTTTGTATAACCGTGTCTGAGATTGGCCATAGTGACCGACAATTGCAGCAGCAATGTTTTCCAGAGTCATCTAATCAACAACACCATCCCATCAATCTTCAATTTCCTTCATCGAAGGGAAGTAACTACATTCGGGAAGGCTACACACCAAATTTAAATGATGCTACGGTTGAAGAAGAATTTCAAGTTGTTGATGATTTCAGTAACGAAGCCAGAGATAATGAGAAGTCCGAAGATGTTCAGGGTGCTGGAAACAGTAATGAAGGGTTGGTTCGAGCCACGTCTGTAATGTGTTCAATTAATGATGTTGAAGTAGCTTCGAGAGCTATGCCGATTCTGATTGCAAATGGGGAAGTCTTTGACAGTAAGAAAGAGTTGCACTCCCAACTAAGAAGGTACGCTGCTGCAAATCGTTTCAATTTGAAAGTGTGGAAGTCCGATACTTCACGTTTTGAGGTACGTTGTGCTGTTGGAGAATGCAAATGGCGGCTACATGCATTCAAGGTTACAAACACTGATTTTTTTCGGATTACCAGATTTGATGACAAACACAGTTGCTCAATGGAGAAAAGGTTTTCATGGAATAGAAAGGCTAGTGCACAGTTTATTGGCCAACATATCAAGGAGAAATTTCGTGATGGTCGTATCTACAAACCAAAGCAAATCATAAGAGATATCCAAAATGAATTGGGCATTACAGTAAATTACCACAAAGGATATCGGGCTAAACATATTGCTATGGAGGAGGTACACGGATCATTTGAAGTTTCTTTCAGTATGTTACCTTATTATTGTCACATGTTAGAGGAAACAAACCCAGGGACGATCACGAACATTAAGACTGATGATGAAAATAGGTTCATGTATCTGTTCTTCTCCATTAAAGCGTGCATAGATGGTTTCAATGCTGCCATTAGACCGGTTATTGCAATTGATGCCACGTTTCTGAAGGGTTCATATGGGGGCATTTTGTTTGTCGCTGTATGTCAGGACGGGAACGACCAAATATTTCCTTTGGCATTTGGTGTTGCGGATTCCGAGAATGATGCTTCATGGAGTTGGTTTCTATCTCGTATGCATGATACCATTGGAGATGTTGAAGATCTTGTTTTTGTATCTGATAGGAAAAACAGTATTGTCAAAGCTATTGCAACGGTTTTTCCAAATACATACCACGGTGCTTGTTTCATGCATTTAGAACGAAATATGATTTCCATTTATAAGAACAAAGATCTTTCCATACCATTTCGGAAGGCAGCCAAGGCCTACAGAGTTAATGATCACTCATTTTACATGCTACAGTTGTCCAGCATTAGTGTTGGAGCTCACCAGTATGTCGTTGATGATGGAGAAGAGAGGTGGTCCAGAGCATTTTGTCCGAGGAAAAGGTACAACATTATGACTACTAATATTGCTGAGTCGATGAATAATGCAGTGAAAGATTTTCGAGAGTTACCCATTGTTGCTATGATTGACCGTATTCGAGATATGATGCAACGTTGGTTTCATGATCGGCGTACAGTGGCTGCTTCTTACGATACGCAGTTGACAGAAAGGGTTGAGGCACTTATTGGGGTTAGTGATGAATCTGCGCAACATATGAAGGTGTCCCCAATTGCAGTGTACCAGTTTGAGGTGCACGATGGAAAACAGAATGGCATTGTTGATTTAGAAAACCGTACATGCAGTTGTAGGGAATTCGATCTTGATCAGATTCCATGTGCACATGCTTTAGCTGCCATAAAATATAGAGGATTGCATTACACAACATTCACCTCACCCTACTACTCGACTGCTTATCTGCTTTCAGCCTACAGTGGTGAGGTTCATCCAGTAGGCCATCAAGGTGACTGGTTGGTCCCAGCGGACGTTGCAAATACAATTGTTCTTCCACCAGTTGCCCGACGGCCACCAGGTCGACCAAAGAAACAACGTATACCTTCGATTGGAGAAGAGGTTGTACGCAGAAGGTGTAGAAATTGTTGGCGCCACGGCCACAACAGCCAAACATGCAAGAATCCTAAAGTAGCGGAACCATCCGGGTGATGAGGATATGCAAAATACGATGTTGATTTATTTATGATATTATGTATTGTTGTATTTAATTGCATTTTCAGTCGGAGACTTGCAGGAAATGAACAATATAATTGACATTATTGTACAATTTGGAACACATTATTGTACTATTTCGAAATCAATGTTTTGTTGTATGTATGCATTTGAAAAGTTTTATTATTGTTCAATTTTAGTTAGCTGTGTTGTTGTATGCAATGTCCAGCATTATTTTGGTTTTTTGAAGAGTTTGTCATCAAATAACTTATGAAATTTTTGCCAGAGTTTCCTCTGTTTTTTTAACAACCCAAAACCTGATTTACAAAATCAATGCATTAACCTGAACGTCTATACACTTCATAGCACGATGTTCAATCATTTGCGCATCCTTCCGCTCGATGCGACTTTTCCAATCATTTTTTCAAAGCGTACAAATTAACGTTTAAAAATTTAAAGAAAAATTGTACAATAATTTCCAATAACCAATGATATACCTACAACCAATAATTTCCAATAACCAATGATATACCTACAACCAATAATTTCCCAATAACCAATAATATTTCAATAACCAAAATTGACAATCATTCCCAAAAACCAATAATATTCACATAAATGAAAATGTAACAAATTGCAAAGTTCATTCTGAATCTGAATCTTCTAGCCTTGCAGAGTTTGCAAATATCTCGATGGACATTTTCTTCCTGAGGGCATCCATTTGCTTCCAGGTGAAATCAAACTTCTGTCTGTGTGCAATAATGTATTCAGCAAAGACAAGGGTAAATGCACCACAGTGACCACTGCAATAATTTCAATATAATACCACTGTCAATTATTGAATTAATTACAATAACAATTACATAATAAAAATATTGAGTTCAATTTCACTTACGCGCCCCGTTGTTGTGGAACATTATCGGGACCTAGTCTTTTGCATGTAAATGGAGTAAGCTGTGGTTGTCTCCCCTTGTGTTCAAAATAGCCTCCTTGATACATAAGGGACGGCAGAAGAAGTGCTAGCGGGGCGACATATTGCTCCCGAAAAGACGGTTCAGTGTCCTTACACATAGAATCATAGATCCGTACTTTTCTTTCAACAAGATTGACAGCCACCAACACCCAATGATAACCATCCACATTCACAGGCATCAACAACTACATTGAACACATAATTAGCATTTAACTTATAAAGATATTGTACTGTAACATAGATGCATTATTACACTTACATTATCGATCTCCCACCATGGACGAGACCCTTCGGGTCGTTCACCGCGAACATAGCCAAGGTAGAAATCCTCCCAAGGAAAGGTAAGGGGATCGTATGCCTCCTCTGGTATGGTTCCATCCTCGTTCTTCGGAAGTTTTTTCCACATGTGTTGAACGGTTGACTGCAAAAATTTCAAAAATCAGTATGTTCTTTATAAGTAAGTCATGGAAAGTTTATTAAAAAATTTATATTTCAATTACAACTTACAAAGAATTGTGGGTCAATCAAGTTGTAATTTTGGGAAAAAATGGTCGGATGCGAAAGCTGGCGCCTCCGTAATACTGCAAAATAAGCCTCAATGTGCTGTTTTGTGGTTAGTTCATGGAAAAAAAATTGCCATTCAGAACTCATCATAAGGAACAGTGCAAGTTAATGACATTAGCATGAACGTAACAAAAAAATTTCTATTATTTACTAACCAAGCCGTCCAACCAGTCGGTCGCACTCTCAAACGTCTTGAAAAATTCGGGGGTCGCATTCAGTGGTGCCCCAACGTAGCACCTGCATATACGGTATAATATTCAGAGGAATATAGATTAAAACATCACACCAAAAAAATAAGTCTGAAAATAGTTTATGCACTTAAATTATGTATGCTTACCTAGCTTTGCTATTTTTTTTGAAAACCTCGTACTCCGACTTTACTTCCTTATGAACCGGTTTTAACGGCTCGAACTTAATTGGATGGGAGGACCGTGTCTTTTGCTTCTTTGGCCTAGTCGGGTCAATGTACGGGCTACATACGAATGCAGAACGCTTTTTTTTCCTCTGACCATATCTTACACCAAATGCTTTTTTTTCAAGAGCTTCGACACTCTGACTACCTGTGGCACTCCCTGTGGCACTCGCTGTGGCACTCGCGATATGCGCCAAGGGAGAGGGAGGACGGTGAATAGTTAGCTCCATGCATTGATCAGGTTCAAGACCCTCCTCGTTTGCTTCATCATTTTTTACATTTTTGTCCTCCTCCTTTGCTTCATCATTTTTTACATTTTTGTCCTCCTCCTTTGCTTCATCATTTTGTACATTTTTTTCCTCGTCCACATTGTAGGTTGTATCGAAGATGTCGTCACTCTGATGCAGTTAATAAAACAGTATACGGTCAATACAATGTCGAAAAGGAAATTACAAATGTCAACGTGATTAAATAAAAAGTAAATTACCTGTGGCACCTCAGTTCCAGCTGGAAATTTTTCATCACTGCCTCCTGTCTTGCAGACAACTTCAATCAATTTCTCAACTCCTTTCCGCATCTCATCAAGTTGTGTTTGTAGGGTTGCAAACCCTTTGTCAACTTTATCATTCAGTGCGGTCATAGAAGTCTTCAGACAGGCTACTTCTGTGTGGAGGCCATCGAATTTTCTATTCACATATTCTGAGTCCTAGCATAATGTCCAAGAAAAAGTTAAATTAACATTTACATAAAATTTAATGAACAATACAATTAAGGGACAATATTGGCAACATACCGATGGCCTCCGTCCAATAGGCCCCTCTTCTTGTATTTCAGCTTGCTTATATTTCGGTTGTGGTTGCTCTTCTTCAGCAACATCATCACTATGACTGTCATGACGGTACTCGTCATCTTCCTGATCACCCATCTCTATATATGGGGTTGACGGATCATTTGTAGTGGCACCCGTATCGAACCCCATAAAATAGGACAACTTAAGTTCTTCCTCCGTTGGTTTCAAAGTTTGAAACGTTGAAATCTAACCAAAAAAACAAATAAACAGCCCACGTAGTGTTATAATAACAATTTATATACCTAACATAAGTCTTTCAATGTAGTTCATACCTTTCGCCTACTGAAAATCTTATTTCTCAAAACCTCATATCCAGGACTCGTTTTCACTTCCCAGTTCAGAATACGAGGGGCTGAACGAGACACCCTGGTAGCATACTTCTTGATTGAGTAAAGCGGAATCGCTTCAATTGCCCACACCTACCAAATAAAACAAAACCATGTTTCAATAAGAGTTTTAAAGAGGTTAAGGGTAACAAAAGTTAAACAATTAAAATTACCTGAAAAGCATAGACAAATCCATACAGGTTGATCTTCTCCGCTGTATGGCTCGGATCCTTTTCAGCCTTCTCCCTAAACTTCTGATCTCGACCTTTGCAACAGGTGGAGAAAGAGTTGAATGTCCTTGAATAGATAAATGAACCCCATGGGAACCGATTGAATTCTTCTAAGTTATCAACCAACTTCATTGCCCAATATTCGACCTTAGTCCTCAGGTCCTTTCCAAGCAATGTCATCTCCAAGATCAGCAACAAAGCTACTTTAATCATGTCATCATCAGCATCATGTTCTTCCTCCATACGTTCGAACAAAGTTTGCAATTTTGTTCCAGTCACCTTTTTCACTCCCTTAAAGTATTTCTGCCAAATTCTACACATATGATCTTCCCCTACAGTAGGGACGACTGTATCCCCAAAACGTAGACCACTGACGAGGCAAAACTCGTTTGCACTGAACCGTATTCTGTTCCCGCCAATCAAAAACCACATTTCGTTTTCAGCATTGTCCACATGGCACTCCCGCAACAAGATATGATGAAGCAATTGACCCGTGAAGGCCATTTCATTAACATCTAAGAAATGGCCAAAGCACGTTGCTCTTATTTGTTGTTGTTGACGTTCGGTGAGTTTACTCTTCAGCAGCTCGATGCAACCCCATTTAGAATATGTTGTCATCTTGGCATGGAAAAAATTTCTTTCCTTAATTTTCATCGTCCCAACCAACTTCTCACTTGCCATTGAATATTAGCCTGCATAAACAAAAAAAATTCGAATTCATCAACATACTAAACAATACAAATATATTTCATCAAATCATGTCGGCCCGATGATTTAATTTCATCGGGTCGCAGTGGCCCGATGCTTTGATTTCATCTGCTTTTGTTTCATGGTGATGCTTGTAGGCTGCCCGATGGTTTAGTCTGATCGGCCTGATGAAAGAAAACCGTCGGCCAGCCGTCCAACCGATGATTAAATGTCATCGGGCCTCAGCTGGCCGATGGTTTACTTTCGTCGGGCCACAGTGGCCCGATGAAACAAAACCGTCGGGTCGCGGTGGCCCGATGACATTTAATCATCGGGCCACGGCTGGACGATGGTTTTGTCTGATCGGCCTGATGAAACAAAACCGTCGTCAAGCCGTGGCCGGATGATTAAATGTCATCGGGCCATCGCGACCCGATGGTTTTGTTTCATCGGGCCACTGTGTCCTAGGAAAGTAAACCATCGGCCAGCTGAGACCCGATGAGTCATCGGGTCTCAGCTGGCCGATGGTTTACTTTCCTAGGACACAGTGGCCCGATGAATGTAAACCATCGGCCAGCGAAGACCCGATGAGTTTTTCATCGGGTCTCAGCTGGCCGATGGTTTTCTTTCGTCAGTACCTCAGTGGCCCGATGAATGTAAACCATCGGCCAGCGAATACCCGATGAGTTTTTCATCGGGTCTCAGCTGGCCGATGGTTTACTTTCGTCAGTACCTCTGGCCCGATGAATGTAAACCATCGGCCAGCGAAGACCCGATGAGTTTTTCATCGGGTCTCAGCTGGCCGATGGTTTACTTTCCTAGGACACAGTGGCCCGATGAATGTAAACCATCGGCCAGCGAAGACCCGATGAGTTTTTCATCGGGTCTCAGCTGGCCGATGGTTTACTTTCGTCAGTACCTCAGTGGCCCGATGAATGTAAACCATCGGCCAGCGAAGACCCGATGAGTTTTTCATCGGGTCTCAGCTGGCCGATGGTTTACTTTCATCGGACCACTTAGACAGTGACCCGATGAAACAAAATCATCGGCCAGACGTGGCCCGATGCCCAAAACACAAATTTGTAAACAAATAATCAGAAGAAGAAATTTTTCCTTACTTTGAACAAGAACAGAAGAAGACGATTTCCTTGCTGTGCAGACCGCTTTATAACGCGACTCGCTGAACCTGCAAACACAAACGAAACGAAGAAGACAGACGAAGAAGACAAACGAAGAAGACAAACAGCAGCAGAGAACACAAATGCAGAATACGAACAAGCTACGAACAGCAGTTGAGATGAACAGCAGTTGAGATGAACAGCAGTAAAAACAAGCAAGTCAAAAACTGTAAAGTGAAAACGTGGAGTCTGGGTCAAATGTGAAACTAAGGGCAAATATGTCCAAACAAAGTCTTTGGGTACCGGTTGCAAAAATTAGTGGACTGTGGGTAGTTTTGCAATTATTGATTACTGTTTGGGCAATTTTGCTAAATTCCCAATGAAATTTATCCTGAATTTTGAAATAGATACATTGGTTGTGAGAGGATTAATTTACTATTTGATTATCATGTCTAACATATACAAAATCATCTGAATACAAGTACAAGGATAGGATCTACTTGGGTTACAATTTGTTCTTTGAAATTAAAAAAAAAAAAAAATTAAAAGAAGATTATATATACAAGAACTTCCTGCTTATTATATATACCATAACAAAAATGTCATGTATCCTTGGCTACCAATCCGTACAACTTCGAAAAAAAGCTAGAATTATAGCTTCTTGTGCCTGCAACTGCAAGTTTCTGCAAAACCACTTGCAGCAGAAGAAGCAAAATTTGCCTAAATCCGAAAGTTTGCTGATCTCTCCTAGAAATTAAAGTTAGATCACTGAACAAAACGACCCAAATGGATCACCATAACACTTATGTCATCCATGGATCCTCTACTAACCGACAATTCGGCTAGCTTTTCACAGGCTGAAAATGGCTGTGGTTTTTCCACTCCTACGCATAGAGGTCGAACCACATCTACAGCTTCTTGATTAGAAACCTGTAACAAAAAACGAAATGAACCCGAATCAGAATCGAATCAAATAACTTTTGGTTGAAGAAATCACACGAACATCAACATGAAACGAGTATGGTTTCGAAAATGTAATGTACCTTGTCCCAAAGACCATCAGAGGCAAGAATTAAGAACTCGCAATCTGGGTTGATTTTTAAAACTCTGGTTTCGGGTTCTGCTGTGACCCATTGTTTGTAATGTCTGTCTCCAATTCCTCTTGACACACCTAGAGACCCTTGAATTCTCCAAACACCACGATAACAATCTACATAACCACCCTGTCAAAATAAACAAAGAATTCCATAAACTGATTGTCAGATGCGATGTAAAATCTTCGTTTGATCTAATAAAAAACTGACTAGTAAGTGCCCTCTAGCGAAGAGTATTTTTTATTAGATTTTACGAAACTAGAAGGAAGTTGTATGGCATTTTAAAAACGGAATAACTATACCTACATGGATTTTACTATGATGATACCCAAATTGTGATTGTAAATTTAATGTTAACATTAACTATACATGAATAGATTTTATGCACCAAATCGATATTTTCTAGAATTTCAAGAGAAATTTGTGACAGAAGTTTAAAACAATGATATTTTTATTAATTGAACATAAATTTGAATAAAAAAGCACTATAAAAAACAGAGTGATATATGCTCACCGAGGCTTCGATTCTTTCTTTCTCATCTTTCCTCAAGGGCCGGTGATCAGAAGTTAGTGCTTCCGCGATGCCACCACGGCTCATAACGGCGCGACAGTCGCCGGCGTTTGACACCACCAGATCGCCATTTCGTATCAATGCAGTTAGACAACAAGCCCCACCACCATGACTTTCTTTCAAAAACTCTGCGTCTGTGGTCAGGAAACCATTTCTAATTGATATCTCAACGTCTTCTTCACATCTACGGGACAATTCTTCCACAATGTTCTTCTCCAAATTCCTCGCCGCAAATTCTACCGCTTTCGCGCCTCCGTGCCCGTCAAAAACACCGAATAGAGCCTGTAAATTTCACATAACATTCAAGCATGTCAGATTTTAATGACAAAAACACACACACACACACACACACATATTCTCTGGTTAGTGGTACCATATATGTATATGTGTATATATATTTCAATTTATGAAGTTATAAAAAACAATACCTGTCTAGAATCTCCATTAAAGCCGACAACAGCAGAGTATCGATCCTCCATTACACGGCCTCTCCTTCCTCGCTTACAATAAACCGAGTAGCTCTCTCCTTCGACCACCACCTCATCCAATCTATCCTCGCCACGTGGCGTCTCCAGTTGGAAACCTCCAAGTCCCGCCATCGATGGTATGTCTATTCTCATCGGCCTCTTCCTCTTCAACACCGAACCGCCGCCGTCCACTTTGTTGTTTTGAATTCGAAGCGACAGCGTCGACGACGACGACGGTGATGACTGCGACTGAGGCGGCGGCGGCGGTGTTGTGCCATGGATTCTCGGAGATGATGATGACGAAGACGACGACTTGCCAAATATCGACGAAATCCTCGGCGACGGAGAAAAAATCGGCGAATTTGATACTGCCAATGCACACGGCATTTTGTTTTTCCGTTCCTTTAAAATCTTCCCTTTTTGCTCTGTTCTCGTTCTGTTTCTGTTTCTCTTGACGTTTTTAGAGAGTCGTTCGTTGTTCTTGTTTGTTCTGTTGTGGCGTCAAGTTATAAGGTTGATGCTATATAAAGCATAGATTAGACACTACTACGACGCCGTATAAAAAAATGACTTGCATTGACTGGGTTCACTTTAAAGAACTGTTAAAATCGAACGGTCGATTTTCTCTTTGACCAGGGAACGTTGTTGACCGGGTGAGAGCTTGATTTTATAATAAATCCACAAGACTACAACACGCGCGCGTGAATCTACGTCTTTTTTTTGAAAGGAGGCGCGTGAATCTACGTCCAAAATAAAGATGGGATATTTTTGTTATATAAATAAGGAGAGAATATTAAGGCCGGTGGCTTTTTATGACTAAAAAAATCGTTTCAACGGTCAAACACGTAAAAGCTTGATGGAGAATGGGTCTCTTTTTTCTTTTTCTCTTTTATTTTTATTTTTGTGTGTATAAATTAATTTAGTCACAAGAGGCACGTAGTGGGTTCTGGTTAGTACACGTCGACGGTCAAAGTTTATTTTATATGGTCGGTTAGTTGTGTGCTATCAGCTATGCCTTTACCTGCCGGCAAGAGAGGTTGCTTCACTTGTTCTTTTAATTGTGGACCAAGTAATGCTTGCTAGCGAATCGGGCATTATTCGGTTAGAGGTTCTCTTTAGACTAATTACATTAATTGTTGTATGTTCATTGTGTTCAATAAAATGATAGAGTTTCGTTAATCTTTATTTGGTTACACAAAAATACTAATCGATTCCACCAACTTTTAGATTAAGTTAGTTGTGTAGTCTTTTAATTTGGTAAGGGTTTAAATTTCATATTTTTAGTTTAAAAAAAATACAAGAACTAATTAATTAAGAGTATTTCGATCGCGATATGTTATACATTTACAATAATTTGAACTCAATAATTTATACACAATAACTAGAGATCTAAGTAGCTAAAATAAGGGCGAATTACACTCAAGTACCTTAACATTTATCATAATTATACGTTTAATGTCAGTTTTGTTATAATTGCATTCGAATACCTTACTTTCAGTTAACCACCGTTAAACTGACGGTTGACCAAACGGTTCAGGAGCAAATTGGTCTTTTAAGTTTAAATTTATTTTTAAAAAAATTTAAAAAATCATCCAACCAATAAGAACATGCCACATCATATTTTAATTAATTTTAAAAAAGTAACCATATTTTTAAATAAAATAATATATTAAAAATATTTTTTAAAAAAAATTAAAAAAACAGATGGAAGAGATCTGGGTTTCCACCACATCACCAAAAAAAAAAATTTTAAAATTTTTTTTAATGGTTTCCAGATCTCCGTCACCGCTCTTCGTCTCCCCCGCTGCTGGTTCGTTGCCTCCGCCACTGATCGCTCTAGCAACCAGGGTTCGTGTTCGAACACGAACCCAGATGGGTTCGAGCATGAACCCAGATCTGGGTTCGTGTTCGAACCCAGAAGCGAGTTCGAACATAAACCCATATCTCTGGGTTCGAGATGGGTTCGAGTTCGAACCCATCTGGGTTCGAGCACGAACCCAGATCTTTGGGTTTGTGTTCGAACCCAGAAAGTTGAGTTTTCAATTTTTTTTTTGTTTTTTCCTTTGTAACTCTTAAGGAATCCAAATTTGAAAAACTTTTTCCATCTCCAGATCTGAGTATTTCTCCATCAGGGAATTGAGTTTTTGATTTTGGTTTTTTTTTTTTTTTAACTGTGAAGGAATCCAGATCTAGAAATTTCTTTCATTTCTAGATCTGTAATTTTTTTAATTTTTTTCAAAAAAAAAAGATTTTAATTATTATCTTTTTTTAGTAATTATTTTTTTAATTTTATGATGTCAGAACACATGTGCAGGGGTAGTCTCGTCATTTTACCATAATCCGTTTGGTCAACCGTCACTTTAACGGTGGTCAACTGAAAGTAGGGTATTCGAGTGTAATTATGACAAAATTGATATTAAATGTGTAATTATAATAAAAGTCAGGGTACTTGAGTACAATTTGCCCCTAAAATAATTAGTATCCGACCACAAAATGACTATCATTTTCACCCATGATAGATATCCAAACCTAAATAGAACCAAAGTTACCAACAAAAAACAACCCTTTTTACCTTGATGTAAATCGGATATGAACTCAAAACTTTTTATACAACAATTAGAGATCTTAACAGCTAAGCTAATTAGTTTCCATCCACAAAATGAATACCATTTCCTTCACAATGGATATTCAAAACATATAGTAATAGGCTATCACTCGAATACAATGAATTTTCTTTTCTTGTCTAATTTGGTTTTGGTAAAAATTTGACATTTCATGTATATGGTATAATTTTGACATTTAATTACAACCGATGTAGACGCCCATCTATGTCTTCTTCTATTGCATCTCATGTCACGGGGCATGCATGGCTTTTAATATTATAAAGAACAAAAAGAACAGACAGGATTGTGTGGTTTTGCATGCATGAACTGGGTCAGACAAAGTATTCTAAAGAAAGTATATGATCATTAAATTTTAATTAATTTAATATATATACATACACACACACACATATTTTAAGTCAATGTTTAGAAAAAAATTAGATAGTTCTATGTGCTGATGACTAATATACTTCACTACATTATTTAAAATTATTATTATTATTATTATACAAAGTCCTAACCTAACAATCATGACTTGAAACAAACAATAGAAAAACAACATTCCATTGCAAGTAGGCACCGGAGAATTGTATTTAGGAGAAAGCCTTTACTAGCTAGAATATTGAAATTTTCAAATAGTTTTTGTTTTACTTTAAAAAAAATTTCAATTTTTTATTATGTATATATCTTTTTTTTTCTACCAAAATTTATTAATTTTTTTTATCATAAATTTCCTTTATATCAAAGTAAGAGGATATTGATCATATATGATAAATTCCCACCGTATTATAATATTATTTAGATATTAACAACCATGCTTAATTGATATTCCTCGTAACCTTTCTTGGGAAGATGTCAAAACCTTTCTAGATTTTTTTTATTCATACATACAAATTTTTTTGAATTATAATTTATTAAATTTCAATATACCATTATATCAAAGTAAGATAGTGTTCATATAATAAGTTTCATGAATAATGTTACAATATTATTATTTAGACGTTAATCATGAAATTTAATGAAAACACCTTGAAAACCTTCCTTGAAAAATGTCAAAAATCTTTCTGGAACTTTATGAATTTCATGGAGGAAATTAATGTCTCCCTCTAACATATGTTATTCTCCAACTAGTTAGATTTCATTTTCATCTATATTTGTTTGTAATTAGACAACTAATTAAAGTGTCTGTATCATTTTTTTTGTTTATAATTAATAATATAAATCAAAATTTACCAATTTATCCTTATTTTGATGTGAGCAGAACTTAAATTCAAGATCTCTTGTATAAAGAGATTTTACCTATAAAATTAGTTAATATTTATCACAAAAGGACTACCATTTCCGTTTACGATACTTATTCAAACAAGAATAAGTTATCTACACACCCACATATCTTAACGATTTTTCTTTTCATCTACTTTAGATTTGGTATAAATTTGGATTTGGTATAAACTTTATACATATATATATATATATTTTATGACTTTCACATTTTTCTTCCACCGTTGTAGACGCCCATCTATATATGTCCTCTTCTAAATGTATCTCATTATTCACGGTGCATGCAAGGGCTATATTATAGTTAATGAACAGAGAAGGCCGTTACTTTTGCGAAATTTGTGTGCATTATCAACTGGGTCAGACAAAGCATTCTAAAGAAAGTAATGATAATTAATAAAAAAAAATTGATATTGTCTACATCGTGATCCTATTCCAGAGTCATGTCATGAGGTATTGTCCTGGTGGACTATAAACCTCACGCCTTTGTATTTAAAAAGCGCCTCGTGGGGAGATGTTTAAAAAAGCGCCTCGTGGGGAGACGTGAGATTATATTTATAAGTCGCATAATTTATTTTTAATTTAACCGCGTAGGAAGAGTTTAAAATTTCATATTAATAATAACAATATTAATTTCTAATATATATATATATATATATATATATACTTGTTGAGCCAATGCCAAGAAAAAATCTTAACGGCTTATACACCTCAATACATTTAATTAAAAGTTGTACAATGTCTTAACCTAACAATCATGACTTGAATTATTAAAAAATAGAAGAAAACGTTCCATATGTAGCAACTAGTAATATATATATATATATATATACCCCGAATTGTTTTTATGAGAAAGACATCCTATTAACTAGCTAGCTAGAATCAATATACATAATACATATATACCATGATAGATACGTAACAATATCTATCACGGACTTTACCCATTATCTACTATCAGTTTTACCTATTGTAATTTACATTATCTACCATAGACATTGTTCGTGGTGAAAAAACGTCATTTTCCATTGAAAGATTAGCTAAACAAGCTAATATTTTATAACAAGAAAGAAAGATTTCAAGAAGAGAAGAAGAGCCCTTCATATTCATTGATTTTCGATTAATGTTCAACTAGCAACATCACTTGCTATTTATACAAACACATTGTTTTCACTTAACCGTTTCTAATCGACTTCGATTTCTCATCACTTTAACTCATCAGCTTATACATTAATCCAGTCATCAAGAGATTGACCTGGCAGAGTCTGTTAGGAGTTGTGTAACACCTCCTGACCCGATCCGCTTGGATCGATCCAAGGAGCGCTACCCCGTTTTCAAACTTTTATAAACTTTATTTATAAATTGAAATCTTTTGTAAAACTAACAAATAGTTTGTCTTTCAAAACTTTTATAGTGAGCCCTTTAAATATTTTAAAAATTTTGCTAGAGTTTCCTCTATTTTTCTGACTTTCCAAAAATCATGTTTTCCACAAAACTCAAATATGATAATAACAAACACTTCAAAATTTTATTTCTCAATCACATGCGCACTCTTCCCAATAGTGCGACTTTCCCAAGCATTTTCAACAAAACAATACATATTGTATATTTACAAACTTTATAAAACATAATTTGTTATACAAATATTTACATAACTTTTATATTACAACTTTACAAACTTATGTATATCCATGCTTGCTTAAGTAATTAATATACAAAACAGGGTTTAAATAAAACTACCCAAGTAATATGACTCCGAACCTTTTTCTGCAGCTATCAACTCTTCAGTCCTTTATTCACTGGAACCTTTTCTACCTACGCGTGATAAAATCAACGCGCTAAGCATTTCGCTTAGTGGGTGTACACAAATCGAATTTACAAATTTAACATAATCTCATTTATAACGTATATAAAACAAATACAAATTATAGTATATCAAATACACCTTTCAAAGCAAATCAAATAATTATATTAACAAAACGTTTAATTAAACAAAACATTTCTCATATAAAGTCAGTAATACTCTGTCCAAATTATTATATATATATATATATATATATCAACTAGTAGAAAAGACAAATAAACAAAATATCACAATAATAACTTATCAATCAAGTAATTAGTTATAAATATCAAATAATAGGAACAATAAATAAACTGTTCAAATTTAAATATCAACAGGAATCAATATATATTTTCATAAGTAAAATTTCAGATTATATTCAACTAATTTCAGTAAATCTTATTCATCAATCTTATAAAAGTATTCAAAATTCTTTTCTATAAACTTCATCCATTTCTTTTCAATTCTGGCCCTTTGGTATACTCAACATAATTTTCTGGACTGGAATATAGGCCTAATATTTGTAACATCGGTGTGATGTCCGGGGCTGCTTTAGAGACACCCGCCAACAGTCACTAGTATCGGTGTGATGTCCGGGGCTGCTTTAGAGACACCCGCCAACAATCACTAGTATCGGTGCAGTACTGCTGAATTAATCCAGCTGGTATACCAACCTCCTATATCCGTTTTCTATATTTAAGTATCCTAGGGCCGTTTTCATTTCTAATTCATATATATAAAATAAAACCTTCCGTCGCGTAACTGCATCAACTAATTTAGAATCATTTTCAAAACATTGTTCATGAAATGATTAATTCGAAAACTCACTTTATAAACGAAATTCGATTATATTAAAATGTTCTGAAAATTAAAATCATATAAACACATATACAATGACGTAATTCACAATTATTATTCAACTCAGTTACCAAAATCATTTTCAACAAAATTCTCAAATGAAATAAACTCAATACAAATCAATATTAATATTACCCAAAATCATTATTTCTATCAATTATCAATTTCAATGAATCCAAAATCATAATCGCATATATTTCATAATTTAATAATTGTAACGTCGTAATCCAAAATCACTATCGATCAATAACTGGAAAACATAATATTCAAAATATATTTGAAAACAGAAATTTAATTATGTCAATATATATATTACGAAAATTAAAAATCATCAAAATCCATATAATCCTTATCAATAAAATCTAAAATCACAATCGAATAAAATTTTCAATTAATAAATTTTTAAATTCACATAATATATAAACAATTATACTTTAAATATTCCATAAACTTTCATCAATAGATTTCATAAATTTTTATCAAATGAAAATATAATTCAAAATCCTCAAATATATATTTTTCAAACCATTCAGTTTCAATTACAAATTGATATTAATATTTACAGATCTAAAACTTTCATCAATACCATATAAAAGAAATATACAAAATCATATTCAGATATATTTTTGAAACCAATAATTGTATCAAATCAATTTCAAACTATAAATTCTAATTAATATAATTCAAATGATTCAAAATCAATATAATTCGATAATTCCGAAATATTCTAGAAAAATTAAAACTAGTGTACACCGAACCTGAATCACCCTTTCTTCCTTCTTTTCTTCTTCTCTTTCCTTCTTCTTCTTCTTATTCCTCTTCTTTCTTTCTTCTTCTTCTTCTTCTTTTCTCTCTTCTCTCTTCCTTCTCTCCTTCTTCGGCCTTTTTTTTTTCTTCTTCTCTTTTCTTCTTTCTTTCTTTCTTTCTTTCCTCGTTGGCCGAATTTGCTCTGTTGCTTTCAAATTGGTTTCTGGTTTGTATTTCACACTTTGACTTTTATTTTATTGTTTTATTATTTTTTTTTGTTTTAGTTGTTCTCCACTAACTTTATATATATATATATATATATATATATATATTATAAATATCTCTTTAATTACAAATTACTCCCTTAAGCTTATTAAAATCCTACAATGACACAAATTTACTCTTAATCACATGTGATTTACCAATCCTCCCTTAATTATCAAACTAACCCACCAATCATATTCCATCTCAATAATATTCCAAAAATATTTCACACTTATCCAATCACCAAATTGACTTCACCAATATTCAATTGGACCATTATCATCCAAATGCACCATGAAAATAATATTTCTCATGGGAGTTAAATCGGTTAAAATTAACTAGTCGTTTATACACTATATACTGAGTATATACTTTCCACCAATTTAAATCACATACTTAACTGTTGCACGCATAATAAGAATTAATAATAATACTTTTCATAATTATGAAAAATTAGGGGCGTTACAAGTTGTAACTAACGACCTGATCAATTCTTCTTAGCTGAAGCAAGCCTTCTAACCTTATGCTGAAACATCACTTTGTATGATCATCAGTTGATCAATTCATATCTCTAACATTCCTCCTCAAACGTGGCTGATAAATATCAATAAGTTTGAACTTTAATCTAGAGAATTGATTATCATGATGATCATTAGTATATCCCCTCAAACGAAATTGATCGCAATCAGCTGTTAGTTTGGTATTAAGCAGCTAGAACCGAGCAATGGGCAAGGCCTTGGTAAATATATCAGTTGTTTGAGCTGTAGTGTGAACATATCTCACCTCTAGTTAATGTTTGGTAATCATATATTTAATGAAATGAATGTCGATCTCTATGCGTTTTATCCTAGAATGAAAAACAAAGTTATGTGCAAGAGAATTTGCACTGATGTTATCACACAAAAATATAGGTCTTGTTGGAGTTGTAGACTGCAGCTCTTTGAATATGGAATGAATCCATATTATTTCAGTGGATACTATGGCTAGAGTATTGGGTTTTTTGCCCTAAAAATGTAACTTGTAAATAATTTTTATGAATAAATAAAAAAAGAGTTCAATTCATTCTTATTGTGTCATTTATATTATATAAACTTGTGCATTATAACATCCTAGATTGCCGAATGTAATCTCGTACTGTGTATATGAGTGTCATATACAGATAGATATATTAAGAGATATGCAATCTAAAGAGTTCACAGATAACAAATAAAGCTGGGTACTTTATTTGTGGTTAATCTATAGCTGCAGCCCATTCTGTATTGTATGGTGATTCTATCCTGAATTATTCATATGAAGATATGAGAATGGAGGCACCTTTTATGATGTGATCATATAAGAGTGGGTCATAATCTATATGAATCTCTCATCAAGATCCATTTACCGATAAGATTCGTATATATCAACTTATGATGGCTATATGTGGGTGATCTCAATCCTGAGTGTTTTATCGAATCCTTCAGGTTAGATCGTGATTTTTGATATACCATGAGTGAAGTTAGATGATTATTCCCGATCAATCTTCTCCATATGTTGGGATTGTAGTTTGGCTTGTGGTTGGGAAGGTTTGTACACAACAGTGGAATCCACTCCTTCTTGTGAGAAGTAGAGAGTAGTTCCCTTAAGGGTTAATTCAGGGCTTGAACAATATGAGCGCTCTCCTAATTCCGTGAGGAAACATGATTTATTGTTCATTAGAGTATTAACGGTGCTTAAAGGATATATGTAATTAGAGGAGTATAACGAACATTATGACCCAGCTCTAATTATAAACTACTGTGGAGGGTCACACCATATGTAATAGCTATATCGATGGACACCGACTGATATCGGTCTGTGTAAAAGTGTTTGCAGTTTAGATAGTGCAGCTTCAGATTTTTAGTGGAATAACACTGGAGTTGATAATCAAAGAATATTAATTAATGAGTTTAATTAATGATTCCGAGGATTATCAGAGCTCAAAATACTGTGGGTCCATTAGGTCCCCTTGCTAGCCCAATCCATTTAGGTAACATGGGTCACGTATAATTAATTGGATGGTCCAATTAATAATGTTGCGAAAGTGACACGTGCCAGGAGTTATTTGAGTAATGTAATTATTCAATTAATTAAAGAATGACAATTATGACAATTAAATAATAAGATTATTGATCGGTCATTTATTTTCATATAATTACGACCCTTAAACCGTATCTTTTAATTGTATTCTTGAGTATTTTTGGTGCTTTTGATGTGTTTGTTAAGTGTTTGTAGGTTTTAGGTGTTTCTCTCGGAACCGCGCGAAGATTGGAATTCTCGGTTCAAAACCGTGATTTTCTGGCAGGGAGCATCGCGACCTGGCCATCGCGACCTATGGTCGGGCTGTGCTGATCGCGGTGGAAAATGTGGATCCTGCCAGTGAGCAGCGCGACCGCTCACCGCGACCACAGGTCGCGATGAGGTGGTCGCGGTGAGAGTGAAGTTCTTGGTAGAGAGCATGGCGACCAGCCAACGGTCGCGATGATGGGATCGCGCTAAATGATGAGGCCTTGGCAGTGAGCATCGCGACCTGTCCAGTGCGACCTCAGCTCGCGGTGTAGCAGTTCAAGCCAATCCAGAGAGCATGGCGACCAAGCCAGCGCGACCACAGGTCGCGGTGGTGATCGCGGCGAGGAATTTCCAGCAACCCTAAGTGCTTCTATTAATAGAAAGTGAGGAGAGAGAAAGGGGATCTGCGGGATTTTAGAGAAGAAGACAAGAAAGAGAGAGAGAAGGAGGAAGAAGAAGAGAGAAGAGTGTCTAGGAAGCTAGCCATTGGATCGATTCTCCAGACGACTTCAATCGCTCTACGGATTCGGATTCGTGCACGGAAAAGCTCTACCTGATTCGGTTTCGACGAGAGTCAAGCCCCATTGAGTTTTTCTATCACAATCTTTTCTTTAATCTTGTATTATTCATGTTGTTCTTGATATATAATATTGTGTATTTTTGTTTTCTAGTGATGAACTAATTTATTACACTAGGGATGATGATGGAACTTGCTATGACTTTTGATTGAGATTAATGAATGTTGGATGAATTGAGTTATATGATTGAGTGTTGATTTAATGTTTAATTGATTGTATATTGATTGATCACCAATATTCGATATCTTGTTGTGGTGGATTAAGTACCGAAAGGAGACGCCCACCACGTGTTCGATAAATTGACACAATGACCTAGGAACCAAATAGAAATATATTGGTGTAGGTTATTTGATCTAATATGTTTCCATGTTTAATGCATTCTCGTATATTAGCATTCATCGAGAGATAGGGTGTTAGTATGTGTTGAATAGGTTCGATTTACCTTGAGAGAGGATTTCGGATAATTTGTTAACATGATCATCAATCATCAACTTGGACATCCATACATGATTATCTCATATCATTAGGATTAGTAAGTGAAATCGGATTCCCTAGTTCCCATTTCCATTGATAAAAAGATATTTTAATTTCAAGTTTCTTATTCATTTAGAATATAAATCACAAATTACAACCATTGAATTGATCATCTAGATAGTATTAAGCTTGGTTAATTTCAGTACTCAATATCTAAACGTTCTCGTGGGAACGATATTCGGACTTCACAAATCTATATTACTTGAGCCGACCCCGTATACTTGCGGGTACAGAAAAGGCGTGTCAAGTTTTTGACGCCGTTGCCGGGGACGGTTTAGTCATAATTGATATTGATACCGACTTAGTCTAGTACTAATCTGGGTATTTTCTTTATTTTCTTCAAATTCTTTTTACATTTGTTTTCTTACTTGTGTGATTCTTTTTGTGTGTAGGAATTTTCATTTGTGTATGAGACAAACAAGACGTAGTAGTAGTTTAGAGTCTCTCGAAGCCCTTGACCCTGAAATAGAGCGAACACTTATTCAAAGAGTGAGGCAAGCACGACAGCAAGCTACAATAGAAGACCATCAACAGCAGCAAAATGAGCAGCAACAAGCACCTCCAGAAATTGCCAAGGCATTACGAGATTATGCCATTCCTACCATGGTAGGAAATCAGTCGAGCATTCGACGACCTCCAGTTGCAGCTAACAACTTTGAAATCAAGCCTGCAATCATCCAAATGATACAAAATACTGTTCAATTTGGGGGTATGCCAATTGATGACCCAAATAGCCATCTGGAGCAATTTCTGGAAATATGCGACACCTTCAAGCAAAATGGGGTGTCTGACGATGCAATTCGGCTGCGGATATTTCCCTTTTCATTAAGGGACAGAGCTAAATTATGTTGAATTCATTGCCACCGAACACTTTCACTACATGGGAAGGCCTAGCTCAAGCTTTCCTTGCCAAGTATTTTCCACCAAGGAAAACTGCAAAGCTTAGAAACGATATCGCTCTATTCACCCAAATGGAGATGGAATCGTTATATGAAGCCTGGGAGAGATACAAAGATACTTTGAGAAAGTGTTCGCATCACGGCTTACCCGATTGGCTTGTAGTGCAGACATTCTACAATGGGCTCACACTACAAAACCGAAGCATGCTAGATGCATCCGCTCAAGGTGCTTTAATGAGCAAGCCAGCTGACGTAGCTCATCAGTTAATTGAAGAAATGTCCACAAATAGCTATATGTGGGCATATGAGAGAGCATGTCACAAGAAAGCAGTTGGGTCAGCTACAGCTTATGAGGTTGACGAAATCACATCACTCAAAGCACAAGTTGCTTCTTTGTCGAGCCAAATCAACAAATGGAATGTAAATTCCATACAGTCAGCAACTTCTGGATGTGACAACTGTGGAGAATCACACGGTAATGCCGAGTGCACAATGGGTTATTTTTCTTTTGTAGGTACCAGCGGTGCTGAACAGGTACAATATGTGCAAAACTTCAGCAAGCCATACAACAACCCATACTTAAGCACTTACAATCCTGGATGGAGAAATCACCCAAATTTCTCATGGAGAGATAATCAGCAAAACAGCAATGCGAAGCCTGGACCACCTGGTTTTCAGAATCAAGGCAATGTTCATTCGAGCCAAGGAACAAATCGGCAAGAGAGGAAACCGGCCCTAGAAGACATGCTGGTTAAATTCATGTCAAAAATTGATTCCAGGATGGATGGACAGATGGATGGGAAGATTGACCATGTGGCGCAGCAAAATCAAGCCGCTATTCAAAAGCTTGAGGTGCAGATTGGCCAGATAGCTAGAGATACACAAAACAGAGCTCATGGCACACTACCTAGCAACACGGAGGTCAATCCCAAGGAGCATTGTAAAGCAATTACTTTGAAGAGTGGAAAAGAAATAGAAAATACTGTAGGAAGCAACCGCTCTCAACAAGAAGCTGAAGCAAATGAAACAAGCATTGAATCACCTTCCACACCACTAGTTCGTCACAATGAAAAGAGTGATAAACCACTTCCGCCTGTCCAAGTAGTCAAGGCATATGTGTCACCTGTACCTTTTCCGCAAAGGCTACAGAAGCTCAAAGAAGATAAGAATTTTACTAAATTCCTTGAAATTTTAAAGAAACTTCATATTAACATTCCTTTTGCAGAGGCTTTAGCTCAGATGCCATCATATGTGAAGTTCTTGAAAGAAATTCTATCAAAGAAAAGACAGCTTGAAGATCATGAAACCGTCGTCCTTGACTGAGGAATGCAGTGCCATCATTCAGAACAAATTACCTTAGAAATTAAAAGATCCAGGAGTTTTACTATTCCTTGCACTATTGGGAGTTCTGAATTTGTTAAAGCTTTGTGCGATCTAGGTGCTAGCATTAATTTGATGCCTTTTTCTGTTTTCAGGAAACTAGGCTTGGGGAAAGTGAAGCCAACAAGTGTAACACTCCAATTGGCAGACCGTTCTGTCAAATATCCCTACGGAGTGATAGAAGATGTGCTAGTCAAGGTGGACAAATTTTACTTCCCTGTGGATTTCATTGTGCTAAAGATGGAGGAAGATGTTGATATTCCTCTCATATTGGGGAGACCATTCTTAGCAACCGGGGGAGCACTAATAGATGTACAGCAAGGGAAGTTGACACTGCGCGTGGGTGATGAAGAGGCAGTCTTCAACGTGTTCAAGGCCACAAAATTTGTAACTACTGCAAACACTTGCCTTAGAGTTGATGCAGTAGACTCTTTAGTTGAAGAAGCCTTTGAGAAGAGCAATCCTGAAGAGCCATTAGAAGCTTGTTTGGCTCATGGAGAGACAAAAGAAGAAGAAAATGATAGCATAGTTGAGTATGCTTTCCTTCTTGATTCAGCACCCCCTATGCCATACGGGGGCAGGAGATATTTTGAAGACTTAGGCCATGGGAAGCCAAAAATACTACCTTCAATCGGAAGCCTCCTTAACTCGAATTGAAGCAGTTACCTGAGCATTTGAGGTACGCATATTTGGGGGAATCTAACTCCCTCCCAGTAATAATTTCAGCTACCTTAAATGAAATGGAGGAGGAGAAACTTCTGGGAGTGCTGCGGTAGCACAAGTCCGCATTGGGGTGGACTATATCTGACATAAAGGGAATCAGCCCTACCATGTGCATGCACAAGATCTTGATGGAGGATAATTTCAAGACTTCAATAGAACATCAACGCAGGCTGAATCCAATTATGAAAGAGGTAGTCAGAGTAGAGATTCTTAAATTGCTAGATGTTGGAATCATATACCCCATCTCAAATAGTTCATGGGTGAGTCCGGTGCAAGTGGTGCCAAAGAAAGGGGGGATCACGGTAGTGAGAAATGAAAACAATGAATTGATCCCTACCAGAACAGTCACAGGTTGGAGAGTGTGCATTGATTACAGGAAGCTAAACACTGTTACAAGAAAAGATCACTTTCCGCTTCCTTTTATTGATCAAATGTTAGAGAGACTGGCAGGGCACGCGTACTATTGTTTCCTAGATGGCTACTCAGGATACAATCAGATACCTATTGCACCTGAAGATCAAGAGAAGACAACCTTCACCTGCCCTTATGGTACTTTCGGCTACAGAAGAATGCCGTTTGGCCTTTGTAATGCCCTAGCGACCTTTCAGCGATGTATGATGGCTATCTTTTCCGATATGGTCGAGCGTTTCATTGAAATATTCATGGATGGTTTTTCTATATTTGGTTCGTCTTTTGATGTGTGTTTGGCCAATTTGGCCTTAGTCCTTAAAAGATGTGAAGAGACGAATCTAGTACTAAATTGGGAGAAATGTCACTTCATGGTGAAGGAAGGCATTGTCTTGGGTTATAGAATCTCATCAACAGGGATTGAGGTGGACATGGCGAAAATTGAAGTCATTGAAAAATTACCACCGCCCACCTCCGTAAGAGGAATCCGCAGTTTTCTAGGGCACGCCGGTTTCTATCGCCGGTTCATTAAAGACTTCTCCAAGATCATCAAGCCCCTCTGCAATCTATTGTCAAAAGAGGTAACATTTGAGTTCACAGAAGAATGCCATAGTGCATTCCAGAAGCTGAAAAAGGAGATCACTTCCGCACCGATTATCACCGCCCCTAATTGGGAGTTACCATTCGAATTAATGTGCGATGCGAGTGATTTTGCTGTGGGGGCAGTATTGGGTCAGAGAATAGACAAACGCCTTCATGTTGTCTATTATGCTAGTCGTACTTTGACAGATGCTCAAATCAACTATGCAACCACAGAAAAAGAGCTATTGGCAATTGTGTTTGCTTTCGAAAAATTTAGGTCATATTTGGTGGGGGCCAAAGTAATTGTATACACTGATCATTCTGCGATCAAGTATCTCATGTCAAAGAAGGATGCCAAGCCGAGACTCATTCGATGGGTCTTACTTCTGCAAGAGTTCGACCTAGAGATCAAGGACAAGAAGGGAACAGAAAACCTGATGGCAGACCATCTTTCTCGACTAGAACACAGCTGCAACGAAGAAGAGGTAAGTATTCCTATCGATGATTCATTTCCTGATGAACAACTCTTTGTTTTGCAGGCTCTTATGACCCCATGGTATGCTGATTTTGTAAACTACTTGGTGAGCGAGATCATTCCACCAGACTTGACCTATCATAAGTGGAGGAAGTTCTTTGCCGACATGAAATACTACATGTGGGAGGAACCATACTTGTTCAAGTATTGTTCATATGGCATAATCAGGCGTTGTGTGCCAGAAACGGAAATCAGAGATATCCTCCTGCATTGTCACAGTTTGGAGTGTGGAGGGCACTTCAGCGCTTCAAAGACGTCCACAAAAGTTCTTCAATCAGGCTTCTATTGGCCCTCAATATTTCAAGACACCCGCCACTTCATTGATTCATGTGATAGGTGTCAGAGGACAGGCAATATCAGCCGCCGAAACCAAATGCCTCAAAACCCTATCATTGAGGTCGAGCTATTTGATTTGTGGGGAGTTGATTTCATGGGACCATTTCCCATGTTGTTCAACAATAAATATATTCTGGTTGCGGTTGATTATGTCTCCAAATGGGTGGAAGCCATTGCCACTCCGACAAATGATGCAAAGGTAGTGTTGAAGTTTTTCAAGAAAAATATTTTTTGCAGGTTTGGAACACCGCGGGCAGTCATCAGTGATGGAGGATCGCACTTCTGCAACCGGCAGTTTGAAGCACTACTCAAAAGATATGGAGTGACTCACCGCATCACCACACCGTACCATCCTCAGACAAGCGGACAGGTGGAAATTTCGAATAGGGAGATCAAACAAATTCTGGAGAAAACGGTGAATAGCTCCAGAAAAGATTGGTCAGCCCGGCTAGACGATGCACTATGGGCTTACCGGACAGCTGTCAAAACCCTTATTGGGATATCTCCCTATAGGTTGGTTTATGGGAAATCATGTCATCTGCCAGTCGAGCTCCAGCACAAGGCTTATTGGGCAACGAAGGCACTTAATTATGATATGCAGCTAGCAGGTGAAAAGCGTCTTCTGCAACTAAATGAATTCGAGGAGTTCCGATTGGATGAGTACGAGAACGCGCGAATCTACAAAGAGCGCACCAAAAGATGGCATGACAAGCATATTGTGCGAAGAGAGTTAGAGGTGGGGCATAAAGTTCTTCTATTTAACTCTCGCCTGCGACTCTTCCCAGGAAAGTTGAAATCACGATGGTCCGGATCATTCGAGATTGTGAAAGTATATCCACATGGGGCTGTGGATATCAAGAACCCGAGTGGAGAAACGTTCAAAGTCAATGGCTAACGACTCAAGCTATACATAGAGGGAGTTTCCATTCCGCCCAAGACCTCGGTGGAGTTGCTAAGTTTCAAATGACAGGGCAAAACAGTCGAGCTATGACTATAAACTAGCGCTTCTTGGGAGGCAACCCAAGTTATTCTTAAATTTTTGGAATTGTTTTGAATTTGGTTTAAGCTACTTTGATTTGATTGTTTTTAGTTTTGATGCTTAGTTTTTAGTTTTTAATTTGTGTTCTTGTCAATTGTGTTTGTATTTTTGTATGTTTATTACTTTTTGTTGAATTTTTGTTGATTTTTATTTTTGTAATTTTTTTTGTTGACAGGTACTGGGGAGGGAGTTTTTGTGCTCATCACAGTGAGCACCGCGACCTGCGTCGCGACTTATGGTTGCGGTGACGCAATCGCGTTGCTCACTGCCTCATTGAAGAAAAGTTGCCAACTTTTGATAATTTTTTCGTATTGTCATTTTTATTGTTGTAGAATAGCGAATCATATGCATGCCTCGCAGATAATTGAATAATAATATGTATTTGCTTAGTTCATGTGAGTGTGCAAAGTTGTTAGCTAGAATAATGCCGATAGTATCTTTGCATCTAAGCATACAGGTCTGAAGTCTCTGCATTGTAATGTGTGATAGCTGTCAATTAATAGCTCTGATTAATAGTGAAGACTACCCTTAGTGAGATTTTGAGATTTTTTGCGTATTTATTCTGAGGGAATTTTTTGTTTCTACTCTTATACACTTTCTTGAGCTTTATTATCGATAGATTGATCTCTATAGGTTTGCATTGGATGTTAATGAACTGCATTATAAAAATCTTGTGTATATGTTTTGAATGTCAATTGAGTAGATTTTGGAGATATGATCCAGGCAGTGTGTGTGAATTCCTAAATAGCTTGATATCCTATCCGTAATTGCATGCTCCCTATCCCATTCGCGGCCAAACACTCGCATATTAACCTTTTATTGTATGACCTACATGTCCAAAAATCCTAGCCAAAATTGTAAGACATTACCTTTGACGCTTGGAAACTAGAGATAATTAAAAGGAAAATATGTAAGTGTTGAGTGAGGAAGAAGGAGTGGAGTAGAAAAGATGATATGGATACGAGTAATATGCAGAAAAAAAAAAAAAGAAGTTAGCCAACATAAAAATAAAATAAAATAAAAAGAGTTGGCTAAAATGAGAAAAAAAAAGGAATGGAATGCACAAAGTAAAAGTCGCAAAAAGGGGTTGAACATAGGTTGAAGGAGAAATGTTAGAAAAAGATTTGGAATGCAAGTTGAATAAATTTGGTGGTCGTGAGAGAAATTGTGCAAATTGAAATTTTCATGAAATCTCTCAGTAGGTTTCCAAGTGCGTTGAGCCCGAATTCCGTTCTTTTTGAGCCAATCTCCCCAAGCCCCATTACAACCATGTAAAGTCCTGTTGATCTCCTTAGGAAACTCAATTGTAATATTTGACATGTATATGCATGAATTTTTCTGTTCTTAGCATTTGATATCTTTTATGAGATCCTTTGTCAAATCTGTGCGTTCTTTCTAAATAGTGATGCATACGATGCATTTTGAAATTATTTGCTTATAAATTCCAGTCGTATGCAATTGAAGGTGTGATTACCTAGGTTTTGAGTGTCATTGAGTGAAAACTGGTGAGACTAGAGTCGAGGCGAATTATATCAGCAGTTTATTGATATGGAGATGTCATGATTATCAATGCATTGTATGTCAGTTTCCTGTATGAGATAGGGTGTGTAGACTTATCGGCAGCATTTTAGATTTCTGATTATTGTGCTCCTCTTATGCCTTTGCATGTGCGTTTATGCTTGATTTGATGTGTAGCTATGTTTGTGATTAGCTTAGGATGTTTGTGTGTATCGTAGCTGGTAAACCCTCACGAGACTATAACTCGTCCACTAGGGCCACCTAGGGGTTTAAAGGCTTGTGGCACGTGCTAAGTGCCATCGTTGCATCATACGAAATTGGATATAGCTTAGTTCGTTTTTGTTCTTAGTGCTAGCTATCTTTGTTTTTGTTTTTAGTTGTGGTGTGTTCCGATTTGCTTGAGGACAAGCAAAAGATAAGTTTGGGGGTATTTGATCGGTCATTTATTTTCATATAATTACGACTCTTAAACCGTATCTTTTAATTGTATTCTTAAGTATTTTTGGTGCTTTTGATGTGTTTGTTAAGTGTTTGTAGGTTTTAGGTGTTTCTCTCGGAACCGCGCGAAGATTGGAATTCTCGGTCCAAAACCGTGATTTTTTGGCAAGGAGCATCGCGACCTGGCCATCGCGACCTATGGTCGCGCTGTGCTGATCGCGGTGGAAAATGTGGATCCTGGCAGTGAGCAGCGCGACCGCTCACCGCGACCACAGGTCGCGATGAGGTAGTCGCGGTGAGAGTGAAGTTCTTGGCAGAGAGCATGGCGACCAGCCAACAGTTGCGGTGATGGGATCGCGCTGAATGATGAGGCCTTGGCAGTGAACATCGCGACTTGTCCAACCCGACCTCAACTCGCGGTGCAGTTCGCGGTGTAGCAGTTCAAGCCAATCCAGAGAGCATGGTGACCAAGCCAGTGCGACCACAGGTCGCGGTGGTGATCGCGGCGAGGAATTTTCAGCAACCCTAAGTGCTTCTATTAATAGAAAGTGAGGAGAGAGAAAGGGGATCTGCGGGATTTTAGAGAAGAAGACAAGAAAGAGAGAGAGAAGGAGGAAGAAGAAGAGAGAAGAGGGTCTAGGAAGCTAGCCATTGGATCGATTCTCCGGACGACTTCAATCGCTCTACGGATTCGGATTCGTGCACGGAAAAGCTTTACCGATTCGGTTTCGACGAGAGTCAAGCCCCATTGAGTTTTTCTATCACAATCTTTTCTTTAATCTTGTATTATTCATGTTGTTCTTGATATATAGTATTGTGTATTTTTGTTTTCTAGTGATGAACTAATTTATTACACTAGGGATGATGATGGAACTTGCTATGACTTTTGATTGAGATTAATGAATGTTGGATGAATTGAGTTATATGATTGAGTGTTGATTTAATGTTTAATTGATTGTATATTGATTGATCACCAATATTCGATATCTTGTTGTGGTGGATTAAGTACCGAAAGGAGACGCCCACCACGTGTTCGATAAATTGACACAATGACCTAGGAACCAAATAGAAATATATTGGTGTAGGTTATTTGATCTAATATGTTTCCATGTTTAATGCATTCTCGTATATTAGCATTCATCGGAGATAGGGTGTTAGTATGTGTTGAATAGGTTCGATTTACCTTGAGAGAGGATTTCGGATAATTTGTTAACATGATCATCAATCATCAACTTGGACATCCATACATGATTATCTCATATCATTAGAATTAGTAAGTGAAATCGGATTCCCTAGTTCCCATCTCCATTGATAAAAAGATATTTTAATTTCAAGTTTCTTATTCATTTAGAATATAAATCACAAATTACAACCATTGAATTGATAATCTAGATAGTATTAAACTTGGTTAATTTCAGTACTCAATATCTAAACGTCCTCGTGGGAACGATATTCGAACTTCACAAATCTATATTACTTGAGCCGACCCCGTATACTTGCGGGTACAGAAAAGGCGTGTCAAGTATTTAATTATTTAATTAGTCATAAGAGGAGGGTGATAGTTGATATTTTATTTTGAATAGAGAGATAATAGGATTATCTCATTTATTAAATAAAATAAAATAGATAAATATTATTTGAATTTAATAAGTTTAAATTTAAAAGTTACTGATAATAGTTGATATTTTATTTTGAATAGAGAGATAATAGGATTATCTCATTTATTAAACAAAATAAAATAAATAAATATTATTTGAATTTAAAGAGTTTAGATTCAAAAATTACTGTTTTTATTAATTTAGTATATATATATATATATATATATATATATATATTAAAAATGAGTTTTTAATATAATCAGCGACTGAACCAAATTATTTGCATTATAAAGTGTTTGTACATAAAAGATATAGAAAAAGAAAAAGTGACCGGAGAGATACAGTATCTCTCCAACTCTTCTTCATTCAACCACTTCACTATTCCTAACAATGTGACGCGCCCACACGCAAGTTACTAGTGCCGACACATAGCAAGGAAGGCGTAGTGGGTCAAATAAGGAGCAGCAGAAAAAGACGAAGGAGCCTTCAACGTTGGTATGGTCCTTAATCTCTTTCTTCTTTTAATTGATTACAATTTTTTGTATTTAAAAATAAATATATATGTGATATATATTAATTTTAATTGTTCCGAAAATATAGTTCCAAAATTTTACTAGTCACAGATCGCTTTTGCGATTTTTATAAAAAAAGAAAAATTTTAAACCCTAATTCCGCTGTGTGACTAGTAGATTGGAAAAACGGTTCCTTCAATTAGTATCAGAGCCTGTTTATTTTCGAAACAGGAAATTGTTTTCGATGCTCCTGATGTATGATTGTGTAGGCACTTTTTTATTTGACTGTATGATTGTTTAAATTAAATAGTTTAATTTTAAGCATGGTTGATTGTAATTTTTTATGGTGTTGTGGATTTAGGTGTTATTGGTTTGTAAATTAATTTATTTTATTTTTCTAGTTTTCTATTTTTTTTTTGTATTATATTTATTTTTTATAAAATGTAATCGAAGACGAAGATGCTAGAAATCGAAGAACAGGTTGTGATTGAAAACTGGATCAGCTGGCTGCGGACACAAGGCGTAATTGTTGCGCTACTGTGTACTGTATGTGCGTAAATTAGTTTGTATACTTGCAAGCATTAAATGCTTAAAAGTATGCTTGCTTAGTGCAAATCAACATTATTACAGTACTTTTAGATAGTACGGGATGTCATGTGCAAAAATTATTAGGTGCGTTGATGTCATGTGTACAAGTCAGCTAATGTGTGTTTGCTGCGCTGTTGCGCGCTTGCGTCGCATGCCGCGGGCATTTTCGTGCCACTGCTTTGCTCCGTTTTTCGTCCCTGTTTCCATCGGCAATTGTTGCTCAGTGGATTCCGAGCGAAAAATTTTGTTTTGGATTCATGAGACGAATCGGAGAGTCCTGAAGGGACTGGAAGACTATGAAATTACAAGAAGACCAATGAATGCCTTGGGGTTATTTTTGTAATTTAGTTTTTATTTTTTTAGGTTAAATAATCCACAACACTCGGTCAACTCATATATACTTTATTATGTAATAATTTAGAATTGTCATGCATATACATGTCATTTAGATTTAAGTGTGCCTACACAAATATATGTTGATATTATCATACATGCATTATAGCATTTATATATTATTTTTTTAATGAGATTAAAATGGTAAATAATATATTTATAGTTTGCTATGAAAAAGGGATTAATTTTTAATAGTTAAAAACTTGACAATTCTCTTAATATTAATCTAGTTATTATAGTGTTTAATAAATTTAGATTAATAGGGTCATTTATTAAAATTAGGTTTAATATGATTAATCACCTAATAAATAAATGAACCAAATAATGTGTTAGAGTTTTAAATAGTTAAAACTTGGTAAACACCAAATTAATAATCCGCTTTAGTAAAACGTTTACCTAAGTTTAGATTATTCACTTATAGATTTTTAAGTGTTAAAAATAATTAATTATTTAGAATATAATTCTAATAATAAATTAGTTAATGCCTTAGATAACTTGATTAAAATTAGCCGTTTGATCCTGCAGAGTCTAGGCGCATTAACGAATAGAAAACCCTAAGTTTTAAAATAGTGAGTGGGAGAAGGATATATGACACATATATCCCGCAGTCTCCATCGTTAGTTCAACACCGTGAGATCCTAGTGGGGCCTCGTGATGGCTTTGCTTTCGTCCTCCCTAAGGAGAGTTTCCACGAAGGTCAATACCAAGTATTTCGGGTTTGACCGACCCTAAGGTGACACTCTCGAGTTAAGCTCATGAGATCTGAAATGATGGGTTACACTCACAAGGTTTAGATTAAATGCGGTTAATCAAAAACCTGACTAAATAAATGATAGTTGAATAATATGGAATTAGAGTTATTCTAGAATATTATTTGATTAAGAATGTCTCGGTCCAACATGCAAGAACTTGATCGACCCTAAGGTGGCAATTCTTTGTGGTATGTTGGATTATCGTGGCGTATTAACTGTTTTTGGGGTAGTTCTAGTTCGTTAAACATGTATATGCATCATGTTTAAATTTATGCCAAAGTATTAGCACTTGTTTTTAATATATGACTGAATGGATGTTATTTATTTTTCATTAATATTGTTTTCTGCCTTATTACAAATACTTGCACACGACAAACTAACTGGTGATAACTATACAAAGTGGAAACTTAACATAAACTCGATTTTGGTCACCAAAGACCTTAAGTTTGTGCTTAAGGAGGAATGTCTTCTACATCCTACTGCCAATGCCCTACAAAGAGTTCGTGAGGTATATCGCGATGGGACTCATCTGATGAGAAAGCCTGTACATATCTGTTAGCTTTTATGACAAAAGTGCTTGTCACAAAGCACGAAACAATGATTACAACATTTGAAATCATCGAGTCATTGCAAGATATGTTCGGGCAACCCTTTGAGCAAAAGCGCCACGAAGCTATTCTTGCCGCAAAGCTCACTCGTATAAAGGAAGGCACATCTGTTCGGGAACATGTCCTGACCATGATGTCTTACTTTAACACAGTAGAAATTAATGGCGGGGCTATTGATGAACCTAGCCAAGTAAGCATAATACTGACGACTCTTTCGAAGAGATTTGATCAGTTTAAGAGCAACTACGGAATGAACAAGTTGCAGTTTAGTCTCACTCAGTTGCTCAATAAGCTCGCCACATTCGAGGCCTTGACTAAGGACAGTAAGGTGAAGATCGGTGAGGCAAATATTGCCAAACCATCTTTCTCCTTTAGAAATAAGAAGAGGAAGAGGTCTGCTGGGAAGGCTAAAGGTAAAGCCAAAGCCCAAGAAAGCCCAAGGCAAATAGAAGGGCACGTTCACCGACCAAGATAAGGGAAAATGTTTCCATTATAACAAGGTCGGGCACTAGAAGAGGAATTGTCCTTAGTACCTGGAGGAGTAGCCAAGAAGAAGAAGTAGAAAAGTAAATATGATTTACTAGTTCTTGAATCTTGTTTAGTGGAAGCTGATTCTTCACCCTAGATAGTTGATTTGGGGACCACTAACCATGTTTGTTCTTCTTTGCAGTTGACTAATTCTTGGACACAGCTAGAGGAGGGAGCCTTCTCGATGCGTGTGGGGTCGGGGGATATCGTGTCGACTCGAGCAATGGGTTCAATAAAATTTAATTTTTGTAATAATGCTAGATTTTTATTTTTGGACAATGTTTATTATATTCCTGAATTTACATGGAATTTAATTTCCGTTTCTAAATTGTTAGAACAACTATATTCTATTTCTTTTGATAATAAATATGTTATTATTTCAAAGAATGGTTTGAATATTTATTCAGGAATTAATGAAAACAATTTATATGTGTTAATGCCGTTAATACATACAACACTGCTCAACATTGAATTGTTTAAGGTTATAAAACCTAAAACCAAATGATATAAGATTTCTCCAGATGATGACACATATCTCTGGCATCTAAGGCTTGGTCATATCAACCTTGACCGGATAGACAGATTAGTAAAAAACAAACTTTTAAGCGAGTTAAAGGTTGACACTTTACCTGTTTCCGAATCCTATTTAGAAGGTAAGATGACTAAGAAACCTTTTACTAGAAAAAGACCTTAGAGCTAAAAAGACACTGGAGCTTATACATACTGACATCTGCGGACCGATGAATGTTAAAGCCAGGGGTGGTTATAAGTATTATGTCACCTTTATAGATGACTACTTTAGATGCATATATGTCTACTTGATGTAATGCAGGTTGGAAACTTTGAAAATTTCAAAGAATCAGTTAGGTAAGACTATCAACTCTCTACGATCGGATCGTGGGGGTGAGTACCTTGACCAAGAGTTTAAAGACTTTATGGTCGAGCATGAGATAATATTCTAACTCACAGCTTCGGGTACACCTCAGTAAAATGGTGTAGCGGAGAGGAGAAATAGAACCCTAATGGAGATGGTGAGATTTATGATTAGTTTTTCATCATTACCAAATTCTTTCTGGGGATATGTGTTACAAATAGCGGTATACATTTTGAATGTAGTGCCATCTAAATTTGTTCCTAAGACTCCCTTAGAGTTGTGGAATGGTCGTAAAGTTAGTTTGCAACATTTTCATATATGGGGGTGTCCAACACACGTGCTGAAGAATAAAAGTGAAAAGCTAAACTCCAAGTTTGTGGTCTGCCTGTTTATAGGATACTCCAAGGAAACCAGAGGCAGACATTTTTATAGTCCTGAAGATAACAAAGTATTTGTATCGATAAATGCAACGTTTCTTGAGGACAACTATATTAGTGACCATAAGCCTCAATCCAAAATTGTGTTAAATGAACTAGAGCCTGGTGAGACCAGCACTCCATCAACAAGAGTTGTTGATTCACAAACATCTGAGAGTTATATGATTCCTGATCGGGATACACTACTAGCTAGACGTAGTGAGAGAGTTATGATACAACCTAAACGCTATTTAGGTATAGGTGAGGGATAAGGTGTTGTCTCTATGGATAGTATGAATGACCCATTGTCATTTAAGGATGCAATGGAAGATACTGATAAAGAGGAATGACTCAAAGCCATAAATCTCGAGATGAAGTCTATGTACTTCAACTCAGTTTGGGATCTTGTAGACTTATTGGATGGGGTAAAACCCATTGGGTGTAAGTGGATCTACAGGAGAAAGAGAGGAGTAGACGGGAAGGTAGAGACCTTCAAAGCAAGGCTAGTGGCTAAGGGTTATACCTAAAAGGAGGGGGTCGATTATGAAGAGACATTCTCGCCAGTTGCCATGTTTAAGTCTATTCGGATTCTCTTATCCATTGCTATTTTTTTCGATTATGAAATTTAGCAAATGGACGTCAAGACTGCATTCTTGAATGAAAATCTTAACGAGAGCATCTATATGATGCAACTAGAGGGATTCGTGTCCCCAGAACAAGAGCAAAAAGTTTGCAAGTTGCAAAGATCTATTTATGGACTTAATCAAGCATCTAGATCTTGGAATATGAGGTTTGATGATGTGATCAAAACTCATGGCTTCGAGCAAAACGTTGATGAGCCTTGTGTATACAAGCGCATCATTGACAAAAAGATAGTTTTCTTAGTCCTATACGTAAACGATTGAAGGGAGTTTTAGAAAACGTTTGATTATCGTATAACATGCAGAATTAGGTTTCAAACATTTTCTTTTAATTGAAAAAGTATTTTTCAATCAGGAACGAGTTCCTGTATATACGCATAAAAAGATTCTATGAAATTACATATCTTCTTCTTGATTTTCTTTTTTTGATTCTTTGATCTACCACCAGATCTTCCAAGTTATGACCCGCGGTCTAATAATGCGTGTGTAGGCATGTCACGACAAGAGATGAATGTCACGTGAAAAGAACGGATAGAGAATCTCCTCCATTGAGGCCGGCTGAATCCTACAAAAGAGAGGAGAGTCATAAAAAACGTTTTTCTTTTCTTTTCTTCTCTCTTTGGTGGCTGAACTCTTTTTCTTTTTCATTTATATGTCAGGTAAATTTTTCGTAACTATATAACTCTTATATAATAGCTTTTTAGGGTTTTGGTTTAACCAAGTCAAAAAAGGATTTCTAATCCTTTTTATTTTTAGTCTCCTAAAATAAAAAGGAAGGTGTGTTTTTGGGGGCAGTTGGGATGAATATGTGTCTTTGGTGGAATTCTCCTACAACAACAGTTATCAGTCTACTATTCGTATGGCTCCTTATGAAGCTTTTTATGGGAGAAAATGCAGATCCCCGGTTCACTGGGATGAAGTAGGTGAAAGGAAGGTGTTGGGTTCTGAGATTGTGCAACAAACTTGTGAAGTTATTGAGAAGATTAGAGACAGAATGAAGATCGCACAGAATAGACAGAAAAGTTATGCAGATAATCAAAGGAAATATTTGGAGTTTTCAGTTGGAGATAATGTGTTCCTTAAGGTGGCTCCGATGAAGGGAGTGATGAGATTTGGAAAGAAAGGTAAGCTAAGCTCAAGATATATGAGTCTATTTGAGATTTTGGAAAGGATTGGAGATTTAGCTTATAAACTGGGTCCACCTCCTGCTCTCACTAGAGTACATAATGTGTTCTATGTGTCTATGCTTCGTAAGTGTTGGCTCTATTTCTTGATAAAAAATGGGCCTCCATTTATATTTATCTTTACCTACTTTTGTTCCGTTCCCGAGTAATTAGCGGTTGTTTTTAATGTTTTTCTTTAGTGTGCAGGTTTAGGGACCCAAGTGATGATTTTATATATTTTTGGAAAAAAAATGTAATTTCAGTAACTTAGTAATAAGGGCCTTTGTGGAAGCATTTTCGAATTCTGGGCCAAAACTACAATTTTAAAAAGTTCCACCAATTTAAGTGAAACGGTGCGTTTTGCATCGAAGGAAATGGGCTTTAGTGGAACAGCGCCGTTTTGGCACCAAAGAGCTGGTACAAAACGGCGCCGTTTTGATGTTAGAAAAGAAAAAAAAAAGATAAAAACCAGCAGCGCGCGGAGAAGAAGAGCACCAGTGTGCATGGCGAGCTTCAACGCGACCAATGTCCTCGCGCCTCTCCTCGCAGTGAAGATGAACCAACAGACCAGGGAGCATGGCGAGGAAGACCGCGACCCAGCCCAGTTCGCGGTGCAGAAACCAAGCTGACCAGTGAGCAACGCGAGGACCAGCGCGACCCAGCCTTGCTCGCCTGCATGCTCGCGCTAAAGAAAGTCCAACCAGACCAGTAGGCACCGCGACCAAGAGGCTCGACCGCCGGTTGCGGTGGTGGTCGCGGCGCAGAATTTCAGCAGCCCTAACTTACTGCCATAAATAGAAAACGCAGCAGCTCATGAGAGGGAGAAAGAGCTCGGGCAGACAGCAACTGGGCAGCTTCAAGTTGCCTCTGAGGGTGATTCTTTACCCATTTTGCTCCTCCAAAACAAAACCCAACATCACAAAACACCAAGACATCTCTAGTTTCGTGAGTGTTCATCGAAGAAGACGAAGATCGAAAGTGGAGAAGTTCCAGCCGGACTAAAGCGGGATTTCAATTCTTGAGAGCTTCGATAGGTTGTATTTCATCTCATTATTCTTCCTTTGATTGTTCATTGATGATTATGAGTTGTTAGAGCTCTTATTAGGTGATTTACGGAACTATGAACGGAGTTGGATTTTATTGTTTGTGAATATATTTTGTGATTTATTTCATGATATTATTTGTGGATTTATTGCATATTATTGATTATGTCATGATATATTGTTCTTAATAATAATCAATATGTTTTCCATTTCCGTGATTGGGACTGTGTGACCAAATAGCATTATCTTCCATTTAATCCGTCTCGCTTTATTTTAATTATTTTAGTTAGTTTAATTTAGTTTAATAGTTATAAATATTTGATTATGAATTAAACTTGTAAGTTAGGGTTTTGATGGATCTTTTTTTATGAAGCTTGAATGAATTGATTGTTTAATTTGTTGTGGTGGATTATTATGTTGTTGAGTGGTATTATTGTGCTTAATGCTTTTGAATGTGAAGGCCTACATTTAGATGATAAATTGGTTGCGTGGTATGTACCGAGAGGAGACGTCCACAACGTACTCGATGTAATGTCCACCACAAGTAGAATTAGATAGAGATATACTAATTTGCTTGTGTGATCACATAGGGTGTTTATTGTGACTAATGCATTTTCATGCACTTGGATATACCATCTAGAGATTGAATATTAGTGTATGTTGAATAGGTCCGATTTACCTCGAGAGGGGACTTTGGATAATTTAGATAAACACGATCATCAACATGAATAATTAAACTACAACGATGTGCTTTCATGAAATTCAATTGGATGGATTAGGTGAATTCAAATACCTTAACTAATATCTCATATTAGTTGTGTGCTTTATTTTTATGTCTTTATATTTGTATCTTTTAATTCGTTCTTTTAAACCTTTCGATTATCCAAATAGAAGTAGGTTTAGTTATTTTTTAGTACTCAACGCCTAAATATCCCTATGGAGACGATAATTTACTCATCATTGTATTACTTGTGCCGACCCCGTATACTTACGGGTACAAAAAGGGGTAACAAGTTTTTGGCGCCGTTACCGGGGATATTTTAGATGTGTTGATATTAATACCGATTAGGCCTATAGCTACTTTGGATTTGTATATATTTTATTTTTATTAATTTGTTTTTCTTTTTCTGTACAGGAAATGTATTCTTGGTAGGAGGCACTTGAGCTTACCGAGGAAGTGGCGATTAAAGACTATGAAGCACCTTTGGGCTGTTTTTTATACGGGGGGACGCATGTGAGTACTGATTGTCAGGTGGGCAATCCGTTTGCTGAGAGCCGTTGTAGCACCCCCCGACCCGACCCGGCCGGACCGAACCGGGGTGCGCTACTCTCACTTTCAAACTTTTCAAAACTAGTTTTATACGTTTCAAAAATCATTGTGAGCCCATAACAATAAATAAACTTTTCTCGAAAATTTCGGCAGAGTGCCGTTTGTTTTTCGGACTTTCCAAAACCTGCTTTTACACAAATCAAATCACATTACATTTTCACAAACATTTCTATAACAATTTCAATCAGTTGCGCACTCTGCCGTTTAGTGCGACTTTCATAGATAGTTTATAAAATAAAATAAATCGAACTTAAACATTTACAATCATTTTGATAATAAAATACAGAAGTCATAAACTAGTTAATTACAAAACATTTTACAAAACGTATTTACAAATTCCCTGTATATGCATGCTTTCAGAATATATATACACATAACAAAAATATAGCTACCCAACTGTACAATCTTTGTGACTCGGTCTGCAACTTGCTCTTCCTTCAGTCTTTAGCCTCCTCTGGATTCCTGGTACCTACGCATTAGAAACAAACTAACGCGCTAAGTATAAAGCTTAGTGGGTGTACTAAAAACTCAATTAAATAAATCACAATATAAATATTTCAAAACAATTCCATTTCTATTGCATTTCAAAACAATTAAATTTCGAAAATCAAAGCATTAAACAATTCCAATTACTTTAATTTCAATAATGAAGTCGATAATGAATGCTATCAATAAAATCATTCGGTTCACTTTTCAATTTCAATCAATTCTGGCCCACTAGAATACTAAACATTCTAGGACTGGAATATGGGTCAATGTGACGTCCGGGGTTGCCCCGCAACAACAGTCACTGATATCACGTGATTGTCCGAGATTGCCCCGCAACAACAATCACTAATATCATCGCGATTGTCCGAGATTGCCCCGCAACAACAATCGCTAGTATCATTGTGATCGTCCGAGATTGCCCCGCAACAACGATCACTAAAATCGGTGTGATTGTCCGAGATTGCCCCGCAACAACAATCACACAATAATAACGGCGCAGTACTGCTCAATAAAACCCAGCTGGTATACCAACCTCCTATATCCATTTCTATGTCTAAGTATCCTAGGGCCGTTACAATAAATAAATTTTCAAGTAATCACAATAAATTACAAATCATAAACAATAGTCATGCAAGCAACTAAATCAAGTATTTTTCACAAATCGTAACAATCAAAATATTCGAAAACACGATCCAAATACGATCTATTATAAAATCATTCCAAATCAACAATATATATATATAAATCATTAATTTTTCATATAAATAAACAAGTTTCTTACGAAAATCGAAAACGTGAAACTTCAACGAAATCGAAACGAAAACGGAAACGAAAACGAAAACAATAACGAAATACTTTTCGTAAAGATTTCGAAATCGAAAGTACACCAACCTCGGTACCGTTTTTCGTTCGATCAACCGCGGTTCCACGATTTCTTTCCCTTCTCTTTTTCCTTTCTCCTTCTTCCTCTTCTTCCTCTTTTTCTTTTCTTTTCTTTCTTCTTCTTCTCTCTTTTTCTTCTTCTTTTTCTTCTCTATTTTCTCTCCTTTTCTCTCTTTTTCTCTTGCTGTTCTGTTTTCTCGCTTCTGCGAGAAACTTCTTCTTTTTTTTATATTTTTTTCGCTACCGCGACCGCCGTCGCGACCTGTGGTCGCGGCACCAGGTCGCGATGCTCACTGGAGTGCGTGCACCGCCTTCCTCGCGAGCGCGCCTTGGTCGCGCGAGTGGTCGCGCTGCTCTCTGCCCGATTTTGACAATTTCATCGCGAGCAGTATATCGCGACCTGTGGTCGCGGTGGCTGGTCGCGATACTCACTGCCTGATTTTGCCATCTTCATCGAGAGCGAGCTATCGCGACCTGTGGTCGCGATGACCAGGTCGCGATGCTCTCTGGTTCAGTTTTCCAATTTTCAATTTTTCATTTTTTTCACTATTCAATCCGGTCCGCTGGAAATCATAAAATAATCATACATTTAATTACATTACACCCCCAAATAGTCTTCTACTTTATGGTTCCTCCAGAGAACTTTCACTAGTGGCACTCTTTTATTTCTTAGTTCTTTGATTTCCCGGTCAAGAATCTGCACTGGTTCCTCCTTATATGTCAGGTCTGGTCGGATTTCAATGCTTTCGGCTGGAATTCTGTGGGAAGGATCAGATCTGTATCTCCTCAGCATCGATACATGGAACACATTATGGATCTTTTCCAATTCTGGAGGTAAAGCTAGTCTATAGGCTACTGGTCCCACACGTTCAATGATTTCGTATGGCCCAATAAACCTAGGACTCAACTTACCTTTTCTGCCAAATCGAAGCACTTTCTTCCACGGAGATACTTTTAGAAATACTTTCTTACCGACGTCATACTCTATCTCTTTCCGTTTCAAATCTGCATACGATTTCTGTCGGTCAGAAGCAACTTTCAATCGATCCTTGATGATCTTCACCTTCTCCTCAGTCTGTCTGATCAAGTCTGGGCCTACTAACCTGTCCTCTCCTAACTCTGTCCAGCATACTGGAGTCCTGCATTTCCTTCCATACAGTGCCTCATACGGTGCCATCGCTATGCTCGATTGGTAACTGTTGTTGTAGGCGAATTCAATCAATGGGAGATGATCCGCCCAACTTCCTTCAAACTCAATTACACAACTCCTGAGCATATCTTCAAGCACCTGAATTACCCTTTCCGATTGTCTGTCTGTCTGCGGATGGAAGGCTGTACTGAAACTCAGTCGAGTACCCAAGGCTTCTTGAAACTTCTTCCAGAATCTGGATGTAAACCTCGGATCTCTATCTGAGATGATAGATACAGGAACTCCATGCAATCTGACTATCTCTCTGATGTACAATTCTGCCAGTCGATCCAAAGAGTAGTCAGTTCTGACAGGTAGAAAATGTGCCGACTTCGTCAATCGGTCCACTATAACCCATACTGCATCGTGTTTACTCCGGGTGAGTGGCAATCCAGTGACAAAGTCCATGGTGACACGATCCCATTTCCATTCAGGTATTGCTATTGGCTGTAACAATCCTGATGGAACCTGGTGTTCAGCTTTCACCTGTTGACAAGTCAAGCATCTATTCACAAATTCCACCACATCCTTTTTCATTCCGGACCACCAGTACTGAGTTTTCAAGTCTCTGTACATCTTTGTGCTACCTGGGTGCATTGCATACGAACTGCTGTGTGCCTCTGTCAGGATCATTTTTCTCAATTCTTCATTTTCTGGAATACAAATCCTGTCTCTGAAACACACAATACCGTCAGTTCTGATTGAGAAGTCTGGATGCTTCCCTTCTGGAATCTGTTCACATATCATCTGAATTTTAGCATCCTGCTTCTGTTTTTCTGCAATCTGCTGAATCAAACTGGGTATGCATATCAATTCGGCTACCAATGCACTATCTGGATTCAGCTGTAATTGCACATTCATAGCTTTCAGAGAAAACAGTGCTTTTCTGCTCAATGCATCTGCAACTACATTTGCCTTTCCTGGATGGTAGTCGATTATACAGTCATAGTCTTTAATCAACTCCATCCATCGTCTCTGTCTCAGATTGAGCTCTCTCTGAGTAGGCAGATATTTCAGACTCTTGTGATCGGTGTATATGTAGCACTTCTCACCATATAAGTAATGCCTCCATATTTTCAGTGCGAAGACTATGGCTGCAAGTTCCAGATCATGAATCGGATAGTTCAACTCATGACTTTTCAACTGTCTGGACGCATATGCAACCACCTTGCCTTCCTGCATCAATACACATCCCAAACCATGATGTGAGGCATCACTATAAATCACATAGTCTTTACCTGAAACAGGCTGAATCAGGACTGGAGCCTCTACAAGCATTGCCTTCAATCGGTCAAAAGCTGCCTGGCATCTGTCAGTCCACTCAAATCTGACATTCTTGTGCAGTAGCTTGGTCAACGGACTTGTTATGGAGGAAAACCCCTTCACAAACCGTTGATAATAACCTGCCAAGCCTAGAAAGCTTCTGACTTCTGTCACATTTCTGGGAGGCTTCCATTCCACTATCGCTTCAATCTTTTTCGGATCTGCCTTAATACCCTCTGCTGACACAATGTGACCCAAGAATGCAATCTCAGGCAACCAGAATTCGCACTTGCTCAGTTTTCCATACAGTTGCTTCTTCCTCAGAATCTGCAATACTACTCTGAGGTGTCTGTCATGGTCCTCAGCTGTCTGTGAGTACACCAGGATATCATCAATAAACACTACTACAAACTGATCCAAGTATGGCCGGAATATTCTGTTCATTAGATCCATAAAGGCTGCAGGTGCATTAGTCAGCCCAAATGGCATCACTACAAATTCATAGTGTCCATACCTGGTTCTGAATGCAGTTTTCGGAATATCTGACTCCTTTATCCTCAACTGATGATAACCTGATCTCAGGTCTATCTTTGAGAAGACACAAGCTCCTCTCAGTTGATCGAACAAATCATCGATTCTTGGCAACGGATACTTGTTCTTCACAATCAGTTTATTCAGCTGCCTGTAATCGATGCATAGTCTCAGGGACCCATCCTTCTTCTTCACAAACAGGACTGGGGCTCCCCAAGGAGATACACTGGGCCGAATAAAGCCCTTATCCAGCAATTCCTGTAACTGTATCTTCAATTCTTTCAGTTCTGTTGGTGCCATTCTATAGGGTGCTATCGATACTGGAGACGTACCTGGTACCACATCAATCACAAACTCCACTTCTCTCTGAGGTGGCAAACCAGGAAGCTCCTCTGGAAACACATCTGCAAAGTCACATACAGTGTGTATCTTCTGGATTTCAGAATTAACCTTTCTAGAATCAACCACCTGTGCCAAGTACGCTTCACATCCTTTTCTAATCAGTTTACAGGCTACAGTGGCTGAAATGACATTGGAGAGGAAATCCCTCCTTTCACCCACCATAGTGATCTCTGAACCATCTACTGTTCTGAGAGTCACTCGTTTCAGTTCACAGTCGATCACTACTCTATGCCGAGTTAACCAATCCATGCCTAATATTACATCAAACTCATGGAATGGCAACTCCATCAAATCTCCAGGAAAGTCACACTCCTGTATCCGAATAGGACAATTTCTGTATATACGGTTCACAACTACACTCTGACCTATCGGATTACTGACTAACACATCATATTCAGTAGGTTCAGTTTGCAAACTTCTTTGTTTCAGTAATGCATCACAGATATATGAGTGTGTAGAACCTGGATCTATCAATGCAATAGCTGTAGTATCAAAAATAGAAATAATACCAGCTATCACATCAGGAGCATCTTTATCTTCTTGAGCTCGAACACCATAAACGCGTGCAGGAGCTCTACTATCAGGTCTCACCACTGACTCTGACACTCCTCTGTGGCTACCACCTTCAGGTACTGCCTGACCAGGCCTCCTACCTCTGGAAGTAGTAGGGGCTGAGCTCTCTGGCTGCTGGGATCTCAGCTGTGGGCAATCCCTCACGAGATGATCATGGGAGCCACATTTCAGGCAGGCTCCTGTAAGCTTCCAGCATTCCCCAGGATGTCTTTTGCCACAATGATCACATACTGGAGGGGCTGGTCCCCTACCTGCACTCCTAGGGGTACTGGCTACAGAAGTCGCAGATTGACCAGGCCTAGCTGTAAGTACTGGCCTCTGTGACGGCACTGGACCACTAGGCTGCGGTCCCTTAAACTTCTTGCTCGGGGACTGATATGAGCTGGATGGCCCTGCCCCTCTTCTCTGCTGCCCTCTGTCTCTTCTGGCCTGCTCTTCTTTAATTACATTTACACCCCCTCAAATAGTAAAAATTCATTTTCACATATTTCACATATATCAAAAATTCATTACCCGAAATCCGGGATGTTACAGCCGTTCTGAGGAACAACAGTATGAGAACTATCTATACTTTCAACAGAACAACCTCTACCCGACTATAGACTATGGAGCACCACTGAGATGTTTCTTATGTGGAGGGCTGCATGTTAGTACTGATTGTCAGACTCAAGCAAATGCTCAAAGCTTGGCGATTCAAAGCAACCAATTAGCTACAGAGATCCAATGGCAAGAGCACGGACCATATCCTATGGAGTAATTCAATGAAACGGCCGTGGAAATCAAAGAGCAAATTGAGCAGCAGATTTGGGTTGATCAAGTAGAGATGGAAAGGAGCAAGAATTTGTTGCATTAAGATGGTACATCTACCTTTCCAAAGCCGCTTGAGATTTGTCTAGTCTAGAGTGCCACTGCAAAAGAAGAAAGCCACCAAGATACATACGTTTCTGTAGACCTCGGAGAAGGGAAGCCCAAACCGCCTCGGCCTTTTGAGCAGAACCCGCACTTGGGCCGTATCAAGATACCTTCACATTCGAGGTATGCAGGGCTGGGAGAGTTTCATTCTCTTCCAGTTATTTGGTTAGGATGGTGCGGTAAGCTGATGAGGAGATACCAATTATGGGGCAGGTGGGCGAAAGCTCAAGTGATGAGGTAAAATCTATAAAATATGTTATTTTATTTTATTTTGATTTTTTTAGTTTAAATTTTCTAGTGTTTCGTAACTCTTTCCCATGAACCTTATTAAAAGTGTTATGCCTTGTGTTGAAAATTCGAAGTACGGGGGCGTGAGGTTGGATGAAGTGATATTTGTGGATATTTAGGATTGTTAGTTGTGGATACTAGGACTGTTGTTCTGTGTTCATGTTTTATGCGTTTTTGTTTTTGTGTCTAGTTTGATTATTTTTAGTTTTTAGTTTTTATTTCTTTAAAAGCCCCTTTTTCTCGTACGTAAGGTGTTAAAACATTGAGGACAATGTTTATCTTAGGTTTGGGGGTATTTTTGTCTTTTGCGCATTTTTGTGTCTTGTTAGTGTATATAGGCTGGAAACCTAGACTTTCCTCATACGCACTGCGTTTGGAAGACTTAGGCATAACAATGCCACGTACACCAGTTTTCGAGTCTTTTATTGTATTTTTTGTGTTTTATTTTATTTGTTTTAAGATAGCAAATCATATGCATGCTTTGTAGATAATTGAGTAATAATATGTAAATGCTTAGGTCATTTGAGTGTACAAAGTTATTATTTGGAATAATGCCGGTAGTGTTTTTGCATCTAAACATATAGGTCTGACATCTTTGCATTGTAATATGTGAAAACTTTCAATTAATAGCTCTGATTAATAGTGGAGACTACCCTTAGTAAGATTTTGAGATTATTGCGTATTTATTCTGAGGGAATTTTTGTTTCTACTCCTAAACACTTTCTTGAGCTTTATTGTCATTAGATTGATCTCTATAGGTTTGCATTGGATGTTAATGAACTGTATAATAAGAATCTTGTATGTTTGTGTTGAATTTTCAATTGAGTAGATTTTGGGGATATGATCCAGACATTGTGTGTGAACTCTTAAATAGCTTTATTTCATGTACATAAAATGTGTGCTCCCTATCCCATTCGTGGCCAAACACTCGCATATTAGTCTTTTATTGTATGACCTACATGTCCAAAAATCATAGCCGAAATTGTAAGATGTTACCTTTGACGCTTGGAAACTAGAGATAATTAAAAGAAAAATGTGTAAGTGTTGAGTGAGAAAGAGGAGTGGAGTTAAAAAAAAGATGAAAATGATGTGGGAAATGTGCAGAAAAAGAGAATAGCCAACATAAAATAATAATAATAAAAGTGTTGGCTAAAATGAGAAAAAAGAGTGAAATGCACAAAATAAAAATTGAAAAAGGGTTGAAAAGAGGTTGACGGAGAAATGTGAGAAAAAGATTGGGAATACAAGTTGAATGAATTTGGTGGTCGTGAGAGAAAATGCACAAATTGAAAATTTTATGAAGTCTCTCAATAGGTTTCCAAGTGAGTTGAGCCCGATTTCCGTCCTTTTTGAGCCAATCACCCAAAGCCCCATTACAACCATTTAAAGACCTGTTGATCTCCTTAGGAAACTTAATTGTAATATTTGACATGTATGTACATTAATTTTTTTGTTCTTAGCATTTGCTATCTTTTATGAGATCCTTTACTTAATCTGTGTGTTCTTTCTAATTATTGATGCATACGACTCATTTTGAAATTCTTTGCTCATAAATTCCAGTCGTATGCAGTTGAAAGTGTGATAGCTTAGGTTCTGAGTGTCATTGAGTGAAAACTTATAAGACTAGAGTCGAAGCAAATTACATCAGTTGTCTATTAGTATGGAAGGTGTCACGATTATAAATGCATTGTATGTTAGTGTCCCGTATGATATAGGGTGTTTTAGACTTATTGGCAGCATTTTAGATTTATGATTTTGTGCTATTCTTATGCCTTTGCATTTGTGTATATACTTATATTGATGTTTAGTTATGTATGTGGTTAGCTTAGGACGTTTGTGGGTATCGTAGCTGGTAAACCCTCACGAGACTATAACTTGTCCACTAGGGCCACTTAGGGGTTTAAAGGCTTGTGGCACATGCTAAGTGCCATCGTGCTACCTACGAAAGTGGTTTAAGCTAGTTGTTTGTTTTCCGTTATTTGTTATTTTGTTTTCCGTTCGTTTTGTTTACATTTTTGTTTCGTTCCGATTTTGCTCGAGGACGAGCAAAAGTTAGGTTTGGGGGTATTTGTTGGCTCTATTTGTTGATAAAAAATGGGCCTCCATTTATATCTATCTTTATTTACTTTTGTTCCGTTCCCGAGTAATTATCGGTTGTTTTTAATATTTTTCTTTAGTGCGCAGGTTTAGGGACCCAAGTGATGATTTTATATATTTTTAGGGAAAAAATATAATTTCAGTAACTTGGCAATAAGGGCCTTTGTGGAAGCATCTCCGAATTCTGGGCCAAAACTGCAATTTCAGAAAGTTCCACCAATTTAAGTGAAACGGTGCGTTTTGCACCGAAGGAAATGGGCTTTAGTGGAACGGCGCTGTTTTGGCACCAAAGAGCTGGTGCAAAACGGCGCCGTTTTGATGTTAGAAAAGTTAAAAAAAAAAAGATAAAAACCAGCAGCGCGTGGAGAAGAAGAGCACCAGTGTGCATGGCGAGCTTCAACGCGACCAGTGTCCTCGCGCCCCTCCTCGCAATGAAGATGAACTAGCAGACCAGAGAGCATGGCAAGGAAGACTGCGACCCAGCCCAGCTCGCAGTGCAGAAACCAAGCTGACCAGTGAGCAACGCGAGGACCAGCGCGACCCAGCCTTGCTTGCCTGCATGCTCGCGCTGAAGAAAGTCCAACCAGACCAGTAGGCACCGCGACCAAGCGACGCGACCGCTGGTCGCGGTGGTGGTCGCGGCGCAGAATTATCAGCAGCCCTAACTTGCTGCCATAAATAGAAAACGCAGCAGCTCATAAGAGGGAGAGAGAGCTCGGGCAGACAGCAACTGGGCAGCTTCAAGTTGCCTCCGAGGGTGATTCTTTACCTATTTTGCTCCTCCAAAACACAACCCAACATCACAAAACACCAAGACATCTCTAGTTTCGTGAGTGTTCATCGAAGAAGACAAAGATCGAAAGCGGAGAAGTTTCAGCCGGACCAAAGCGGGATTTCGATTCTTGAGAGCTTCGATAGGTTGTATTTCATCTCATTATTCTTCCTTTGATTGTTCATTGATGATTATGAGTTGTTAGAACTCTTGTTAGGTGATTTACGGAACTATGAACGAAGTTGGATTTTATTGTTTGTGAATATATTTTGTGATTTATTTCATGATATTATTTGTGGATTTATTGCATATTATTGATTATGTCATGATATATTGTTCTTAATAATAATCAATATGTTTTCTATTTCCGTGATTGGGACTGTGTGACATAGGTCCGATTTACCTCGAGAGGGGACTTTGGATAATTTAGATAAACACGATCATCAACATGAATAATTAAACTACAATGATGTGCTTTCATGAAATTCAATTGGATGGATTAGGTGAATTCAAATATTCTAACTAATCTCTCATATTGGTTGTGTGCTTTATATTTATGTCTTTATATTTGTATTTTTTAATTCGTTCTTTTAAACCTTTCGATTATCCAAATAGAAATAGGCTTAGTGTTTTAGTACTCAACGCCTAAATATCTCTGTGGAGACGATAATTTACTCATAATTGTATTACTTGTGCCGACCCTGTATACTTGTGGGTACAAAAAGGCGTAACAGTAAGTACATCCCAAATCCTGCCATGTGATCAGTTATGAGTCACTTCAATTACGGGATGATCTCACATATGATGAAGTGCCTATTCGAATCCTAGATCGAAGGGTCCAAGCATTGCGCACCAAGGAGATAAGCTTGGTGAAAGTATTATGGAGGAATTACTCGGTTGAGGAAGCTACTTGGGAGCTAGAAGATGAGATTCGAGGAAAGTATCCTCATCTTTTTTTAATTGATAAGGTATGTTAATGTAATTTCGAGGACGACATTTCTTTTAAGGGGGGTAAAAACTGTAATACCTAAATTATTTTTATCCACACTATATTTTATTTTTGTTGTGAAATATTATTAGTATTATAGAGAAATTAATACTTACTGTACCAATTCAAATTTTTATATGATCTCATAATGCATAAGACTTGTATTAACAATTATAATTAATGTTACATATGATGAGGTAAACATTATGTTTGGCACTTGATCAAGCGTGGATTCATGGATGAACTATTAGTAGATCATAAATGAAAGGATGAGTGAGTGGAGGGCTGCGTTGGCAGCATTAAAATGATAAAACAAATAAGAGTGACATGTGTGCATTTAAAAAGCAAAATTATTTTTCGGTAGAGGAATTGAAGTAGTGAGAGCAAACAAGAGCATGTAAAATCTGAGTAAGTGGATTCACATGTGGGCAACAACACATTATGTTGCCTGTAAAGTTGAATTATTCAGCTGAAAATTTATGCTTTGTCAATAAGTGTGTTGGCTACTCACACATTCACATGAACACTATACTCTCTTTATGTAAATAAATCTGCATTCACCTAAGATTCATTTCAAACACAATCTCTCAAACTCTCTGTAGAAAACAACTTATCCTTCCTCCAAACAAAGTCTTCTTCCTCCTCAAACAACTTCTTCCTCTTTCAAAATAATTTTCCCTTCCTCCTTCAGCCAGTTAGTGTTCTTCTTCTATAAGATATTGTATAAAGTATGTGTACTGGTTTGGAGTGGTTGTACCTCTTATAAAATTTCAAAATTTTGCATGTTGATAGACTGATATGTTTTCTTTGTAGATATTAAATTTCGTAACATTTAGATTCGTATTCGATTTTATATGATTTTTGAAGTGTACTATGCTCAGAAGACTACTCTCTTAGGTAGATTCTGGAATACAAAAATGACTAAGTATTTGTCTAAGTTATCAGTCTTGTTTGGTTCTGAAATTTTTATTATAGATGTTATTATATTCTTAGATCATATCTGCAAAGTTTCAAAATTTGTGGACATCTAGAAATTTAATTATGATTTTTGAAATCAGATACGTTTCTGCTGGAATCTCTCAGTTCTTGCAGTACAATGTATTGGTGAAGTGGGTTGGACGAGTTTATAATCTTTCAAAATTTCTAAAAACTTTATATACTTAATATGTATATGTCTATTTATGATCTGAAAAGTATCATAATTTTATAAGCTTATTTCAAATTTATATGCATTTTTTAGTTAAGAAAGGTCACTGATGTGTTATTTTTAACAGTTTTCAACAAAACAAACTTTGGTTATTTTTAAAATTGTTTTTGATGTTAAATAACTATGAAAGAATTTCTGGAGTTCAATTTACATGTCAATAGCAATATTCTGAAATTTCATGATTTTATAAGAAAGTCTCAAATTGTTATATATTTATGAACTACAAAAGCTCCTAGCTGGAATTTGTCTGGCAGTTTTATGTTATTTATAATCAATGTCGGTTTGGGAATTATATTTCACATTAAAATTGTTGAAACTTTTACTAGGATTTGTAATATATGTCTAGCATCTAGATATAAAATTTCACAGTCATATGAAAAGGGAATTGTTCAAAAAAAAAAAATCCAAGAGTTTGTAATTGTTTAGGATTTTCTCTGTTGGACAGATCAGAACATTGTGAAAGGAAAATTTGTTTAAGGAACTTATGGAACTTACAAAATTATGAAAATTTTTATATGATGAGATATGTTTGTCTAGAGTTTTTGTGAGAAATTTCAGATTTTAACAGTCTCTGGTAGATTTATTAAAAATCCATAAGTGAATGATGTTCGGATTTTAAGCAGTAGTGATTAGTTAAGTATTAGGTTTCGGGTGTGGGAACCTAATTAGCAACTTTGGTTATGGCCCTTAGTCCTTGAATTGAGATTTGATATGTGCCTTATTATTGATCTTAGGCTAAGGACTTGGACCGTTATTCGTAAGGGATTAGCTTGCTTTGGATTTGCTAAGAGGTAAGTATACTAGACCTTTTGTAAACTGGAATCAAAATATATGTATGCTTTTCCGAAATATGTTATTTATGATATTTGATTTGAAAGTATATGCCAAACAATATTGTTTTGAAGATATGAAGTATTTGATATTTGCTTTTGAAAGTATGTAATGTGATTATTTGGGAATTATGTGAAATATGGTTCCATTATTTGTTTAAGTTAGACATACCCAAATTCATCGCTGCTAGTAGGCATCTATGTGATAAGTTTGTGGAGCCTTATGTGATAAATGATTTGATATGTGATTGTATATGGGAAGTGACTCCCGGTGACATGGAGACTAAAGAGTCTTCACATTTATGTGTAGACGTATTAGTACATGTGGGAGGACTCGTCGATGATCACGATGAGGGTTTGGTTCTTACCTTCGGGCATGAGTGTTTTGTGTTTAAAAAAAAAAAAGGAAAAAAAAATGAATCCTCACTTGTGCTTTCCCTGTATATGTTAAATTACCGACAGGTAATTTTGGCTACAATATGTGATAAATATGTGAAAAGTCCTATTATGTAGTGATGGGTGGAAGGAGCCTAGTAATATTTTTAATAAGATATGTGTTTTGAACCGTTTGTGAAATGTGATTTGAATCATATGTTTTCATTATATGCGATGTGAAAATGTTTTATGTTTTATGTGAAAGATTAACCGTCTAATATACTTACTGAGTTGTTAAACTCACTTAGCTAATATTGATTCCAGATGATTGAAGTTTCCTTTCAGCTCGTAGAATGGATTTGGGCATTTCGACGATGGCAAACCATTGGTTCCCTAGGATTAAGATTGTTGTTATTCCTACCATGTGTTTTGTATTTGGAGTTGTTCAGTGAGGATTCTTAGGAACAATATATGTATTTATTACTGTTTGAGAATGCTTATGTCATTTATTATGAATTCAAGAATGATTTCATATTTGAATGTTAAGTAAGAATGTCGCATCTTTGTCATTCTCGGAATCATTCTTGAATTCATAATAAATGACATAAGCATTCTCAAACAGTAATAAATACATATATTGTTCCTAAGAATCCTCACTGAACAACTCCAAATACAAAACACATGGTAGGAATAACAACAATCTTAATCCTAGGGAACCAATGGTTTGCCGTCGTCGAAATGCCCAAATCCATTCTACGAGCTGAAAGGAAACTTCAATCATCTGGAATCAATATTAGCTAAGTGAGTTTAACAACTCAGTAAGTATATTAGACGGTTAATCTTTCACATAAAACATAAAACATTTTCACATCGCATATAATGAAAACATATGATTCAAATCACATATCTCATCAAAAATATTACTAGGCTTCTTTCACTCATCACTGTATAATAGGACTTTTCACATACTTATCACATATTGGAGCCAAGATTACCTGTCGGTAATTTAGCATATACAGGGAAAGCACAAGTGAGGATTCATTTTTTTTTCCTTTTTTTTTTCTAAAAATACAAAACACTCATGCCCAAAGGTAAGAGTTAGACCCTCATCGTGATCATCGACGAGTCCTCTCACATGTACTAATACGTCTACACATAAATGTGAAGACTCTTTGGTCTCCATGTCACCAGGAGTCACTTCCCATATACAATCATATATCAAATTATTTATCACATAGATGCCTACTAGCAGCGATAAATTTGGGTATGCCTAGTTTAAACAAATAATAGTACCATATTTCACATAATTCCTAAATAATCACATCACATACTTTCAAAAGCAAATATCAAATACTTCATACCTTCAAAACAATATTGTTTGGCATATACTTCCAAATCAAATATCATAAATAGCATATTTTTAAAAAACATACATATATTTTGATTCCAGTTTACAAAAAATCTAGTATACTTACCTCTTAGCAAAAATCCAAAGCAAACTAATTCCTCACGAATAACGGTCCAAATTCTTAGCCTAAAATCAATAGTAAGGCACATATCAAATACCAATTCAAGGTCTAAGGCCATAACCAAAGTTGCTAATTAGGTTCCCACACCCGAAACTTCATACTTAACTAATCACTACTGCTTAGAATCCGAACATCATTCACTTATGGATTTTTAATAAATCTTCCAGAGACTGTTAAAATCTGAAATTTCTCACAAATACTCTAAACAAACATATCTCATAAATTTTTATAATTTTGTAAGTTCCATAAGTTCCTTAAACAAATTTTCCTTTCATACGTTCTGATCTGTACAACAGAGAAAATCCTAAACAATTATAAACTCTCGGATTTTTTTTTTGAACAATTCCCTTTTCATATGACTGTGAAATTTTATATCTAGATGCTAGACATATATTACAAATCTTAGTAAAAGTTTTAAGAATTTTAATGTCAAATATAATTTCCAAACCGACATTGATTTCACATAACATAAAACTGCCAGACAAATTCTAGCTAGGAGCTTTGGTAGTTTAGAAATATATAACAATTTGAGACTTTCTTATAAAATTATGAAATTTCGAATATTGCTATTGACATGTAAATTGAACTCCAAAAATTCGTTCATAGTTATTTAACATCAAAAACAATTTTAAAAATAACCAAAGTTTGTTTGGTTGAAAACTGTCAGAAATAACACATCAGTAACTTTTCTTAACTAAAAAATGCATATAAATTTGAAATAAGTATATAAAATTATGATACTTTTCAGATCATAAATAGATATATACATATTAACTATATAAATTTTCCAAAAATTTTGAAAGATTATTAACGTGTCCAACACACTTCACCAATACACTGTACTGCAAGAACTGAGAGATTCCAGCAAAAACGGATCTGAGTTCAAAAATCATAATTAAATTTCTAGATGTCCAAAAGTTTCGAAACTTTGCAGATATGATCTAAGAATATAATAACATCTACAATAAAAATTTCAAAACCAAATAAGACTGTTAACCTAGACAAATACTTAGTCATTTTTGGATTCCAAAATCTGCCTAAGAGAGTAGTTTTCTGAGCATAGTACACTCCAAAAATCATATAAAATTGAATACGAATCTAAATGTTACGAAATTTAATATATACACAGAAAACATATCCGCCTATCAACATGCAAATTTTTGAAATTTTATGAGAGGTACAATCACTCCAAACCAATACACATACCTTATACAATATCTTATAGAAGAAGAACACTAACTGGCTGAAGGAGGAAGGGAAAATTATTTTGAAAGAGAAAGAAGTTGTTTGAGGAGGAAGAGGACGTTGTTTGGAGGAAGGAGAAGTTGTTTTCTACAGAAATTTTGAGAGATTGTGTTTGAAAAGAATCTTAGGTGAATGTAGATTTATTTATATAAAGAGAGTATAATGTTCATGTGAATGTATGAGTGGTCAATACACTTATTGACAAAAATGAATTTTCAGTTGAATAATTCAACTTTGCAGGCAGCATAATGTGTTGTTGCCCACATGTGAATCCACTTTCTCAGAGTTTACATGCTCTTGTTTGCTCTCACTACTTCAATTCCTTCACCGAAACATGATTTTGTTTTCAAATGCACACATGTCACTCTTATTTGTTTTATCATCTTTAATGCTGCCAATACAACCCTCTACTCACTCATCCTTTCATTTTTGATCTACCAATAGTTCATCCATGAATCCATGTTTGATCAAGTGCCAAACATGATGTTTACCTCATTATATGTAGCATCAGTTATAATTGTTAATAGAAGTCTCATGCACTATGAGATCTTATAAAAATTTGAATAGGTACAATAAGTATTAATTTCTCTATAATATTAATAATATTTCACAACAAAAATATTACTATTAAAATAATCTAATAATTTTAATTCTTTTGTCTTAGTCATTATTTAATTACGTGACCTCATATTTAATAAATGGAATTAATTATTAATAATTAATAATTTATATTGTTTTATTAAATATTTAATTAATTAAATAATCACATTATTTAATTATTATATTTTATTTAAATCGCATTACTTTAGTAATGCTATTAATTATACCATCCAATTAATCTACCGTGATCCTCGTTACCAAGAATCATAAGGACTAGCAAGGGGACCTAATGAACCCACAGTTTTAAGTTCCAATAATACTTAGTAATATTAATTAAAATATTTTAATTAATATTTCATTATTATTAACCTCAGAGTTATTCCACTAAAAACCCGAGGCCACACTCTTAGAACTGTAAACGTGTTTATATAATCTGAAGTCTCAGCATCCATTGATATAATTATTTACATATACTTGAGAATTTTAAAAAATCTTAATTATGACACATCTTTTCTAATAATAATTTGTTGTTTAGTACAAAAAGAGAAATAAAAAATTTGTTGTCCACATTTTTTCTCTTCAATTCAAGTTATATGAACGTAACAATTTCTACAAAATCAACTTAATTTTCTTTAATCACATCCGTTCATAATTCAAGTAGTTAGTGTACATCTCTCTCACTTCAGTGGTGAGAGTTCAAGTCCCACCATCCATATTTACCAGTATGTGTGGGTAGTTTTCTTTGTGGGAGTAGATGTTTCTAATTATGAGAGCAGATATCCTAACCGCACGTTTAGTGTTTAATATTGTAATTGTACCCCTTAAAAAAACTTAATTTCTCTAAGATCAACTTAAGTTACAAAACTTTAAGCATTCTCAACCATATCATATTGTATCATATAATATGTCATTTGAACATCATAAAACAATATTTATCATTATTATTTTCTCGTATATGTACTTAAAAAAAAGAAAAAGAAAAGCTTCAACATATAGGTAGAAAGAGGTTTATTAGGTTAATCAAGTGTTATAATCGCATCATATACATATGTATAAATAAATGTAGTTTTAAATTTTCAATACAGACATGACATGATTATTTGATTAAATAAAGTTATAGATTATTTGTCTTTATATTTATCACAGTAAAATCGACGTTTCACATACATCATAATGCATTCTAAATGATCAATTCGAAACTAGATATATGATACGTGAAATATAAAAGAGAAGCTACTCTGCCTTAAATAACACGGTACAATTTCCGCTCATATTCCGCGTGACAAACTATCCTACGGAATCATAGAATATGCACGCGTTTTTTATTTCCAAAAATAGATTTGGATAGGTCATGCGTGAAACGGTGAAGGAGGACACGTGGCATCCACTGAGGTCACCTCCCCATGCTTGTCAAGTTGTGATAACATACTAGTCGATTCGTGTCATTTATAATAACACTCAGTCAACCTACGTATCACCAGTTTTTGCCACATGAATGCTCCCGTGTCGGCCAATGGCCAATCCGATCCTCTATATAAATCTCCATCATCGCCCGTCACTTTAGCATCACCATCACAAACTGTGTATGCTAGTGTTGCGTGGATTTGATCGTGTGCGCTGCTTTTCAGGCTTAGTACTTCGGAGAAGTTGTTGTAATCGTTTTACCTCAGGTTTTGACTTCAGTGAAGACCAAGAAACCCAAAAAGGAGGAGAAGAAGAGAAAATGTCTTCAAATCAAGAGAGAGCTGAACTCGACGCCAGGGCTAAGCAAGGCGAGACGGTGATCCCCGGCGGCACCGGCGGCAAAAGCCTCGAGGCCCAGGAGCACCTCGCTGAAGGTATATATCTTCCTACTTGTTAACTGTTCATCAAATGAAATAAAAAAGATTTCTGAATTATCCTGACGTGTTAAACGTGTGCTTTTATAACACATGTTGAGGGACAAATTGTTGCTAACTACTCTGGTAACATGACAAAAAAAAATCTGTTTAAATTTCGTTTTTTGTTTTTTTAATCTTTTAAATGAAAGATCTAGTACTAGGGTTTTGTTTGGACAATTGAGCATGAGTTAGTGTTCCATGCACGCATGTGAGTTCTTTTGAATGTTGTAATAACTGTGTTTGGAACGTGGTGGTTGTTTGGTGTGGAAGGGAGGAGCCGAGGGGGGCAGACGAGGAAAGAGCAGCTGGGAACCGAAGGGTACCAGGAGATGGGCCGTAAGGGCGGGCACAGCACTGGAGACCAGTCCGGCGGCGAACGAGCCGCCGAGGAGGGTGTTAACATCGACGAGTCCAAGTTCAGGACCAGGAGCAAATAAATGTCTCGTGTCTTCTATTATGGAACTCTTAAAACACAAAGTTGGCAATTATGTACTATATCTCTAGCTATAGGTGGTTGTACTTTCTGTCCTTTCCTGTGGTAGTTGGGTTTTAAGGTTTTAGTTGCAAGTAGTTGTAAATTGTAAATGTCTCTTTGTGTTGTGTTAGGTCCGTCTCTTTGTGTGTTTATGCCTCGTGAAATAATGGTTTTTCTGACGCGTAATAAAAGAAATAGTTTTAGATTTTACTTGGATCACATGAAGTGAGAGGTGTCTCCAAAGTTTTGCTTGCTCTGAACTTCGTGCACTGATTAGACACGATAATACAAATTTTAAGACAAATAAAAGGCAGATAGTTGTATTATTGTTTTGTGGAGGCTGCGAAATAACAAGTAATGCCAAAAATATATGTCAACAAGAATTATGGTAATAAAAAAATAATAAAGTAAACAAATAGTTTAATCTTCCCTATTCATTTCGTGGTGAATTAAAAAAAAAAAAAAAAAATACACGAATTGTGTTATCCAACTGGAAGACATGATAACAGTGGAGCTTATCGGCTCCGGGCCGATTTAATTTCTCATTGACGTCCGGAAAAGTATCACAGCATCAGACCACTAATGCATGGATTGATCATAGTTTACATTTGTGTCTTTAGTTTTTGTCATCTGCATTTTTGTTTGAACTTTTAATTTGACATTGGCATATAAAAAGTTTTACTACCTTTACATCAATTGATATCTATGGAGTCTGCATCTAATTGACCTAAAAAATGGAATTGAAATCTAAGGAGTCTGCAGCAAATTGAACCAAAAAATGGATTCACAATCACACCATAATGCTATCCATGCTATATAGAACTTTTACATATAGAATATGCTCTCTATAAAACTAAAATTAAAAATTGCGCTGATCAATGCTCTTCAACCTATTATACAATAAAATTACATTACATTCTTTGTAAAGAAAAAGGAAATATAAAGCGACCATCACCAATCTAGTGTAACTCGGTAGTCTTTGTTCTACCGGGATATATAGTTGCAATGCTGGTTCATGGAAGCCGGCAGCCTGACTCATTGTTAACCGATTAGGGATGAAGAAACGAACTTATCGATCTCGCCAATGGCGTTGATGTGAGTGGTTGGAAATAACAAGCGGAACAGGGGAACCAACGACGATGAAATCATCAGCTTGGGTTTGATTTTCTCGACTGTTGTCTCGATTATTGATGGAGCCGGTACGCTATACCATCTAAGATACCAAGAAAGGAGTACTGCTGAAAGGTTTTCTCCCTCGGATTCGTCTTCAGGCCACTTCCCGGATTTCAAATAATTGCTGAAATCATTCGCCAGTCGCTCTTCTGAACATTTTAGAAGCTCTTCTAATCGTCTACGAAGCGATCCAATGAATATGGATTGCACGATGCCGCCTCTTGAAGTAGTCAATCTTCCATTCAACAGAGCCTCATTGTAGGCTAGTGCAAGCTGCAACAGAAAAATGGAATGAAATTTTCTTTTCCTTATTAGCAAAAGCTATCACAAATTAATCTAGAAGAGAATAAAGAATGTTACATTTATCGGAACATACCTTCATATTGGAGACCGAGAGTGAGTCGGCTACAGTGATGTTACCTTTGGTTACCTGATCAGCCATTGACCCGACTATAGTGTACAGTGACAAATAAACCTGTGCATATTAATAACAGATGCATTATGATGTATGACACGATAGCCCCATTTACTCGTTTCAACATTGCTTTTCCCAAGAGCTAGACATTTACCTGTAAAAGAGCTGGCCGATCCTTGCTTATGCATTCGAATAATACTTGCAAGCAGAATTCCTGGAAATTAGCATCAGATCTGCAATAATACGGGGTGTTACAGAGAGGCAAAAGCTGGAAAATTTTGGGACGAAACTAAATACTCTTTTTGCTTAAAGCATCATTACTGTTTTAGAATCTGAAAAGAGCCACAACCAAAGGAAACATAAATGCTTCCACCGGAGCAAAATATAAAAGACGAAAATTGAAATGGCACTCTGGCTACTTGCCTGCTACTCCAGGAAGGGTCACAGCAGAGTTGAGCAAAAGCAATTAAGCTAGGATCCGAAGAGAAGGCACTGACCAATTGATCGACAGTAACAGAACCAAGTCCATTATTATTGTTGGTATTGCGCTCATAAGCTCCCAGACTCGTCAAACCAACCACCTGGATCAAGGAAAAATTCAATCTACCTTATGACCTGGAGTAAATCAATGAATAGGAATAGGTCAATTAGTGATAAATATTCTAATATCGTGACCTTGTGCATGGCTCGTGACAGCAAGGACTGACACCCTACGGGATCATCCACATATGAACAAGCTCCAACCTTCCGTTTGATATAGAGAACACCAGAATTAAATGGGTCATTCTTGTCTCCAAAACTCCACCAAGGTTTATCTGTTGAAAAGAATAAGTCATTTCAGACATCTAAATTTGACAGTAGAAAATAGAAAAGAAATCCACCAACCTTTGGCAACAAGCTCTATTACTTGAGGCCAGTATCGAGGTCCACAAACACGAACTCTCTTCAACTACAAACAATAAACAATATGTCAGCCAGAAAAGTGCAGTTTTTGCTAATATACAAGACACGGACAAACATACAAGTCAACTAAGATAATTTCCACCACGAATCAATTATAGAGTTGCAGTAAATGTAGCTACTTCAATAACTACACATAATCTCTTCCTATATATTTGATCTCATTAAGCCTCCAAGGCAAATGCCTCTCCAAGAGGAGTAAATGTTTACTAAGGGAACAAGAAAAAGAAATAAAGAAAGAAAGAAAAGTACTTCTCAAAGAAAGGTTCAACAATATAGGATTTTGCCCTAGATAAATTCCACTTCATTTCAGGACGTTCCTGAGATTGTAACAGTCCCAATATTTCTTCATGAATATGTGAAACTTACAATAGCACGTTCTGGAAGAATGCAAGGGGTAACTTCACAAAAACTTGTTTCTGAATAATGTTCTGTTTCTCTAACAGTAACTTCAAGAGGGGCATACACAGGGAGACCAGTATCAACATCAACAGTCTGAATCCAACGAGCCTCCGTTGCAAGTACATACAAATGCCTGAATGCCTGAAAAAGTACAATTCAAGAAAACAAATGCATTAGATACCATTCCATGGACACAACAGATTAATGTCACATACGTTTGTTCATAATTTTACAGACAAACTGATGAAGGCTGAGTTAGAAAAAGCATGCGACAGGCAACAGAGGCAGTCGCGTCTTGACCCTCGACTTGAGTCGCGAGATGTACAAGTCGCGACCTTGAAAGCCCAGGAACAGACCGAGGCAGTCGCGACTTGCCTCGCGACTAGGGCAAGTCGCGAGCCCAATTCTGGCAGATTCTCCTTGTTTTTAGATTGGAATTTAAGTTATTTTCTTTCCTATTTTAGTTGCTATTAGCTACCTATTGCTTTAGGAGTTTTTATTGCTTTCCTAGTTCATAGTTAATAGGATTCGTGGCCTATATATAGTTTATTTTCATTAGTATGTAATCATCTATCTTTTATCAATACAATTGAGAGAATTCTCTACATCGACTTTTCTAAGCTTAGGCTAGTGCTTAGGCTAATAACCTAGTGCTAGATTATTCGGCTTTTCTTGGGATTTCGCACTCGAGAATCACTTGGGCTAGGGCTAGGGTAAGGGCTAATTAACCCGCGTTCTAGAGAGTTGGTGATCTCTAATTTAGGTGATCTAACTCAAAATCTATCGTGTGCGTGAATTGTTTGGGGTGCAAGTTAGGATTTGTTGTTGGATCTAGACCTAGGTCCTTAACACAAACAATATATTCCTTGGGAGTTTCTAGAAACAAAATGCTCCTCATACAATGAAGTAGCCCAAAATGACGCCACAATCATGATCTATACGAAATGGATCGAGTGTACCATTGAGAATCAGTTACACTGAGTACTTGGTTGAGGACTCAATCTATTGGCATCAGTTCTTGATTGGGAGAAATGAAGGGGCTGAAGTTTCCAATTCTTTGGGAAAAGAGAAAGCAGAACCAGATTGCATGTAATCAAAGCTTTCAAGTAGAAAAGCCAAGAATTTTGACAATTAATGGGTCTAAGGATGTGCTTCTACAAGTTTCCAAGATTAGCTTCACCATATAGGGAAAAGTTAAGAGCATAAACATCAGTTTTGTGAACTCCAAACCCATTCACAGTTCAGTTGTAATTTACATTCCCGATTTTATAATATGTATTCCTGATGTGGACCAGTTAGTATGACTTAACAAGTTTACTTTAAGCATTTTAATAACTTGACAAGTTTCTCAGAAATATTTTAGCATACCTGAAGGTGGCAACGATTGTCATTTGGGCCAGTAGGCAAGCGTGGATAAAGAGAAACCAACAAGGCAGCAATAGAACTGTTGCTTGTTGAAAACGTCCGCATTCCACCCCCAAGAAACAGGAAGCCAATGGCTAAGCTTACCTAAAACCATTTCAGAGGAGTAAATATGAGAACCCTAGGCTGTCGCAAGACAAAAACTGACTGATGTAATGCATTGCAAAGGATACACAAGTATGGTAGCATTCATCTTAAGCAAGAAGCTCACATGAATTACAAATTCATCTCATGTCGACAAAATAATTCAATCAACACATCAGAGGACAAAACCCACAATGTATTTAGTATTATTTCAAGATAGAAGGTAATAAAAAGAAAATGACATAAACCTTGCATGCATGACATAAAATAAGATATATTTAGGGTTACACATAGCCATCACATCTGCAAGTGATCTAATAGTCAATAGTGTTAATTTCTTAGAAACCTTCCATCAGAAGAAGAATTTAAAGTTAAAGCTGGAAAAAAGAATAGACCCAGCAACTGATTAGTGCATTTGGCAGGTCAGTTTGAGTTATACAAAAAATTGAGATATATAAATGGAAAAAAGGAACCAATGAACCCAAAGATCCTACTGCCCAAGTTAGCAGACTGCATAATCAAATATCATAGAATCACCAATTTATTTGACTTTATTTTTATCAACTGTTAAGAATATACATTACATGATTTTATAATTTGAGTGTATAGTGTATACACGAACACAAGAAAGCTATAAACAAATTAAACAGGTGGTATAAATATTATTGTAACTTGTGGAAAATCTTACTGCCATCTGAATTCCGTAATTTGCATGTCCATCTTGGGAATTTCGACTGCGGAGAAATCTCAATAACCGAAAGGTTTGTAAATGTCCGGAACCAGCCATAACCTGTTCCTCAGAATATCCATCAAAGAAACTTAGCACAACTGTTATTTGCATCTAACTAAAAATATGAAAAACACAATTTATATGCTTTACGTACCACGGATAGGGAAAGAACAACTAGGTGAAGGCATATTTCTAATGTGCACCTATCAACATAACGAGACAATCCCTTTGGAAAGGCATTTCCGCTTATAGCAGAAACAGACTTAATCTGCGGGCATTAAAGTAAATAACTTTTACTACTAATAAACGGTTAATATATATTGAGCAGATCATGTTGTAAGCAGACCTCATTTAGGAAGAAGATAGCATATTCGTAAAGTAACTCTTGGACATTTGCATTCTTTGTACCAGCAAACCTCAACCCTGCCCACGATTAATGGTGAATGAAATGGATGTTATAGATGAATATTTAATAGTTTACTTCAAAAAGATTCAAATGAATATTCAATAAAGTACAAATGACGAAAAACAACTCTACAGTAAATCAAAAAAGATACTTGATCCCAAAACATTCTTGATTGGGAAACCTTCAATATTCTTGAAACTCCATGAACTGGATGCATCATAATTGACAGAGCACTTATACTTCAGACCGATGTTCCTTTCCCCACAAAACATGCATAAGGTAAGTTTTGACACTAGACAATCAATAAAAATAAGCACCGAGTTTGTTCATTATTTTGATAAGCTGAAATCCTATGTTTAATCTTTTTTATAAACACCAACTCTATACTGATCATCCTGGTTTTTTAGACTACCTTTTGACAAGCTATATATCCTCACTAGATTACATCAAGACAAAGAATAAGTGAATTATAAACATACCAAGAGAAATACAAGCCCCAGTCACAATATTGACATATGCTTGGACAAATGTTTCCGCATCCATTTCATCAATGTCAATAGTATCATCTCTAAGGCCTTTGACACTACTTTTGACAATTTCAGGAATCTGGGACTGAATCCAACCTTCAGAGGGGTGAACCCTAAAACAGAAAAGCTTATCAGTTTAATTATAAAGAGTGGCTTAAAGAGATAGTAGTCATAGTAGCTAACATGACCAGCAGTACCTACTCCACATTATCAAATTCCGAGCAATGACACGAAGCATTATAAAGTCAGGCCTCACATATTGCAAGTCAAAATGAGTAGAAGGAATTGAAAGCCTAGACACAATTGCCTCTGATTCGGTCTGTCATAAGTACATAGGGAAAAGTGAGAAACTTCTGATACTAAGAAATGTGAGGTAGTTTGTGCTTAAGGAAAATCACAGAGAAATGCAATATTTGCAGAAATTTCATAAAGATATAATTAGTGATCTCTTCACCTTTAAGAACATTAAAGAAAGAGCAATTATGGCTCCAGGTGCAGTGACATCAACATTGACCATGGTTCCATCCATCATCTACAAAACACCAGTGCCCAGAAGAAGAACCTCAATATCAATTGCTTGGAAAAAAAAAAATCTATATAAAGTGCTATTACTCCGGAAAAAATGTCAAAAAGTAGTGAAAAACTGTTTAAGTTAGTGGTAGCTCACACAACCTGCCCAGCACTACGATTGTGTTCATCTGATGATAGTGACAAGAAATGTGATCTTTCCTGATGAAGAATTAAAGAGAAGAAATAATTCAGAGAAACTAGACAATTTAAACAAGCACCACTAAGTAACTAGATTGAGACAGTAAAGTTCTTATTCCACGGTATAAAGAACACAGATGCTGAAACCATACTATAATAGTTGGAACCAAAATTGCTTACTACAAATAAATTGAGAAAAAACAGAGTGAACCATGAATTCAACAACATACATTATGAACTTCTTTGCCACCAATGTAGTGGAACAATCGACCAACCATGGTGTCTGTAAAACCAAGTGCATCATCTCCTTGACCTTCAGTTAATACAGAATGATTAGCTTAGATAACCACTTCACAAACATTTAACTAATATTTATTAAAATCACTTCTACCCAATGCAACAAGGCCCAAAGCAAATCCTGCAGAAACAGCATGGCCCTCCCTTTCAAGAACGTTATCACCCCCACTTCTACGTCCTATTTCACCCTGTGACATATAATACCCAAGGTCAACTACAAGCCACGTGTACGTGATAAAAGAATTTTTTTTTTTTTTTTTTTTTGAAGAATATAGAACTAAAGCGCAAAATGCTGCGCTGTCTGTTTGGATGGTAATCAGTAACTTGTGATGTAAAAGATCAGGTCTACATTCTCATTAGAAGAAGTTAATCAAATAATTTGCCTAGAGCAGTTGATACATTAACAAGTAAATTAAGATAAAATAAGACCATTTTATGATTAAAAAAAAAACTTATAATTAAATGCATCATCTACAAATTTCTATTGCAGATCACTCATTCACAAAAACCTAAGCAACAAACTAACTCCAGAGGCATTGCACTTACAAATACTTGGACTGGTTAACAAATATTAGTATATGTAATTGAACTAATCAGTCAGAATGTGGTATGTAATAGAATCATATTAAGCACTGCCGATAGTAAACTTTCCACCATACTTTAGAGGAACAATTTGATGAGAACCCTACTAGAAGATCCAAAAGGATATGGAAGAATGGGGAAGAAAATGGTTCCAAATAGCTGCGGAAAGAGAAAAGAAGGCCTTGTAACAGCAAGTCACGCCACAAGTCGCGACAGTTTTAAAAAAAATTGTTTTGCACTAGTGAGTACCGCGACCATAAGTCGTTGTACTACAAAATTTGCGGCAGTGGTTTTCTTGGGCGGCAGCTGTTTTGGTGTTTTTTCTTTTTAGTTTTTTTTTAGTAGTAGCATATTTTATTAGGATTCTATTTTATTTCCTATTCAAAATGTATTAGGATTCAATTTTATTTCCTATTAGAATTGTTTTAGGATTCAATTTTATTTATTTCCTATTAGGACTAGGTTAGGTTATTGAGTTACTATAAGTAGATTAAGTTTATATTCATTCAAATATAATTCAAGGTTTTCTCTATTCGGCTTTTCTAAGATTTTAGGAAGCTTGGACTAGTACAGGGGCTAATAACCCAAGTTCTAGGTTTATTAGGTTTTTCTTGGAATTTGTACTCGAGGATTGCTTGGGTTAGGGTTTGGTTCTCTAACAAAGGGCTAATTCAAGAGATTTAATTAGTTGAATTCTGCTTGACTAGTTAAATTAAAACAAATCTGATGAAACCCTAGCTAGGAGAAGCACTAGGATTAGGAAGAGAGAAGGAGGTGTGAAGTGGACTTAGAAACACTTTGAATTTTCTGCAGTTTCTGTTTGTGTCTTGAGGGGCAGTTTCGTCATTTTGCATTTTATTTTAGTTTTAATATAAATAGAACTCTAATTTTAACTTGTAAGCTATCTATCACTATTATCATCAATCAAAATACAATTTGAAAGCATTTCTCTCATTTCTCTTGGATCATCACTAAAACAAATCGGTTTTTCTTGCAATTTCGCTTGTGAGATCAACTTGGGCTAGAGCTTGAGCTAATAACCTAAGAACTAGAAAGCAAGGGATTTCCTAAAAAGGTAACTAAGCTCAAAATCTATCTACCTTGTTTAATTCTTGTTGGGTGTTGTTTATTTGGCTACTAGTGAAGTTAGGGTTGTGGATTTGTGTTAAATTTGGGGTTAAATTGAAGTTAGAGTTTAATTGGGTTGTTGATTGTTAGAGAAGTTAGGTTTATTGTTGGATTTTGAATTAGAACCTCAACAATTTGGTGCTTTCATTGAGAGATTACCTAGAAGGTGTTTGATAAAAAAAAAAAAAAAAAATTAGTTTCAAGATGTCGAACGAAGACATTGAGCAATCCCAAACCGTTACTCCATCCAACCGAGTCCGATTTGAAGCCTTAGAAGCCGGTCAACGTGAGTTGAGGGCGGATATGAATAGGGTATTGAGGGCGTTGGAAGGGTTGTCGGGCCGGAGAGGAAGATCACCGATAGAGGGGGATGTTGTTCCGGGGGTAGTCACGGAGGCGGAGGTAGATCAAAACACCAGGAGAACTCATGGGGTTAGAACACCACTGGTTAATCCTTTACAAGATGTCAATGAGGGGTTTATGAGGCAAGAAAGGGCTCCGACTCACATGAGACATGGGGGGAGAGTAGAAAAGGGAATCCGGGTTGCCGAGAGATGGGTTGAACCACATCATGAGAGAAGAAGGAGAGAGACCGGTAGGGAATTCAATGATTACGGGTCTAGTAGTGAGGAAGAAGACCGAAGGGAAGACAGAAGAGGTTACCGAGGTGAACACCAATTTGATAGACCGAGGCATCAAAATTATGATGAATCGGACTATGAAATGGATCGACGGGGTAATCGAGGCTTGAGGAAGCCGAAGGTAGACTTTCCGCGTTTTAACGGAGGAGATCCGTATGATTGGCTAGACAAGGCGAATCGCTACTTCAGAATTTGTGAGGTGACTAGGGCCGACAAGGTGGACATTGCAAGTATGTACTTGGAGGGTGAAGCTAGCAGTTGGTGGAGATGGATTAGTGCTCAATACGACCGAGACCATAGGCGGATGAGATGGACGGCATTTGAGCAGGAAATAGTGTCTCAATTTGAACCATCACCGGTCACGAATCACCATGGTCTACTTGCCAAGCTTCGTCAAGAGGGTAAACTTCAGACCTACATTAAGGAGTTCTGGCAATTACAAACCATGACTAGGGGATGGTCGAAGGAGCTATTGTTAGGGACATTCACGAAGGGCCTCAAGCCATGGTTGGCAAGGGAAGTTAAATTGAAGCAACCAACTAGCTTGCGGGAGGCAATGAGGATTGCGGAGATCCTTGATGGGAGTTATGGTGAGAAGAAACCATTCAAGGATTATTCGGGAAGCAAAACTACAAAATCCTTGTAACCCGAGAGTTCTTGGAAGGGTAAGTCCGTAGATGAGGGCAACTCAAAGGGTAAAGCTAAGAAGTGAGAAAGTTGTCAAGGAAAGAGGTACAAGACTACATAAAAAAGGGCTTGTGCTTCAAATATGGGGAGAAATGGGCAAGGGGTCACCAATGCCCAAAAGGTAAGATACTCATGATTCTTAAATCCTATGAGTCCGATTCGAATACCGCCGAGGAAGAAGAGTTCTCTAGTGATGAAGGAAACTACGGGTAGCGGAATCCGGAGTTGATACGGGAATGACCGAGTTATCCCTTAATGCCATTTCGGGGACACCTAAGCCATCCACAATGAGACTTATGGCTTGGATAGGGAGCTCCGAGGTATCCCTGCTAGTGGATTCTGGTTCATCACATGACTTCATTAATGTGAATACCGTGAAGAAACTAGGGTTGAAAGGGGTTGTCATAGAACCCTTTGATGTGAAGGTAGCCAATAAGGAGCGGTTGAGATGTGAGGAAGTGCACAAAAAGGTCAAGATGAATGTGCAAGGGGTACGGATAACGGCCGAGCTACATGTTTTAGCATTGGTGGAACTCGATGTGGTTCTTGGGAGTGCTTGGTTAAAGTGCATAGGTGAGGTGGTCACCAATTATGAAACCATGACCATGAAGTTCAAGTTAGGCGGCAAGAAGAGGTCTTGGACCATAATATCATCTAAAGAGATCAAACCTTGCGAAGCACATGTAATGGAGCGTTTGTGCAAGGGAGGTGCCCAATGCTTTGCTATCATCAACACTAGTGATAGTCAAGCAAAGGAAACCAAGGAAGAATCGGTGGAAGGGTTGAAAGATGAAATGTTAGGGCTGCCCGAGAAAGTGAGAGAGTTATTGGCCCGACACATGAGGGTTTTGAAGGTTCCAACCACACTACCACCCATTAGGGATTTTGATCATCGCATTACTTTGAAAGATGAATCAAAACCCGTTAATGTACCTCTATACCGCTATGCCTACTTCCAAAAGACCGAAATTGAGAAACAAGTAGGGGAGATGCTAAATAATGGGTTGATTAGACAGAGTACTAGCCCATTCTCTTCTCCGGTTTTGCTAGTACGGAAGAAGGATGGCACTTGGAGATTTTGTACTGACTACAGGGCATTGAATGAAGCAACCGTGAAGGACAGATTTTCTATCCCCACAGTTGATGAAATGCTAGATGAACTACACGGTACAAGTAATTTCACCAAGCTTGATCTTCGGGCGGGTTATCATCAAATCCGCATGAGAGAGCAAGATGTGCACAAGACAGCTTTTCGAACTCATTCGGGGCTATATGAGTACTTGGTGATGCCATTCGGGTTGTGCAATGCACCATCAACTTTCCAGGCCACAATGAATGAGATTTTCCGGCCACATTTGAGGAAGTTTGTGTTGGTGTTCTTTGATGACATCTTAGTCTATTCTCGGACTATGGAGGAACACTTATCTCATCTGGAGATAGTGTTGGAAATACTTGGGCAACATCAATTTTATATCAAGATGTCCAAGTGTGAATTTGTCAAGGAGGAGTTGGAGTATTTGGGGCACTTCATTTCTATGAATGGAGTAAGGGTAGATCCTCGAAAGATAGAAGCTATGGTAGATTGGCCACTACCGAAGGATATGTCCGCTTTGAGAGGTTTCTTGGGGTTGACAGGGTACTACCGTAGATTTGTCAAGCATTATAGGTTGATTGCAAAACCATTGACCGGTATGTTGAAGAAAGATAACTTTGAGCGGACCGAGGAGGCCCGACTTGCTTTTGAAGACCTAAAACGGGCAATGACTCAAACTCCCGTTTTAGCCTTGCCAAATTTTGACAAAACTTTTGAGGTTTATACGGATGCTAGTGGCGAGGGCATAGGGGCTGTTTTGGTCCAAGAAAAAAGACCCTTAGCATTCATCTCCAAGGCCTTGGGGCCAATGAAGAAGGCTTGGAGTACTTATGCACGGGAGATGTTAGCCGTGGTACATGCAGTTAAGATATGGAGACCGTACTTGTTGGGTAGAAAATTCACCATAGTAACTGACCAACAAGCCTTGAGACATCTTCTACAGCAGAAAATAGTCCCCCTAGAGCAGCAAAAATTTATGGTAAAATTGCTTGGGTTCGAGTGTGACATTATCTACCAACCAGGGAAGGAGAACAAGATAGCCGATTGTCACGGCCTTAGTATTTTCTAAGCCAACCGTGCGGCACTTAACACACTTCCTCCCGTCGAAGAGGTTAAGTCAGCCTTAATCCCCACGAGCTAGGCAAGTAACTTGCTAGCAAACTCAAGAAAGCTTGTAGGAAGAGAGAAGAGAAGAGAGCACAAGTGTTTGAGAGAATACTTGAATGCTTGAATGCTTTTCCAAGATTTCTAGGATGGTTTGTACAAATGAGGGGTGCCATCTATTTATAGGCACCAAAGAATATTCTAGACACCTATCCATCTACCATGTTCTAGATTATTCTACAATGTACAAGAAATCCCTACAATGTACATGTTCTAGAGAATTCCATGTCTTGAACATCCTACAAGTCTCCACAACATTCTAGAATGTCCCAAGAGCTAGACTTCTCTAGGAGTTTCTCCATCCTTCTAGGTTTCTCCACAAGGTTCTCCATTCTTCCGGAAGGTTCTAGAAAGATCGTGACATTCTCCCCCACCTAATCCGGCGACGTCCTCGTCGTAGTCTCCTTGTGGAACTCCTCGATTTGTTTTGCAAACTGCCATAAAGCCTACTTCGGTTCCCAAGTAGCTTCACTCGTAGGAAGTCCCTTCCATTTGATCAGGTACTCGCTACTTCGGGGAACACCCCTTTTTCGCACGACTCGATCCGCTAGGATCTCCTCCACTTCCTTGTCGTAGGAGGTTACAACGGCAGTTGGCGCCCTCGATGATTCTCCTCGGCTAGGGTCTTCCGTGTCCGCATGATAAGGTTTCAAATGACTCACATGGAAGACTGGATGGATCTTGAGCCTTGGAGGTAATTCAACTTTGTAGGAAACTTTTCCTACCTTCTTCAGAATCGGAAAGGGTCCTTCGTACTTCCTTACCAAGCCTTTGTGCACCTTCCTGAAGGCCTTGAATTGTTGAGGCAGCAACTTGACAAGCACCAAGTCTCCTACTTGAAATTCCACTTGTCGCCTCTTCTTGTCCGCCCATTTCTTCATTTTTCGCGCGGCCTTGTCAAGATAGGATCGTGCTATATCGGCTTGTTCCTGCCAATCCTTGGCCAACTTATACGATCCTGGACTCCTCCCCGTATATCCCACCATTACCGTCTGCGGAGTGAGGGGTTGTTGGCCCGTTGCCAACTCGAAGGGACTATGGTGGGTCGCCTCACTCCTCTGCAGGTTGTAAGAGAATTGGGCCACATCAAGTAACTTTGCCCAATCTCGTTGGTTGGCACTCACAAAGTGCCTCAGATATAGCTCCAACAAAGCGTTCACCCTTTCTGTTTGCCCATCCGTCTGGGGGTGAAAGCTTGTAGAGAAGTGCAACTTCGACCCCAACAGGTTGAAAAGCTCGGTCCATAATTTCCCTGTGAAGCGCGGGTCTCGATCGCTAATGATCGTTCTTGGCACGCCCCAATACTTCACTACATTCCTTAAGAACAACCGAGCTGCCTGCTCCGCCGTGCAATTCGTAGGGGCAGCAATGAAAGTTGCATATTTAGAGAATCGATCGACCACCACCATGATCGATCCGCAGCCGTCCGACTTGGGTAAGGCCGAAATAAAGTCCATAGTGACACTCTCCCATGGTCTCTCAGGGATGGGTAACGGCTCTAGCAATCCTCCTGGCGATTGCTGCTCGTTCTTGTCCTGTTGGCATACAAGACAAGTCTTCACATAGGCCTCAATATCATCCCTCATATGCGGCCAATAGTAGGTTGCCTCGAGTAAAGCCCTAGTCCTCTGTTGCCCCGGATGTCCTGCCCACTTTGTATCGTGGCACTCCTTGATCAAGTTCTTCCGCAGGTTTTCGAATTTCGGGACATACAGCCGATTTCCCATAGTGTAGAGTAAGTCATCCTGTACCCAAAACCGCTTGGTCTTCCCATCGTTTGCTAGTCCCACGAGACTCTTGCCAAGCGAGTCGTGTTGTAGCCCCTCCTTAATGAGATTGATGACTTCTCCCTGTGGTGCACTTCTCATAGTTGCAAGCTCCGCCTTGCGACTTAGTGCATCCGCCACCACATTGGCCTTCCCGGGCTTGTACTCGAGTGTGTAGTCGAACTCTGCCAGAAAGTCTTGCCATCTAGCTTGCTTTGGGCTTAGCTTCTTCTGCGTCTGGAAGTAGCTAGTGGCGATGTTGTCAGTCCTGATGACGAAGTGAGAGCCGAGCAAGTAATGTCTCCATGTGCGAAGGCAATGAACAACCGCAGTCATCTCCTTCTCTTGAACGGTATACCTCCGTTCAGTATCATTCAGCTTGCGGCTCTCGAAGGCTATAGGATGCCCATCTTGCATTAGAACCCCACCAATAGCAAAATTAGAAGCATCCGTCTGTACCTCGTACGGCTTGGAATGGTCCGGGAGTCTTAACACTGGCTCCTCCGTTATCGCCTTCTTCAATCCCTCAAAGGCTTCTTGGCACTCACTCGACCATTCCCACGCCTTGTTCTTCTTTAGAAGATCCGTGAGTGGAGCTGCCCTTGCCGAATACCCTTTAATGAATCTCCGGTAGTAGTTGACTAGGCCAAGAAATGACCGTAGTTCAGGCACCTTCGTGGGAGGATCCCATTCGCAAATGGCTTTGATCTTCGCTTCGTCCATCATGAGCACACCATCTTTGATCTTGTGCCCCAAGAAGTACACCTCTGGTTGGGCAAAAGAACATTTCTCCTTCTTGACGTAGAGCTCGTTTTCCCTCAGAACTTTGAAAACAGCTTGTAGGTGTCGAGCATGCTCTTCGAGGGTGTTACTATAGACCACGATGTCGTCTAAGTACACCACCACAAACCGATCCAGGTAAGGATGGAAGATCTTGTTCATAAGTGTGCAAAACGTGGCTGGTGCGTTGGTGAGGCCGAATGGCATCACTAGGAACTCGTAGGCACCGTAACGCGTCACACACGTAGTCTTTGCCTCATCGCCTTCCGCAATCCTCACTTGGTAATAACCCGACCTTAAATCAAGCTTTGTAAAATATCGAGCCCTACCAAGCTGATCAAACAGGTCAGCAATCAAAGGAATAGGGTACTTGTTCTTGATGGTTACCTTGTTCAAAGCGCGATAGTCAATGCATAATCGCATGGACCCGTCCTTCTTCCTTTGAAACAACACTGGTGCGCCATATGGAGCTTTGGACGGTTGAATGTAGCCTGCATCCAACAAGTCCTTCAGTTGTTTCCTCAGTTCCTCCAACTCTGGTGGTGCCATCCGATAAGGGGCCTTGGCGGGTGGCTTTGTCCCCGGCTCTAACTCGATCTGGTGATCCACCTCCCTCCTAGGTGGTAGTTTCTTGGGCAATTCCGCGGGCATGACGTCCTTGTACTCCTCAAGGACCTTCTTGATCTCCCTAGGTAGCTCCTCCGATGGAACTCCACCCTCATCATGCTTTACCGCGGCCAAGTATGTCACCTCCCCCTTCTTAAGGCCTTTCTTCACTTGTAAGGCCGAAAGATGAGGAGTCTTCGACCCGGATTTGGCGCTGGCTGGAATAATGCAAGGAGTATCCTCTAATATAGCAACAGAACGTAGGAAGGGTAAAGGAACTACCTTGACTTGTTCGAGGAAGTCCATGCCGAGCACTACCTCGAAGTCATCCATGGGCGCGACTGTTAGGTCTATCTTCCCATTCCAATTACCCATACTGATGCTTACTCCTCGGGCCATGCCAATAAGCGGTCTCGCCTTAGAGTTCACCGCCTTTAACCATCTGGTCTCCTTGGACACCTTCAGTCTAAGTCTCCTTGCCTCCTCCTCCGAGACAAAGGAGTTTGTAGCTCCCGTATCGACCATGACACGGGTAGCTTTCTCGTTGATGTGTACATCCAAGTACATCAGACCCTGACTCCCTCGGGTCTTTGGAGTTGGTTGGGCTTTGATGGCGGTGAGCGTGCGAAGAGAGCCCATGTGAGATTCCTCCATCTCCTTCTCGCGCTCATCTACCAATGCATTGATAGCCTTGCGCTTTGGGCACTCTCTTGCCCAATGAGGACCGTCGCAAAGGAAACAGTTGGTCTTCGGTTTGAGATCTTTCTTGCCTTGACCTTCCTTCTGCTTTCCCTTGTCTTTCCCACTCGGAGGCTTATAGGGACCTTTCCCTTTGTCTCCCCCACCTTTGCCATGGTTATCCTGTGGTGGTTTCTTCTTGGGTGGTTCACTCCTTCGGTAATCAATTAGGGATTCCGCAATGGCCATGGCTTCGGCAAGATTTTGCACATTGCGGCGACGCAACTCTACTTCCGCCCAAGGTTATAGGTTGTCCATGAAGTTGAATAACAACTCGTCGTCCGACATGTTAGGAACTTCAAGCATAAGACTAGAAAATTCCTTAACATAGTCCCTAATCGAACCCGTTTGCTTAAGCTTCTTCAAATTCTTCCGAGCACGATAAGCAGCATCTTCCGGATAGAATTGCTTCTTGAGCTCTTTCTTCAAATCATCCCAAGAGTTGATAGTGCACGTACCTCTTTGGATGTCGGCATGTCTCCTCCTCTACCACAGAGTGGCTGTATCGGCGAGGTATAAGGTTGCGGTCCGGATTTGCTCCTGATCATCCGTGATCCTGACGGCCTCAAAGTACCTCTCCATGTGCCAAATGAAGTTGTCTACCTCCTTGGCATCTCGCTTGCCATCAAACTCCTTCGGCTTGGGTATCTCCTTCTTTGGAGCACCTTGGAAAGCCCCACCAGTGACAGCTCTCTTGCATAAGGCCCAATCGTCCCGCATGTCTTCAAGAAGTGTCTCGAACTCCGCGAGCTTCCCCATTACCGTGCTTTCCAACCTTGCCTGGAAGATCTCGTTCCCCTCTTGCGCCTCTCGCCCTGATGTAGAGCCAAATTGCATGTCTCCCCGGAGGTCCTCGATCCTTTCCTTAAGATCGCCTATGTCCCTATCCACGCATTGCTCCAATACATCCAGCCATTCCCTCGAATCGGCTATGGCGAGCTCAATCCTAGCCAACCTTGACTCCAAGATTGAGGCGGCATCCCGAGATTTGTCCTTCCTCGACCTGCTTGGGTTGGCATCCCTTCCACGGCTTGGCTCTTGGATGACAACTTCTTCGACTCCTGCCATTATGCTATCTCTTCCTTGGTTGAGCAACGAGGCTCTGATACCACTTGTCACGGCCTTAGTATTTTCTAAGCCAACCGTGCGGCACTTAACACACTTCCTCCCGTCGAAGAGGTTAAGTCAGCCTTAATCCCCACGAGCTAGGCAAGTAACTTGCTAGCAAACTCAAGAAAGCTTGTAGGAAGAGAGAAGAGAAGAGAGCACAAGTGTTTGAGAGAATACTTGAATGCTTTTCCAAGATTTCTAGGATGGTTTGTACAAATGAGGGGTGCCATCTATTTATAGGCACCAAAGAATATTCTAGACACCTATCCATCTACCATGTTCTAGATTATTCTACAATGTACAAGAAATCCCTACAATGTACATGTTCTAGAGAATTCCATGTCTTGAACATCCTACAAGTCTCCACAACATTCTAGAATGTCCCAAGAGCTAGACTTCTCTAGGAGTTTCTCTATCCTTCTAGGTTTCTCCACAAGGTTCTCCATTCTTCCGGAAGGTTTTAGAAAGATCGTGACACGATGCACTCTCTAGGAAAGAAGGTAGCCCAATGATGTGGACTGTTTATGAAGAAGGAGATTCAGGGTTATTAGCCTTGAGTGGCGCAGAATGAAAAATTTGGGACAAAATCCGGGAAGCCGTAAAACTAGATACCAAGCCCAGGAAATTTGTCAGAGAATAGAGAGCTATGAAGACAGAGTAGAGAAGTACACTTTGAAGAATGGGCTCATATACTACAAAATATGTGTATATGTGCCTAAGGTGCCCGGACTAAGGGAGGAGATTCTTGCTCACTTCCATGAGAGCAAGGAAGGAGGTCATTTCGGCTGGCTCAGAACTTATGTAAAGGTAAAACACTTCTTCTATTGGGAGGGGCTCAAAGTTGAAGTGAAGAAAAAGGTGGCCGAGTGTGACACATGCCAAAAGGTCAAATATGACTCACGGAGGCCAATGGGGCTGCTGCAACCACTACCAATTCCGGAACAGATTTGGGAGGATTTGACCATGGACTTTGTGGAGGGACTGCCAAGTAGCCAAGGGTTTGAGGCTACACTAGTGGTGGTAGACCGATTGAGTAAGGGTGCCCATTTCATACCATTAAGGCATCCATTTACTGCTAGTAGTGTGGCTAAGGCCTTTGTGGAGAATGTGATGAAATTGCATGGTTTTCCCCGTAGCATTGTGACGGATAGGGGAAAGTTATTTATGAGCTCTTTTTGGCAGGAATTGTTCAAATTGCAGGGTACTAAGCTTAAGGCTAGCTCATCATACCACCCCCAGACGGACGGCCAAACGGAAGTGGTGAACCGCACCTTGGAGCAATACTTGAGGTGTTATTGCCACAGTGAGTAAGGGAGATGGAAGGAGTACATTTCATGGGCCGAATATTGGTACAATACCACTTACCATGCAGCCATCAACATGAGTCCATTTGAAGTAATATACGGCCGCACACCACTAGGTTTGAGCACATATGAGGTGGGTACCGCAACCAATGATGAGGTTGAGAAGGAGTTGATGACTAGATATGAGATTGTAACTAAGGTGAAGAAAGAGCTTGAGAAAGCTCAAGGCCGAATGAAGAAATACTACGATCAGAGTCTAAGAGAAGTTTCCTTTGAACCGGAGGATTTTGTCTACCTCAAACTTCAACCATATAGGCAGAAGTCACTAAAAAAGAAGTTCAATGTGAAGTTATCTCAGAGTTATTATGGGCCTTTCAAGGTGCTTGAGCGCATAAGAGAGGTTACCTACCGGTTGGACTTATCTCCCACATCACGTTTACATCCGGTATTCCATGTATCGGTGTTTAAACAAAGAGTTGGAAGTCCAAATTTGATTGCGGATGATTTGCCATCTTTTGATGAAAAGGGAAGGATAGTGCTTATACCAAAAGAGGCACTTCAATACAGGGAGTTGGCAACGGAATAGGCCGAAGGAGAGAGTTTGGCAGGTTCTAGTGCATTGGAAGGGTCTTCCTAAAGATGAAGCTACTTGGGAAGATTATGAAGAGATGATTTCACGATTTCCAGAATTTTCCCTTGAGGGCAAGGACAGTCTTGAAGATAGGGGGAATGATGAAACCTTAGCTAGGAGAAGCACTAGGATTAGGAAGAGAGAAGGAGGTGTGAAGTGGACTTAGAAACACTTTGACTTTTCTACAGTTTCTGTTTGTGTCCTGAGGGGCAGTTTCGTCATTTTGCATTTTATTTTAGTTTTAATATAAATAGAACTCTAATTTTAGTTTGTAAGCTATCTATCACTATTATCATCAATCAAAACACAATTTGAGAGCATTTCTCTCATTTCTCTTGGATCATCACCAAGAACAAATCGGTTCTTCTTACAATTTCGCTTGTGAGATCAACTTGGGCTAGAACTTGGACTAATAACCTAAGAACTAGAGAGCAAGGGATTTCCTAAAAAGGTAACTAAGCTCAAAATCTATCTACCTTGTTTAATTCTTGTTGGGTGTTGTTTATTTGGCTACTAGTGAAGTTAGGGTTGTGGATTTGTGTCGAATTTAGGGTTAAATTGAAGTTAGGGTTTAATTGGGTTGTTGATTGTTAGAGAAGTTAGGTTTGTTGTTGGATTTTGAATTAGAACCTCAACAAAATCTCTCTAACCTTGGGAATTATGTTTCTAGGGTTAGGGCTTCGAATTGGGGATTTGGGGAATTTTGACCTAGGTCCTCAACACAATTTCAGCTATTATTTGTATTTATATTTCATGGAATTTGTCTACTATAAAGAATAAAGTTGATTCTTTTGACCATATGAGCAGAATCAAAAGATATAATGCTGCGCTATCTCTCTGGATGATAATCAGTAACTTGTGAGGTTAAAGATCAGGTCTACATTCTCATTAGAAGAAGTTAATCAAATAATTTGCCTAGCGCTGTTAATACTCCTAACAAGTAAATTAAGATAAAATAAGACCATTTTATGATTAAAAAAAACTTATAATTAAATGCATCATTTACAAATTTCTATTGCAGATCACGCATTCACAAAAACCTAAGCAATAAACTAACTCCAGAGGTACTACGCTTACAAATACTTGGACTGGTTAACAAATATTAGTATATGTAATTGAACTAATCAGTCAGAATGTGGTATGTACTAGAATCATATTAAGCACTGCCGATAGTAAACTTTCCACCATACTTTAGAGGAACAATTTCAGCTATTATTTGTTTTTATATTTCATGGAATTTGTCTACTATAATGAATAATGTTGATTCTTTTGACCATATAAGCAGAATCAAAAGATAATCAATTGAAATGCAACAGGGAAAACAAAATACCAAAAGAATCTGCATAGTTTGAGGGTGTGCTGATCCTTCGTAAAGAAGTCCAACTGACATTAATGCTGCCGACTGGAGAATCAAGACAAGAGAGTGCATTGTCAAAATCAATATAAGGAAATCACCCAACAATCCTAAATACCATTTCTTTGTAAGCCAGTTGCATTTGAAAAACAGCCATGAATGCAGTATATGTTTTACTCCAGGATGATGGAGCTTCCAACAGCAATAGTACAACTTTAGTACTATCTAGGACTACACCACAAAAGGCAATATACTCTTAGACAGGTGGCTGCTTCATGTGGTACAACCATCAAGTTGGAAACATACATATGGACTTCAATGTTCTTATTCTGGCGAAAAGAATAATTTTATATGCTCCACAAGACAACGATGCACATATTGGTCAGCATAAAGTTTACTGCATATTTGGACTTAGGTTTCCCAAGAATGAAAATACCTATACAGTAAAATAAATAACATTGCTGGAAGACAAACAGTTAAGACGTGAACATAAAGAGTAACAAACATAGCAGTGTGATAATCTGTACCTGCAGAATTGTCGGTACTTCTAACTCTACTGAAGATGGATGCCTAGCAGGTATATGAACATAAAGGGACTGCCAGACATAAAGTTAATAAGTTAATCAACAACAATTACTGATAAATTCGTTGACAAGAAATAACATTAAAATCACAAACAAGATAGATTCAGAAAATATGCCAAGGAAATGAAAAATCCATGTCTGTAATCTCAAATTGACACCATATGTTCAACTTCCTCAAATGACAAGAGAACCTAAAGTTACAATTTCAAAATGCTAAAAAACATGTCCATCAAAATTGTTACAATTAAATAATACTAGTTAAGAGGAATTACAATGACAATATGCAATAAAAGAAGGTAAGAGTATAAATAAAATAGTTCATCCATTCACATGCTTAATGTTCCCATTAATAAAGATAAAAAGAAGTGCTGTAAAACTCGATACAAAGATATAAGTGAAAACATGCTATCACCTTTGATATTGAAGGTTGCATGGTCCCCCTATAAGAAGCTGCCAGGCCAAGCATTAATCCAACAGTTGTGCTTTCATGTTCCTGGAAGAAATAAAGATCAAGAAATTTTAATAAATCACCGAGACTAGAAAGAAATATTTAAGATAATACATTGAAGATTAGAAATTATTACTAGAAGGCTGGACATTTAACTTTTATGCACGACGGATTCAAAAAAAGTTACAGTATAGAAAGGCAAACAACATGCATAATATTCTAGTTTGGTACTGTTTTCATTTCTTTTTCTTTTTTTATTGTATGCATGTTTTTTCTGAGTATTTCTGTCAGCAGAGAAACAGAAAATTACAAAATCTAATCAAAACATCAATCAACAAATAAAAGATAGAAGATCATGCTTAGTTTTATCACTGCACAAAATGCTCAACTAAAAAGCTATCTTCATTACGGGGAACGAGATCCTTGTCAAAGGGCATGAAATGAGTTGAATAGAACGGGAAAGATACTTGGGAGATGAATATCACCTCATAGAAAAGTGATAGTGACTACTGGTGCTAGTAATAGAGAAGCATATTTCTTAAATGCATAGTAGAATAACAGATTATCAAAATCATATAACAAAAACAAACCCCAAAAAGACTCTAGTAAAACATTATTATCAGCAATAAGAAAAAACAAGAAAGTAATGTGTATGAAACCTGATTATAATACTTGTATATGTCACTAATATTTAAAGCACGCAGATGTCCATGTAATCCTAGTGCAAGGATAAGTCCAGCATGATCAACACTTGGCTCTTCGGGTTTGTTATATTCTATCCATGTTCTAGACATTTTTCCCTGAAATGAAAGACTTAAATTTAGCAACTAAATTCAAAAAGAACCATATTACTCATATATAAGTAAGATTGCAAGGTAAGAAATATAGTAAAGGACAGAAAATGGTTGTGTTTCCAAGAAGGTATAAACATGCAGCAAACTATAACATCAGCAGAGAGCACAAAATGCACACAAGATCTTAAAATACAAAGACAAACCTGAAGGGGTGACAGCTTTAGCCCAGCAGCAACACCATTGTGAAACTCGGGCCAGGTTTTGAGTTCTTGTATATTCCTTATATTTGGATCCAGATTAACCTACAGGGAGCAAATTTATGTGAGATGAAGATACAAAATAGATTGGTAAGATAAAGCCTAACAAGAGAGAGCATAGATTACAAGCATGAGTTTCCAAGCAGATACTTTATTTTAATACTAAACATGATCAATGTGAGACGTACTCTTTTGTTTTGAAAATCCTAAGTACCATGGATGAAACGAAATTACAATTGGAAAAAATATATGTAAAAGTTCAAATCTCATCTTGTTGAAATTTTCAGTTCATAATTCATTATAGTTGACAGGACAACAACTTAGTAAATCCCAGGAACATGCCACATATGAGCAGGTAAAGAACATGGTAACAATGTATCATTAAAAATTGTTAATATGAACATACAGTTGCATTTTGTTGTGCAGGCAACCGACCTGCTAGAACAAGCTTTGGGGCTGTAAAGGCCTACACAAAATTTCAAAAGAGCCTATTAGAACAAGAATGGTATCTTTAACCAATCAATATTAACAAAAACTATTTCTCCAAAGAAAATATACATTGAAAAATAGTACCTCTGTTAAAAGAGTAGATCTTGTTGCAAGAGTAAATGCCCCACGGCCAAGAGGAAGTGCAGTGGTCCTTTGAGCAAGGTGCCACAGCTGAGCCTTTACCAACAAAAGTAGAAGCAAAGCACATAATAAGAGTATAAGACCATGTGAACTTAGAATAAAGGTAATTGATTCCTATATATAGCGAGTCTGCGTATTGTGCTTTTAGAACGAACATCAGGTAAGAGCTATAAATTTAATCGAAAGGAAATGTTAATACAGCAGCAAATAGAAATACAAAATGAGGTATACCTGTTGCAGGTCCTGATCAGAAGCACTAAGATTTACAGTCGTTTGAATAGCCACAGGTCTTGATGAGCACAAAAGGCGTCTAACCTACTTGACATGCACAGTTAATTGGCAAAGGAGACATTCCACAAGTAGACAAGAATAATTTTAAATACAATGATTTCAATATATGTCAAGTACTGTCTCTACTTCATAAACATTACATGCACAAGAAAACAAAACGAAATAAGGGACGTGATTGCTAATTTCATCCTTATTTAGGCTAGAGTAAATGATTTGATCATTGCAGTCAAAATCAATAATAATTTGTATACTCTTACCACTAATAGCAGAATAATTCCTTACAACTTTACTCTGCACCATTTTGACACTAATGGTTTGATAAAAGGATCAAAACATACCTCATTCAATCGTAGATCCCGACCATATCGCAACTGTGTGCTAGAGTTGAAGATATGTTCCATACCATCTGTCATGGACCCATCAACAGAATCTGTATCCTCAAATTTGGTGCTATCTGAACCATTAGTATCAGAGACGGTGGAAGTCACAGTTACTGGATGTAAATGCAGCATGTAAGGTGTAGACATGGAGATTAAATTCACATTGATCTGAGTTTCAAGTTCCTTTGATTTGCTTGAGCGTGCCAAACACGACAATGCCAAATCTTCTCGACCAAGAAGAATGTATGCAGCAGCAGGCCAGTCAGTGGGAGGGGATTCCCGGCACTTATCCAATGCCTAGAAGTACATAAAACAATCATGTTGTTAAGTTGGAGAACTAACGCAGTAGAATTGGTTACTGGGAACTAAATGCTGGCTAAAAAAGTTACCAGAGATACCTCAGCAGCAGTACCATAGCAGTGCAATAAAAAAAGTGTTGTGAATGAACAAACATTAGAAATGTAAAAACGTCCTTTTTATTCTCATCCAATGTAATTCATGCAAACGGAATAATTTCCTGATGTTAACAGATCTAGACTTTACAACCTTGTCATAGTAAAGTGATAAAGGCCGAGTTAGAAAAAGCACGCGACAGAGGCAGTCACGACAGAGATGTACAAGTCATGACCTTGAAAGCCCAGGAACAGACCGAGGCTGTCGCGACTTTCCTCGCGACTTAGCTGCGACTTGGGCAAGTCACGAAGGTATAGAGCATATTGGAGGCCGAGGCTGTCGCGACTTGTCTCGCGACATGGCTGCGACTTGGGCAAGTCGCGAGCCCAATTCGGGCAGATTCTCCTTGTTTTTAGATTGGATTTTAAGTTATTTTATTTCCTATTTTAGTTGCTATTAGCTACCTATTGCTTTAGGAGTTTTTATTGCTTTCCTAGTTCATAGTTAATAGGATTCGTGACCTATATATAGTTTATTTTCATTAGTTTGTAATCATCTATCTTTTATCAATACAAGTGAGAGAATTCTCTACATCGGCTTTTTTAAGCTTGGGCTAGTTTTTAGGCTAATAACCTAGATCTAGATTATTCGGCTTTTCTTGGGATTTCACACTCGAGAATCGCTTGGGCCAGGGCAAGGACTAATTATCCGCGTTCTAGAGAGTTGGTGATTCCTAATTAAGGTGATCTAACTCAAATCTATCGTGTGCATGAGTTAATTGTGGTGCAAGTTAGGGTTTGTTGTTGGATCTAGACCTAGGTCCTCAACATAAAGTCACATTAAAAGCTTTTTATATATCATAGTTTACTGAAACCCAACTTACATGTCGCAGAGGAAGAGATACACCACAAGGCAGTAAGTCCAGCTGTTGCAGTCCAAAATTTTCCCCCACCATTGCCAATACTGAAAGCTCCTCATTACTGCAGTATGATCCAGAGGAAATATTGCAGTAAACACCAGATGAAAGCTTCTTCCCTATGGGTTTAGCACCCAACAATAAACTATAAAAGGAAACTATCTTCCTTGCCCAGCTGACAACAGAAATTCCATCTTTACAAATTAAAGGTGGAAGGTCACTGATATTAGCAGAAGCATATCCATGTTGCAAACAGTGTACAAGCCAATTGAATATACTAGGAGGAGTTTTTGAGGAGAAAGCATTCGTGTAGATTCCAACTTTCTTGGAAAGACAAGGAAAATCACGAATATAATGGTCCAAATAGCATTCCTCACCCAGAAACTTGGCAATGCTGCTTAATAAATCTGCCAACAGCTCCAAGTCCCTAAACAATTGTAAAACTTGAATTAAAATACTTTAACAGAACACTAATTGAGAGATATATTTCAAATTTTAACTCCAAAAGATGTTGAAATAAATTTTTGGAGATACCCAGTTAAAGGAGTTTGCCCAGAATGCATAAAGCTACAGTTAAAGTAAAAGCAAGCAGTATTTATTCTTATACTGAAGTAGCTGTATTTTATTGTTGTTTTTGTGTAGATTGTTTACATTTTCTTGTTGATGTACTTGAAGATTGGTGTATTGCTTGTTAACCTTCTTTTTCACTCTTAACTTAATGATTATTATAAACTTCTGCTGTTTCTTACAAAATAAAAAAGAAAAAAATGAAGCAGAAAAAGTAAAATTATCTACAACTATTTTACATCATGTCAACTCCATTTCATGAAAGTAGGTAACATGTTAGCCCCAAAGTTGCAGCCGAGCCACTACAAATTCTTGCATCTGATTCTTTCTAACCCTAATACTATAATTTTTTGCTCACTTATATAGTGTGGATTATATTCATCTTCCCATACTTCCATAAACACTTTAGATTTGTAACTAGAGTTAAAACTAGTCATCAACCCAATTCACCCCCCTATTGAGTTGTCATATGATTCTAACAAGTATGCTACTAATTTCAATTTCATCGAGCGCATCAAAATAAAAGAATTTAAAATTAAGCAATCAATGTGGATACAGCAGAATAAATGAAAGCAACAAAACAGAGAACTGTCGGGCAGAAATTTCGATAAAATAGAAAGATGTTTCGAAAGATATGAATACAAATAGTCCAAATTTACCGTTTGCGAAGATTGTCCAATTTTAGATTCTCATATACTGCATGCAAGGAATCCAAAGTCGCTGCGAATAGCTCTGATAAAAATGAATCTTGTAAGATTTGTGCACCATCCACACTTGATCTAGAGACATCTGATCTCTGCACATCAAGTGATGTTCCAGATGAAGTCACAGTAACAAAGTTAAATTTGCAGTAGTTCTTGTGAAATTTGCTGTTAACAAGGAAGTCCCAAGAAGAGTTTGCCACCATATCCAAGTGTTGTTGATCATCAGGAGTAGATTTTCTACCCATTTGCATAATAATGCTACAAAAATAGTTCCAATCTGAATCTATGTTAGAGTCGGACTCCGACAAGTAGGCAGGATCGCCATCTCCCCAAAGAAGAGCAAGAAAATAATTATATAAACTAGAACTGAGTCCCTCAGCCATTGCTGTGATGCAAGCATTTGTCAATGAAGAGGAAGGATTTCGCCTTAATGCACATCGAAACATCTGGACGTATAAAAATTAAAGATTATTAAGATACAACAATTGCTAAGAATTGCAATTTCTTGCAACTTTGGTAAAGCAACAGTGAAAACAGAAACATATATCATTAGCTAAAACTTGACTGGTAAATATTGATTTCTTAAAAATCAAACATTCCCTGCTTGCAAAAACAAGTTCCATTAATTAGCAATGACTATTGACAAAGCAAAACTATACTGAAGTGAAAACAAAAAGGCAAAAGAAAGATTTTCTAGCATGTATAACTTCCATCAATTAATCAGGTGAAAAACATTAAGAATGTTGAAGAATTAGGATGAAAAAAGGTCTGGAAACGAATAAATTTTACTGATACTACTTATAGTTATCATACCTGCCCATTGTTTACTATTACATTGATACGCCCCCCAACAGCATCTGCAAGTCCTATAATCTTCAAGTCATGGGAAACAGATGCTGTTTCTGAGAACTCCAAACCATGTGAAAGATGACCTTTAAGCAAAGAAGAAGGCAACAAATATCTACAAAGACATTTCTCCCCTGACTGCAATATGACAAGCACATTGATTATACACATTTCTAGGCCTCTACCAAAAAATCAACATGTTTGGTTTAAACATCCCAGAGTCACATTCAACAGGAGGAAACCAAGAATGAAATAACTCTTGCAGAAAAATTTCATAAGAGATTACAAAATATATATCACAATTTATTATAGGAAACAAGAATAACATAATTTTATTAACACAACAAATTATAAATCGCATTGAATAGAATAAGTATACAATGTGAGAATGAGTATCCAAAAAAAAAAAGCTTGCAGTCTCTGTTCACAAGAATATGTGCTCAACAGAAACTAAACTTCTGTACAAGCACATAAGGCCAATGGTAAAGCCAACTTAATTCAGACAAAGATGAACTTAATTACTAGGGATTAACTAGCGGCAGTTATTTGTTTTGCTAGTGAACTCTTATCTAGGACCATATTTTTTCATCTGAAATCACACTATATAGACTACCATAGCACAAACCAATTTAGAACCAAACATAAATATAGTTATACGGGGGACGTGACCCTAGGAACTCCCATTAGGCTCTGCAACATATTAAGTAACTGATAGACTAAAAAGCTTAAGCAAAAGATAAGTGCCTAATCAATAATATTAAGCACAAACAAGAAAGTAGGTAAAACATTCTATTCCGCAGGCACGTAATATACTATATTTGTAGGATAATTCTACTATCAAATCTTTTAAGATATCGGATGCTTGCAGACATGTTTTTTTATATATAAGGGAGCATAGACTATTAAAACCAACCATGTTGAAAACTTTATTTGTATTATTAAGATGCTAAGAAAAGAAAAACTAAATGAATTAACATGGTTTAAGTTTCATTTGAAATTTCTGCATATTATTAAATATTGTCATAATTTTTCTGCATCAATATCAATACATTTTCCTTTTCATCCAATATTATTGTACTTTTGGACCTCAATATACCTATCAGTATCACTATTTACAACCTTGATCACTATATATAGTTCTTCTACAAGTAACAGAACTCGATAAGGAATTAGTATTGAGTTTTTAATGTTGCTGCTATGTCCGACACCCTGTCTTAGTGCCAAACAGAACGCTAGTATTTTGGTCTATGAAACATTGCTGATAAACCAAAAACAGGGGTCAAATGTTTCAATAAAATGTCTATCATGCTAATACAAAAGACACACAATTCAAAAACTCTACCATAAATGTTTTTGCCAATGTTTTCAATTTTCAAATAAAATTAATAAAGCAACTAAGAAAGTGTAAAGTGTATGAGACAAAAGAAAATCAGAGCTGAAGAAAAGGATAAGATAGATAATTAAAAATGGATAACCTAATTAACATAAGCTTGTTATGCATACAGCTTACATAGAGAAAAAGAGTGTTGTCTGGAGCCAAAACAATGATGTCTGCATATGGAAGCAGCCCCACTTTCACTCTACAAAAAGTAATAAAGAAGAACTAACCATAACATTATTAAACAAACAAACAAAAATAAAGCAAACACAGAAACAGTAATAATACTCTACCTTGGACGTGTTACAATAACTGGCGCAGCAGCAACTGCCGGTATGCTCCAGCTCATGTCATGTTTAATATCAAAGAGAATCTCATTATTTATTTCAACAGTCTGAAGCCTTACGGACAACAACTTCTTTTGTTCGAGAAGAAGAAAACAAATTACAGGAGCTGCATCATTATCTGTTGCTACAAATACCTGAAAATGTGTGAGTCCACTGAAAGTTAAAAGAAAAGAAAAGGGGATATATAACACTATATCATCACATGCTGATAGAGAAATCAGGACCACGAATATCGGGAAATTAAAAATGAACTGACACCTTGGAAGCAGCTGTCTTGGCACCTTTCCAGTGCCATATTCTACGGAAGGAAAATTGTTTTGGTAATACACCAGGTGGAACTCTATCAGATAAACCAGCACTTCTGACTTCAAGGTTAGAATTAATAACTTCAGCAACCCAAACAGAATGTTGCATCTTTCCTGTATACAATGTGGCAGGTCAACCATGATGAATTTGGGAAAAAGAGAAAGGAAACATTAGGGAGGCAAGGAATCAAAGAAGTTTTGAGATTGCTTGTGTGGAAGATAGTCATACAAACCTTTGTTGTATGATGCCATCAGAGGAATTTGATCACTGGTCCAAATTGTTCTTTCATCAAAATCCTTCATAATGCTTAATTTTCCTCTTTCTTCAATATAAGTAGACTAAAAATAGACAAATAGGAATTGTTTTCAAAATAAAAATATAAAACTATTGTAAGTATATAATACAATAGAGAATAGAAAACTGAATAGAGGATACAGTATTGGCATAAGATAAACAGCCAAAGAGAGAGCAAATTCTAAGAAATAGGAGGGGAACTCTCATAAAACCTGTGGTTCCTCTAGAAGATCACTCAGAATCAAATGCGAGGACATTGAAGATGTCTCCCCCTTGATAATATGATTATAGGCACTCGGAAAACTATGATTGTGTTGTGGACTATGCCCAATTTCCCTTCTTGTACGGGATATATCACGTGCAGCTAACACAGGACTTGATGATGAAAGAGGAAATTGTGTTGGCGAATTGCCTTCAATTGCATGGAGTAGCAGACCAAATGGAAGAGGCCATATTGATGTGATGGTCCGAGGGATTGGAATTGATACCACTTCACCTGATAATTTTATTTTACAATAAGAAAGCAGGATTTAACTTCAGCTCGTACAAAGTAATTAATAATCTAACAATGGCTCTCGAGATATAATAAGAGATTTCAATACTGGCTCTAACCTTTTGACATCATTGTCCGAAACAAAAAATGAACAAGAGAAACTAAAACCAACCATTTTTACAGAAAATAATACACCAACTCTACCAAATTGCATCTAACTTTATAAATTCCAACTATATATCCCTTCTCTTCACTTACATCTACATCATTTAGGAATATGTTTTGAAAATAAAAAAAGCCAAAATCCTCGAACATGAATATTTCACCAGGATTTGACTATTTGGTAGGACCAATTCAATTTTAGGTGCTGACATAACCAGATTTAAGCAACTAACATTGAAGGGGAGAATTTAACTACAAAGGAATGAAGTTCTAGGGAACAGGAGCATCAATTATCAACTTTGAGTTAATAATAAACAAATCTTAGTCAGCTCACCTGATGTGTTGTAGATTGTTAACGATTCCATTTGTAAGACACAAAGAAGGGCTTCGGACATTTCACCGAAACGACACCAGCATACCTAGAACATAGACAAATTAGTGGTCAAAGCAAACACAGTTATTTTAAAAAGAAGCAAAATAGACAAACATTATGCTGTTCACAAGGTCCTCGCATCTTAGCAGTAGAATCAATCAACACATATCAGCCATATATATCTATAATTCAACCATTACGAAACCAAATGCAAAAAGTAGATGCGAGTAATTTACATATTTTTTCCTAGGCTGACACAGTAGGACAAACCAATTCATCTAAGCAAAATTTAATCTATAAATATTAAACAATTCTTAAAACTTTCACGTTGTGAGCGCTAGTTAGCTTAGCTGAACTGATCTCTTATAGTTGTAGTATACGAGATTTGAAGTTCAAATCCCGCTCACACCGTGTAGGCAGGGATTGATTTTATACTCACTGTAATAATAAAAATACTTAAAACAAAATAATCAATCACACTTCAGTTAACCAAAGATAAATTTGCAATAACATCAAATTAAATAAATATTATCAGTGAAAACCAAAAATTAACAATAATTACCATTATAACCGGTGAAGGTAAAGTGAATCTCTTGAACACACGCGAACCAGTCGTCCATATAATCCTGTCAAACACAACAAGAAGCTAAAAACATTATTACAACGAAAAACATTTTAAAATGCAATTTCATGATTTTCCAACTTATAGTAAACGCAATGCTGAATTACCGACTGCCTCTGACGAAAAGCTCGTGATCGCTGCGTTCGCTCGGCTCGTAGCTTGAGCCACCGCTGTCGTTTTGATCGACTTCGGCTCTGTCTCTAACGAGTTCGGGGTCGAAGACGAAGAAATCGTACTTGTCGGGAAGATTATCGGGAGGTTTTCCGTCGAGAGCTTCGGCGATTAAGCCGAACGGCTTGAACTCGCCGAGAACCGTTAGATTTCGAACGCCGATCGACATTTTTTTTTTCTTTGTGGTGGTGTGGAATTGGAGAGCTTTTAGCGATTTTCAGTGAAGTGAAGTGAAGAGAGATAGAGAGAGAGAGAAATGATTTTCAAATGAAGCAGATGGTGAAAATTGAATATATACATATATCAGTTGGCTCAAATCCCGCCTTTTTTTTTTTTTTTTTTTTTTGAGTGTGCTAAAATGTGAAACCCTAGTGAAGAGGAGGGTTTTTAGTTTTTTTTTTTTTTTTTTTATCATTTAAAATGGTAAATATTATTTAAAATAAAATTACAAACACTATATTTTATCATATTAAAAGTAAAGAATATATAGATGAAGGATACTCTTAATTTTTAGAATAATTAGATAATAGATGATTGGATTTTTTTTAAGAAAAAAAAATAATGATATTACATTTCTCAACTCTTATTTAATATTTTAATCCAAGTATTCACAAAAAAAAAAAAAAAAAAAAGGAGGGTAAACAAGTATTCACCAATTATTTAATATATATATATATATTTTTTTTTTTTTTTTTTTTGTGTAGAGAAGGGTAAACACCCAAAAACCAAAAACACAGCCTAGCCAGTGGCAAAAACAGTCCTGCTAGTGGTTGAACCTCTAACATCATCCAACAAAACAGGTAAATAAAGGAGGGTGGGTTCTCAATTAACAACATTCCCACCTCTAACCCTTGCCTCACGGTAGCCAAACCATCTGCAACTTTGTTGCTCTCCCGTAGAACATGCTTAATAAGACACACCCAATTCCTACTAATGAGGTTTTTATAACAGTTTATGATACTGAAGAGAGGGTGATTATCAACATTATCCCTCCTAATTAGCTCAAATTCCCATTCAAGGAATCACATTCAAGAATAACCTTCTTGTAATCATGGTCCCAAGCTAACAGAAGACCTAAAAGAATACCTCATAACTCTGCTTCAATTACATTGCCTCTTCCAATTTTCGAAGCAAAACTCAGCAGCCATCTTCTATGATCATCCCTAAATATCCCTCCTGCAGAAATCTCACCAAGGTCTCCTTTCCTACTTCCATCCACGTTGATTTTAACATAGTTGCTTTCAGGAGGCTGCCAAGAAATCAGTTTGGTTATTCTGGGTAGGGCAGCATCCTTCTTGTTACAGCTGTCCACCCACTCATTCACTGCATTGAGAATAACTCCTCTAACATCAGGAGGCATTCTGAAGCCTTCCTCAAAAATCTTGACACACCTCCACTTCCATATGTGCCACATCACCCACACAAAATCTATGTTGTTGGGGCATAACCCCAGAACAGTGTTATTGGCAGTTAGGTTACTGCCTAGTGTTATGCCTTTTTGTACCAGCAAGTATACGAGGTCGGCACAAGTAATAAAATGATGAGTAAATTATCGTCTCCACAGGGATATTTAGGCGTTGAGTACTAAAATTAACCAAGTCTATATCTATTTGAATAAATCAAAATGGTTTAAGATAAAATAACGAAAGATAAAACTAACAAACATAAAACGTAAAATAAACAACCAAATTGAGAGATGAGCTAGGGTATTCGAATTCACCTAATCCATCCAATTGAGTTTTATGAAAGCACATTGTTGTAGTTTAATTATTCATGTTGATTATCGTGTTTATCTAAATTATCCAAAGTTCCCCTCTCAAGGTAAATCGGACCTATTCCACATACACTAATATCCTATCTCTCGATGGTATATCCAAGTGCATGAAAATGCATTAGTCACAATAAACACCCTATATGATCACACAAGCAAATTAGTATATCTCTATTTAATTCTACTTATGGTGGACATTACATCGAGCACGTTGTAGGTGTCACCTCTCGGTACATAACACACAACCAATTTATCATCTAAATGTAGGCCTTCACATCTAAAAGCATTAAGCACAATAATATCACTCAACAACATAATAATCAACCACAACAAATTAAACAATCAATTCATTCAATCATCATAGAATAAGATCCATCAAAACCCTAACTTACAAATTTAGTTCATAATCAAAGATTTCCAACTAAATATATTTTCCAATTAATAAAGAGAGTTACAAGCATGAAAATAAAGAAGGAAAGGGATAGAAAAACTATAGGTGTGATGAACTTTCGTCCTCCTCCTCATTGTGAATTTGTCTAGCTTCCACTTTCTACAAATCCAAGCTTGATGGTGAGATTTTGGCTCAAGGATTGAATCCAATCCCTCTTGGTTCCAAGGTGATCTTCTTCTCCCCTCTTTGCCTCTTCTTTTCTCTCTTGGTCTCCTCTTAGTCCTCTCCTTAGAGCCCTAGCCGAACTCCCTCTCTTTAGAGCCCTCTTTCTACTTATAGGCATTGGAAATAAAGTTTATCGCGTCGCGATACTGTGGTTGCGGTGCTCACTGCCGAAAAATTGAAGTTTCATTGCGACTGGCATATCGCGACTAACAGTCGCGGGACTAGGTCGCGGTACTCACTGGTCCAAATTTCAAGATTGCGCACTGTTACGAAAATGACCATAACTTCCTCTAGAAAACTCAAAATCACAAACCGTGAAATGCATTAGAAAGTAGACATCTATATTTTTCCACACATATAAAGCTCGAAACCCAGTTCATCCTCTAGAATTTATGGCAGCCTTCGAAACATGACTCACGACTTAACTCGCGACATGAAAGTCGTAAGTCTGCGCACTATTACGAAAATGAGCATAACTTCTTCTAGAAAACTCGGAATCACAAACCGTTAAATTTGCCGGAAAGTAGACATCGTAACTTTCCAAAAATATAAGGCTCTCAACCCAGTTCATCTTGTAGAATTTATGGCAGCCTCCAAACGATGACAACTGTGCACTCCCAAATCTTCAATTTAATACACCAAGGCTCTTCAATTACGCACAAAACCTTATTACCTACACACTAAATAAAAATATTAAAAACAACCGATAATTACCCGAGAATGGAACACAAGTAGGTGAATAAAGATACTAGTGAAGGTCCATTTTTGATCAAGAAATGGAACCAACAAATACTCCCAAACCTAACTTTTGCTCGTCCTCGAGCAAAATCGAAACGAAACAAAAATGCAAACAAAACGAAAGGAAAACAAAATAACAAATAACGGAAAACAAACAACTAGCTTAAACCACTTTCGTAGGTAACACGATGACACTTAGCATGTGCCACAAGCCTTTAAACCCCTAGGTGGCCCTAGTGGATGAGTTATAGTCTCGTGAGAGTTTACCAGCTACGATACCCACAAACGTCCTAAGCTAACCACATACATAACTAAACATCAATATAAGTATATACACAAATGCAAAGGCATAAGAATAGCACAAAATTAGAAATCTAAAATGCTGCCAATAAGTCTAAAACACCCTATATCATACGGGATACTGACATACAATGCATTTATAATCGTGACACCTTCCATACTAATAGACCACTGATATAATTCGCATCGACTCTAGTTTCACAAGTTTTCACTCAATGACACTCAGAACCTAAGCTATCACACTTTCAACTGCATACGACTGGAATTTATAAGCAAAGAATTTCAAAATGAGTTGTATGCATCAATAATTAGAAAGAACGTACAGATTAAGCAAAGAACCTCATGAAAGATATCAAATGTTAAGAACGGAAAAATCAATATACATACATGTCAAATATTACAATTAAGTTTCCTAAGGAGATCAACAGGTCTTTATATGGTTGTAATGGGGTTTAGGGTGATTGGCTAAAAAAAAACGAAAATCAGGTTCAACTCGCTTGGAAACCTATTGAGAGACTTCATAAAATTTTCAATCCGTGCAATTTCTCTCACGACTATCAAATTTGCTCAACTTTTCTTCCCTTCCTCTTCTACACCTTTCTCTTTCAACCTCTTTTTCAACCTTCTTCAATTTTTTTCTTTGTGCACTTCACTCCTTTTTCTCATTTTAGCCAACTCTTTTCATATATATAAATTTTTATTTTTTTTTATGTTGGCTATTCTCTTTTTCTGTACATTTCTCACATCATTTTCATCTTTTTAACTCCACTCCTTTTTCTCACTCAACACTTACACATTTTTCTTTTAATTGTCTCTAGTTTCCAAACGTTAAAGGTAACGTCTTACAATTTCGGCTAGGATTTTTGGACATGTAGGTCATACAATAAAAGGCTAATATGCGAGTGTTTAGCCGCGAATGGGATAGGGAGCACACAATTTAAGGACATGAAATAAAGCTATTTAGGAATTCACACACAATGCCTGGATCATATCTCCAAAATCTACTCAATTTGAACATTCAAAACATATATACAAGATTTTCATAATGCAGTTCATTAACATCCAATGCAGACCTATAGAGATCAATCTAATGACAATAAAGCTCAAGAAAGTGTTTAAGAGTAGAAACAATAAAATTCCCTCAGAATAAATACGCATGAAGCTCAAAATCTCACTAAAGGTAGTCTCCACTATTAATCAGGGCTACTAATTGGAAGTTTTCACATATTACAATGCAAAGACGTCAGACCTATATGTTTAGATGCAAAGACATTACCGGCATTATTCCAAACAACAATTTTGTACACTCAAATGACCTAAGTATTTATATATTATTACTTAATGATTTGTAAAGCATGCATATAATTTGCTATCCTAAAACAATAAAACAAAACACGAAAAATACAATAAAAGACTTAAAAACGGGTGCACGTGGCATTGTTAGGCCTAAGTCTTCCAAACGCAGTGCGTATAAGGAAAGTCTAGGTTTCTAGCCTATATACACCAACAAGACATAAAAGCACACAAAAACAAAAATACCCCCAAACCTAAGATAAACATTGTCCTCAATGTTTGAAATCATAAATTCAAGGGAAAAACACAACAACAAAACATGACATAGAAATTAAAAAAAAATAGAAAAATAGTCCTAATATCCACAACTATCACTTCATCCAACCTCACACCCTCGTACTTCGTATTTTCAACACAAGGTACAACATTTCTAATAAGCTCATGAGCAAGGGTTACCAAATACTAAACTACAAGATTTAAACAATTGGAGAAAAAAAATTAAAAATAAAGAAAAAAAAATATAATATACAGATTTTACCTCATCGCTTGTGCATTCGCCCACTTGCCCCATAATTAGTATCTCCTCATCAGTTTACCGTACCATCCTAACCAAATAACTGGAAGAGAATGAAACTCTCCCAGCCCTGCATACCTCGAATGTGAAGGTATCTTATTACGGCCAAAGTGCAGGTTCTGCTCAAAAGGAGGAGGCAGTTTGGGCTTCCCTTCTCCGAGGTCTACAGAAACGTATGTATCTTGGTGGCTTTCTTCTTTTATAGTGACACTCTGGACTAGACAAATCTCAAGCAGCTCTGGAAAGGTAGATGTACCATCTTCATGCAACAAATTCTTGCTCCCTTTCATCTCTACTTGATCAACCCAAATCTGCTGCTCAATTTGCTCTTTGATTTCCACGGCCTTTCATTGCATTGCTCCATAGGATATGGTTCATGCTCTTGCGATTGGATCTCTGTAACTAATTGGCTGATTTGAATCTCCAAGCTTTAGGTAGCTGCTTGATTATATTGAGCAACTTGATCAAGTTTAGCTTCTAACTTCTTCAGGGCCATATCTTGGGAATCCATTCTTTTATCCAGCTTTATCATGAGTTTAATAATCATGTCTTCCAAAGCTGCATCCTTTTCCTGTTGTTCCCGGATTTCCATCCTTGTCACATAGTCGACAAGCATGTCTTCTAGTCTTAACCCATTTTCTTGTTGGTTGCTCCATGAATAGCCAGCATGATTGCTCCACCCAGGATTGTACGAACTCAGGTAGGGGTTGTTCTGTTGATAATGTACAAAGCCCTCGTACTGCATTTGCTCAGAACGGCTCTCAGCAAACAGATTGCCCACCTGACAATCAGTACTCCCACGCTGCCCTCCACATAAGAAACAACCCAAAGATACTTCATAGTCTCTAATTGCCACTTCCTCGGTAAGCTCAGGTACCTCATACCAAGAATACATTTTCTGTACAGAAAAAGAAAAACAAAATTAATAAAAATAAAATATTTACACATCCAAAGTAGCTATAGACTTAATCGGTATTAATATCAATACAACTAAAATATCCCCAGTAACGGCGCCAAAAACTTGTTACGCCTTTTGTACCCGCAAGTATATGGGGTCGGCACAAGTAATAAAATGATGAGTAAATTATCGTCTCCACAGGGATATTTAGGTGCTGAGTACTAAAATTAACCAAGTCTATATCTATTTGAATAAATTAAAATGATTTAAGATAAGATAATGAAAGATAAAACTAACAAACATAAAACGTAAAATAAACAACCAAATTGAGAGATGAGCTAGGGTATTCGAATTCACCTAATCCATCCAATTGAGTTTTATGAAAGCATATTGTTGTAGTTTAAGTATTCATGTTGATGATCGTGTTTATCTAAATTATCCAAAGTCTCCTCTCAACGTAAATCGGACCTATTCCACATATACTAATATCCTGTCTCTTGATAGTATATCAAAGTACATGAAAATGCATTAGTCACAATAAACACCCTATATGATCACACAAGCAAATTAGTATATCTCTATTTAATTCTACTTGTGGTGGACATTACATCAAGCACGTTGTGGGCGTCACCTCTCGGTACATAACACACAACAAATTTATCATCTAAATGTAGGCCTTCACATCCAAAAGCATTAAGTACAATAATACCACTCAACAATATAATAATCAACTACAACAAATTAAACAATCAATTCATTCAATCATCATAGAATAAGATCCATCAACACCCTAACTTACAAATTTAGTTCATAATCAAAGATTTACAACTAAACATGTTTTCCAATTAATAAAGAGAGTTACAAGCATGAAAATAAAGAAGGAAATGGATAGAAAAACTATAGGTGTGATGAACTTTCGTCCTCCTCCTTATTGTGAATTTGTCTAGCTTCCACTTTCTACAAATCCAAGCTTGATAGTGAGATTTTGGCTCAAGGATTGAATCCAATCCCTCTTGATTCCAAGGTGATCTTCTTCTCCCCTCTTTGCCTCTTTTCTTCTCTCTTGGTCTCCTCTTGATCCTCTCCTTAGAGCCCTAGCCGAACTACCTCTCTTTAGAGCCCTCTTTTTACTTAAAGGCATTGGAAATAAGGTTTATCGCGTCGCCAGTGCGACCGTGGGTCGATACCACTGGTAGCGACGCTGTGGTTGCGGTGCTCACTGCCGAAAAATTGAAGTTTCATCGCGACCGGCGTATCGCGACCAACGGTCGCGGTACTCACTGGTCCAAATTTCAGGATTGCGCACTGTTACGAAAATAACCATAACTTCCTCTTCTCGCTGATGATGATCTGCCCTTTATCAAGTCGAAGTCCAGTTTGAATGCTGAAAATGGTTTTTGCCACTGGCAGTGTCAACGTGGTCCGATGGGACTTTGGCAAGATGGAGTGACTGTAGAAGACGTGCCACCATGCTGTCTCCAGATGTAACTTTGAGTGGAGCAGATCTTTTTGGTTGTACTGCCACCATCCCGAGTCTTCTATTCTAAGAGCTTCTGTCAGGTCATAATTGTAAGGATGGAAGAACGCGTGCTCTTCTCAGCCTCCCTGTAGCTCTGGAATGTCTGGCAGCTGGAAGTATTCGTTAACCAACTCGGAAGTGAGGGTAACTGTATGCCTTTGGACTAGCACCGATCCATATGTAATGAAGTCACTCGGAATCATCGATGTATAAAACTCTCTGACCAGTTTTTCTCTGGCATCATTGGGGTGCTGCACATAACGATCCCAATGTCTTTCTCTGATCACCGCTGGAATCCCTGTCCCCTCCATTTTATCAACATTAATGCCACGCTCTAACCACAGAGCTCTTTTCTGAAATGTTTTTGTGCATTCTTTGTATTCGGGATTTACTCGGAGTGGCCTGGTTCGTTTCCGCTGGAGACTTGCTCGCGAGGATTCGCCCTGATGAGACATGGTACACCTGAAAATACAACACACGCCAAACAAAAATTTAAAAAATAATCAATTCAAAAATTACACCTAAGTCTTCCAAACGCTAAGTGTATAAGGAATGTCTAGGTTTCTAGCCGATATACGTTTCGACACATAAAAATGACAACACGAAGTCGATACGAAAATACTACAACAAATTAACGAAAGACCCACAACACAAATTAACCAAAATAACTCACTAAACACACATCAACACAACTAACACAAGTCTAAAACAAAAATAACATCAAACAATGTTTAACAGAATGATATGAAATATTCAACAACAATTCAAACACTTCAATACAATTCAAATCCTTCCAATCTTCCTCCAAACTTTGTATTTGCTCAATTACAACTCAAGGCACTTCAATATAATCCACAAACGATAATTAAAGAGAGTTAATGGGATTAGAGGGAAAATACCGTATCTGACGAATGCTTAATCGAAGAGGAAGATGAAGGACTTTGCTTGCACTTAGAAAGATGAATGAAAGAATTTTGGAAAGAAAAATGAGAGGTTTGTACCTTGTGCGGCGGAACTGTGTGTGGATGTGCTGATATAGCACAGTTTGGTAAGTTGTGGCTCAAGTCACGAGGTTCAAATTTTCCTTATTGAGCCTCAAAATGCATCGTTTCATTAAACATGCTAGGGTTTGCTCGCGACTTAGTAAGCCGCGGGTCAAGTCGCGAGTTTTGCTGCTACAGAAATTCCCGAGACTCTAGCAACTTGGCCAAGTCGTGAGTCTTTCTGTCCTAGAATGCCTGTTGTTGCCCAGAATGTCCTGTTTTCTTCTCCTACTGCTGTATCTGTTCCAATATCACAACAAACACAAAAATACAACTCAAAAACACTACAAACACAAAACCACACTCCTAAACACAAATAATCTAAAAACAAACTAAAAATAAACAATCAATCAAAACTCAAAACAGTCAAAAATCAAGGAAACTTGGGTTACCTCCCAAAGAGCGCTTGTTTATAGTCATAACTATACTTTGTGACCCTTCATGCTGTATTGAGCAATGTTATTAAGGTTTTAGGTTGTATGAAGGATCCCCCGATGTATGGCTTCAGCCTCTGCCTATTGACCTTGAAAGTCTCCCCATTTGGATTCTGAATATTGACAGCCCCATAGGGATACACTTTCACCACCTCGAATGGCCCGGATCATCGTGATTTGAGCTTGCCAGGGAAAAGCTTCAAGCATGAGTTGAAGAGTAAAACTTTTTGCCCGACCTTAAACCCCACCTTCACGATATATTTGTCATGCCATCTTTTTTTTCGCTCCTTTTAAATTCATGTGTTCTCATACGCATCCAGGCGGAACTCCTCCAATTCATTAAGTTGCAAAAGACACTTCTCTCCTGCTAGTTGCATGTCAAAATTGAGTGCCTTCACTGCCCAATAAGCTTTGTGCTGGAGTTCCACAGGGAGGTGACATGACTTCCCGTACACCAGCCTGTAGAGAGACATCCCAATAGGGGTTTTGAACATTGTCTGATAGGCCCACAAAACATCATCTAATCTGGTTGACCAATCCTTTCTGGAGCTGTTTACCGTCTTTTCTAGGATCTATTTTATCTCTCTGTTGGAGATCTCCACTTGTCCACTCGTCTAAGAGTGGTAAGGCGTGGTGATCTAGTGAGTCTCCCCACATTTCTTGAGCATCGCCTCAAACTACCTATTGCAAAAATGCAATCCTCCATCGCTGATGACAGCCCGCAGTGTGCTAAACCTGGAAAAAATATTCTTTTTGAAAAAGTTAAGCACTACCTTTGAGTGGCTATGGCTTCCACCCATTTTGAGACATAGTCGACTGCCATTAGGATATACTAGTTGTTGAAGGACATGGGAAATGATCCCATAAAATCAACACCCCAAAGATCAAAAAGCTCTACCTCCAGAATTGGGTTCAGTGGCATCTCATTCTGGTGACTGATGTTCCCTGTCCCCTGACACCGATCATATGAGTTCACAAAGCGCCGCCTGTCATGAAACAAGGATGGCCAATATAAGCCTGATCGGAACACCTTTGCGGCTGTCTTTGAGGTACTAAAATGTCTTCCACACTCTAAGCTATGACAATACAAGATAATGTCATTGATTTCTGTTTATGGCACACATCTTTTGATTATTCCATCGACACAGTACTTGAAAATGTATGGCTCATCCCATATGTAATACTTGACATCGGCGAATAATTTCTTCCGTTAATGGGAAGACAATTCTAGAGGAACAATTTCGCTAACTAGGTAGTTCACGAAATCAGCATACCATAAGGTCATGAGTGCCTGCAAAACAAAAAGTTGCTCGTCAGGAAATGAATCATCAATAGGAATACTTACTTTCTCTTCATTGCAGTCATGCTCCAGACGGAACAAATGGTCTGCCACTAAATTTTCTGTCCCCTTATTGTCTTTGATTTCTAGGTCAAACTCCTGAAGTAGCAGAACCCATCTGATTATCCTAGGCTTGGTATCTTTCTTTGACATGAGCTACTTGATCGTTGAATGATCATTAGGCACTATTACCTTGGCTCCAACCAGATATGATCGAAATTTTTTGAAGGTGTAGACAATCGCCAACAGCTCCTTCTCTGTGGTTGCATAATTCATTTGAGCATCTGTCATAGTACGGCTTGCATAGTAAATGACATGAAGTCGCTTCTCGATTCTCTAGCCCAAAATAGCTCCCACGGTATAGTCACTTGCATCATACGTCAATTCAAATAGCAGATCCCAATTAGGTGCTGTGATGATCGGTGCATAAGTGAGCTCTTTCTTCAGACTTTGAAATGCAGTCTAACACTCTTCTGTGAACTCGAAGGCTATATTCTTCAATAGCAGATTACACATAGGCTTTATTATTTTGGAGAAGTCCTTGATGAACCAGCGATAGAAACCGGCGTGGCCTAGAAAACTGCGGACTTCTCTCACGGATGTAGGCGGTGGTAGTTTTTCAATGACTTCGATCTTCGCCATGTCTACCTCAATGCCAGCTGCTGAAATCCTGTGGCCCAAAACAATCCCCTCATTCACCATGAAGTGACACTTATCCCAATTAAGCACAAGGTTCGTCTCTTCACATCTTTTCAGAACCAATGCCAAGATTGACAACAAACTTGACAGCAATGACACTGCAATGAAGAAGTTAGATGCAAGAATTCAGCATCAACAGGTAGCTATTCAGAATCTTGAAGTACAGATTGGTCAAATAGCTAAAGAAACGCAGAGTAAAGCTCAAGGAGCGCTACCCAGCAATACTGAGACCAATCCCTAAGAGCAGTGCAAAGCGATTACCTTAAGAAGTGCGAAACAATTTGACAATACAACAGGAAAGAGTCAACTACAGTAAAAGATTGAAGAAATGAAGCAAGAGTTGATTCACCTCCTACTCCACTAGTTCTTCATAATGAAAAGAGTGATGAACCATTACCGCCAGCGCCAGAAGTCAAGGCATATGTGCCTCCTGTTCCTTTTCCACAAAGGCTCAAGAAGCACAAAGACGATAAGAACTTTTCTAAATTCCTTGAGTTTTCACAAGTAATATAGAATGAGTCTAAGTATCGTTCCTACAAGAACGTTAAAGATGTTGAATACTAAAAGTAACTAAGTCTAGTTCTATCTAAAATATAAAGATAATGAATATGGATTTCTAACTTGTAAACTAAGGAACCTATTAAACTAGAAAACGATGGGTTTTTATCAATGTAAAAGGAACTAGGGAATCCGATTTCACTAACTATTTCCTAATGATATAAGATAATGATGTAAGGATGGTCAAGCACATGGTTGATGATTATGTTATTTAGCTATCCAAAATCCTCTTTCGAGACAAATCAAACCTATTTAGCATATACTAACATCTTATCTCTTGATGAATGTTGAACTATATGAGAATGCATAAAGCGTAGAAACTATAATCCTCAAAAATCATTTGGGAGACACGGGACACTACAACCTGTAAAGAAAGAACGTACTTGACCCGTAGAACGTCTGGGACACCGGGGTGGTGCCGGCCAAAGTCACTCCGACGGTCAAGTTAGCAAGTGCTAGTAAAAGATAAAATGTAGGAAACAGAAAAAAGTAAGAAATACTCCCCTTACTCGTAGGGTAATGACCATCGCGAAGGATGGTAAAATAGTGTGAGCGATCGGAGTCGTGATAATTGGACAATCGGATATGACTGATGCTTGCCGGTGATTCCCTAGCTGAAGTTTGGCGGCTTGAAATGTCCTTGATTTCAATGTGATACTCTGTGTCCGTATGCGTGAGAGAGTTTTTTGAGTGTTTAGCTATCTATTTATAGAGGTTGATCCACCCATTGAGGGAGGGGGGTGGATCATATACCGGATTTGAAGGCCCCGGATCTGGATGTAACGGCCTTCATCTTGGTGGGAAGGTAACGGTTGCTTCCTTGGTGGCCCAAATCGCAGAAGTAATGGTTACTTGATGGACTTAGTAAGTGAACGTTGAAGTCTGCTGCTGGATTGGATTAGTTTATGGGCCTAGGCCGTAGGCCTGGGCCGTAGGCCTGGTCTTATTCAGATAGACGTGGAAATTGAGCCTACGTAGGCCCAAGTGGGTTCCGTGTCGCACTACACTGGTGTCGTGCGACATAAGAGTCCTCGAGGTATGACCGTTATGCAATCACGTAGTGGTCATTATGCAAACCATCGTACGAACATCGTAGGTGTCGTGCGACGATGGGTTTGATAGTGCTTAGGCCGTTGGTTGCCCAAGCCTTGGGCCATATGGTTTGATCACCTTTTGCTCTAGGCCGGGTCACGCGATGCGATTGGGCTTTTGGGCCGGACCTTTTCTTGTATTTGGGCTTGGCAGATTTTGGTTATAACAGAAACATATCAAGGATCACAAAGAATACACCAATCTATCTCTATTTGGTTCTTAAACTATGGTGGGAATTTATCGAACACGTTGTGGGTCTCTCCTCTCGATACTTAACTTACAGGCCTCTAACATATTATCTGGCCTGCCGACAACCTTACGGTAGCTTCCCAGTCGAGGCTTGCCCTGCTAAAAGGTTTCCGTGAAGCTAAGCCGTTACTTATTCTGAAAATTTGATTAGAAAATTTTATCTTGTTTTTTTATACAAAACTACTTTATTAAAATTTTGGCAGAAGTCTCCCCTGTTTTTCTAAAATTTACCAAATTCGGGAGACCTGCATAAGAAACTGTACACTTCAAATTTTTTACTTCTCAACTACCACAGGACCTCTGGTCCGTCTCAAATCAACCATAACCATGTAATATAGTTTTCAAAATACAACTAAAAATATTTGTAATACAAATATAAACTACTGAACTTGAACAATATACATTTTACATAAGTGTTACAATAAACATAATACATACATATATATATATATATATATATATATATATTTTAAACTGTCACAGCAATGTCTGACTAGATTTGCTGGTCCTGAGAGTTCCTGCAACGTCTGCACTTCTACCTGGGAGGTTGGTTTATAAAACACAAAAATACAATGAGCTAAACGAGCTTAGTGAGTGTTATTAGTTTCTAAATAATGTAATGTTTCTAATTAAACCTCCCTGAAAGCTGTACTGAAAATAATATTAATCTGTTTTCTGATATCTATACTGAAATAAATAATAACCATAATACTTTTCTTATTTTCTGAAAAACTGTACTAAAATCTTTTTACTGAAAGTAATGTATTGAAATGTAAAGTAATATATCTTGTTCTGTTTCTTGGAAACTGAACTGAAATCTGTTTCATGAAAACTATACTGAAATATGTACTTAAATTCTTTTTCATAAATCTATACTTACTGCTTTCTGAAAACTATACTGAGACAAATAGTATTGATAAAACTATAAAACTTTTTCTGTTTTCTTGAAAATTCTGAAATGAATAATAATAATCTGCTATTGCTGAAAACTGATAAACTGTAATATACTTTTTAAATACAAGCTGAGAATTTATAAACTATAAAATCTGATGGCCAAGCCTAAAATAATTGTTTTTAATTTAACACTGAAATAATTCAAATTCTATTATAAATTTGACTTGACCACTTTTCTGAAAACTGAAAAGTTGAGATAATATACTTTTTCTGATAATACTTTTTTTATAAACTTTTCTGATAAAACTTTTATGATAAAATTTTTCTGATAATACTTTTCTGATAATTCTTTTCTAATAATGCCAATTGGAAACTCATATATGATAATTCCATAGGGCGACTCAACTGGCGCCGCACCATATGGACTGTGTCACCAGGCGACTAATCTGATGTCGCTCTGTGTGACTCTGATAATCTGATAAGAGACATCTCACTATCTATGTGGTGAAATTCTGCGTTGCCTACATATAGTGAGACAACACCCCATAAGTGTGTGGGCGACTGACAGACTCGACAGACACAACCCCCCCTCCCTCTGAAGTTAGTGACTTGTCCCCCCTTAACTTGCCCTATACAAATGGGGTGTACCGGCCAGGTCTTACTGCTGATAAATCTAATAAACTGATAGCTGATAATCTGATAATAGATAATAGGTGGGTATCTTATTGGCCTGAAAAAATATTTATTATTTTTCTAAAAGCTTGAAATATAGACAAAATATATTTCTTTAAACTAAATTCCACATATAAATATTTTCTCAAGTAAATATAAAATCAAAAATTCTGAAATATAAGAATACTTTAATTGAAATATACCTGAGGCAATAAATTCTATTTTGATTATAAAACACATATAAATAAATAAACGTATATATGAAGTTATAAATAATTGAATCAAACATGGAAAACATTCTAAAGTATATTTCAACTAAAAATATAATTTTGCACTCACTTGAAAATAATAACTTTCTATAAACTTGCATAAAGCATATTATGAAAATAAACATTCACTTGAATAAAATAACAACATACTACAAATTTGCATAAAACATGTAACACCCCCTGACCCGACCCGCATGGATCGAACCAAGAAGCGCTACCGGGTTTTCAAGACTTTTCTAAACTCCCTTTATAATTCGAAAATCATTAAAAACCAAGTAAGTTATAATTTAAAATTCTTTCTAGTGAGCCCATCAAAACTTGTTTGAAAAAAAAAATTGCCAGAGTTTCCTCTGTTTCTCTGACTTTCCAAAAATCCTGTTTTTCAACAAAACTCAAATCATATAATATTAAACACTTCAAAATTTATTTCTCAATCAAATGCACATTCTGCCATATAGTGCGACTTTTCCAAACATTTTCAAATGAAACAATACATAAATTATATTTACAAACCTTTGAAAAATATAAACCATTAAACAAATATTTACAAAACAAATATATAACACATTTACAAATTTCTGTATATGCATGCGTAACGGAATATAATATACAAAACTATATAACTACCCAAAGGTATGGTGACTCTGATCCTCACTTTGCAGCTATCATCTCTTTAGTCTTTTCCTCCGCTGATATCTCTATTACCTACGCGTGATAAATCAACTCGCTAAGCAATAATGCTTAGTGGGTGTACACTAAAATAAATTTCAATGTAATATAAATTCATAGAATTAAAATATCAGAAATACTTACTATCATACGTAAATAATTAAAACATAATCTGACAATTATTGAATCAAATTGAGATTATAATAATTAAAACATTTTCAAAAGTTGCTAGAATAAAATTTCAATAACACTTCCTTATTTCACATCATTTCATAGTTTTCAGTTCTTAATTGGGCATCTGATACATATTATAGGGTTTACAGGATTGGATTACGGGTTTATACAGTCGAATTTTCCATCTCAAAGTGAAATGGTATCCCTATAGTCACAGTCGGTTTCTCATTTCAAAATGAAATGGTATCCGTATTTCACAATTGGTTTCCCATTTCAAAATGAAATGGTATCTGTAAATTCACAGTCGGTTTCCCATTTCAAAATGAAATGGTATCTGTAAATTCACAGTCGGTTTCCCATTTCAAAATGAAATGGTATCCGTATCATTATAATCATCAAATATCCCGTTGCAGTACTGCTAAATACACTCAATTGACATGTCAATCTCCTATATCCATATTTTCCCTATACATATATCAGAGCCATTATTAAGGTATCAAATCAGTTCATTCTTTTCGAAATTTAAATCAAAGTCAACAAATATAATACTAAACGATATTCGTAAATTATTATTCATAAACCAGGTTTAAAAACATACAATATCATAGAAATTCAATAATAAGAAAATATTTCACAATTAATTCAATTAATATACGATAATGAAATACGATTATACGAAATTCGTAAATATGTTTCTAAACTATTTGGATCAAAACACATAATTAAAATCATAACGATTTCAAAAATACGTGTACACCAACCTGGTTACCGTTTTTACAACAATTTCGTTTTTGAATTTTCTTTTTCCTTCTCTTTTTTCCTTTTTCTCTTTCTTCCTTCCTCCCTCCTCTTTTTTTTCTCTTTCTTCTTCTTCTCTTCTTCTTCTTCCTTTCTCTCTCTTCTTCTTTTTTCTTTCTCTTTCTTTTTCTTTCTCTTTTTCTTCTCTCGGTCTCTCTCTTTCTCTCTCTCTCTCTATTTTTCTGTTTTGCTTCTTCGTGAAACTTCCCACTGCCATATATTTTTTTATAAAATTTTGGTCATCGCGACCGCTCCTTGCGACTTATGGTCGCGCCACCTGGTCGCGTTATTCACTGGAATGTTTTCATCGCTTTTATCACGATCAGCCATCGCGGTGTCTGGTCGCGATGTTGGTCGCGTTGCTCACTGGCCAAAATCAACATTTTCACTGCGAGCTACTCATCGCGATCTGTGATTGCGGTGACTGGTCGCGGTACTCACTGCCTAAAATCACTATTTTTACCGCGAGCTGCTCATCGCGATCCTTGGTCGCGGTGCTCACTGCCAATTTTTTCATTTTCTTTCATGCACTCTTCCTGGACCGCTCCACCTGGTCCACTCGTATATCTAAAAATTAATCCAAATAAACACATTATATTATTTTCACATAATTAACAACACTTTTTGGCACTTTTCATAATTAATGAAAATTATGGATGTTACAAAACATATTACTGAAATAAAATTTTCTTTGAATAAAAAATAGTTTTACACTCACCAATTCTGAGCTCCTCAATAGTAAAGCTCTTTTCTAATATTTTTCCTTTCCTCCCACATTTTGGCGATTTCTCCCTAAAATAATATATTTAAGTTAATCATTAATATAAATACTACAACTACAACTTACCCAAAAATTCAATTAATACACATAAGACATTTAAATTATAAATGTCAACATTAAAATCGTTGATTTCCTTTTTCCTGTAATCATCTTTTTATTTCTTGGTTTCTAGTATACAATATATATCAAATTCCTTAAATTATTTCCAAGGAACTCAATATAGTCAAAATTAATGAATTCATTTCACACTTTCAACAATTCTTTATCGCTTTCTTTATACCAACCATTATACTATCAAGCAATTCACATGGAAATAATCTCAAAATCACAAAATGCAACTTTAACCATAAAATTCTAATGTTAGGTGAATCTTAATCATAGTTCAACATCACTTCCATTCAATTTATATCTACTTTCATGCTTCAAAATTACCTTAAACATCATTCCAAACAATTATTACAACTCTTACCAACCACCAAACACAACATCACAAAAAAAACCTATAATACAAGTTCACTAATTTGAGAGTTATTTTAATTCGCTACACAATAATTCCAATTCATACCATTAATTAACTCAAAAACACTCCAATTTCTTAAATAATATCTCAATTTCAAAATCTAAACTTTAAATCATAAAATCCCCAAAATCTTACCTTACTAGTTTGGGCAGAAATCTCCATGGATGATTCATTTGCTTTGCCCACTTGATTTCCACTTGAATCAATTCAAATCCAACTAATTTCAAACAAAAATACCATAAGAACTCAATCAATTTACATAAAGAAAATATAAAATCATCAAAATTCCAAAACAATTCAACTTCATCAACACTTACCCAAATTCTATTTGACTCTTCTTCCTCTTCTTCTCCTTCTTACTTGACCGAAATCTCCTTCTCTTCTTTCTCTTTTCTTTTCTCCTTTCTTCCTTCTTCGACTGCTGCCCTCTCTTTTCTTCTCTCTTGGCCGAAATCCCTTATTCTTTCTCTTTATTTCTTCTTCTCCCTTGGCCGAACCTTCTTCTTCTTTTCTTTCTTTTCTCTTCTTTCTTCCAGCCAAGCTTTCTTCTTCATTTCTCTAGAATTTTCTTTGTTTTGGCCGGTTCTTGCTTTCTTATTTTGTGAGTGATATCTCACAATTAAACATGTGTATGTATGCCTTTAATAATTGCAACATACCCTTTGACCTTATTAAATCATAAAATGGCCACCAATTTAAAAACTAATTATATGTAATTGTTCAAAAACTTTTTAATTATCAAACTAGTCCACCAATCACATTTCATATCATTAATTATACCATCTACCAATTCTTGACTTGGTATTTCATGATTGATTTACTTTGATTAGTCCACTTGTACACCTCAAAATTAATCCACCTAAATTACTTTTTCTACCACATTTAAAACACTAATTAAATTAAAACACCTAAATTACTTTTCCATTAACCAATCAAATTACACTATCTCATTTAAAACATCAATTAAATTACACCATCTCATGTGTTACCAAATATTTATTATTTGACTTCCAAAAATATCACTAATACTCTGAATTTATGGAAAATTCTTCCTCTGACCTCCGAAACTTATAATCAAGGCATATCTATTCATATGTGTACCGTACAATAAATTCTGAAAAATATATTAAAATACCTATATGTACAGTACAACTATCGGGAGGGTGTATTATATTAACCCACAACAAAAAGATATTGAAAATTGGTAATCAAGCAATTAACAATATATTAAGCACTAAAAAAACACTCAACCAATATACTCAATTCATCCAAACATATATTAATGTCAATCAAAATTCATAGAAAGATCCATCATCATCCATAGTAAAAAGAATTAGTTTATAACTAGGAAAAAATACATAATGTTCAACATGGAAGTCATAAATAAAACTACAGCTAAGGGAAGAATTTTGAAAAAGAACTCTTAACGGAAGGACTCTCGTCTAATTCCATCTCTGGTGATATCCTCCTTCGATAATTCAGAATCCTCCGGTGATTGAAGATGAACGTAGCTTCAATCCGATAGCTAGTCTCCTAGGCCTCCTTCTCTCTTCTTCTTTCCTCTTCTCTCTCTGTTTTTCTGGTTTTCTAACACTCCAACTCATATCCTCATCACTTCTTCCGGTTTTCCTTTTATACGGTTCGAATTAGGTCAAGACAATAATGCTTGCGACTTGGCCAAGTCGCGAGTCTAAGTCGCAACAATCTCAGGATTTTGGCTTCCTTTGGTCTTCGTGACTTACCCAAGTCGCGGGCAAGTCGCCAATCCAAGTCGCAAGAGCTTCAGCCTTGGTGATGAAATTTGGCTTTCACAACTTGGCAACTCGCGACAGCAACTCGCGTGAGTCTCGGCCTTCTGCTGGAGTTTGGTTCTCGCGACTTGGCAAGTCGCACCCAAGTCGCGCCTGTAACTCGCGTGAGCCTATGGAAACTTGTCTTCTTCGCACAACCCCAACTTGCTCAAACGGGGAGCCATGTTGTGGCTCCAGGTAGCGAGACAATAACAAAAAAGCAGCTGAAATCGACTGAAGTCTCTAACTGAACCTAACGACACTTAGGAAAACCATTAAAAGCATCCCATAATTGCTTGAAAACGGACAAAAGCACGGAGATATAAAGCTCCATTTCCGGTAAGAAATGGTGCTAATAAGGAGCATCCATAGAAACATTTGTAGTTTGAGAGGTATTTTCATTTTCCAAATATGCTTCCATTTTAAATCAGCACTGTCATCAAGGTTCATCAGGGTATTATAAGCAGTATTGACAGAGAATTCTCCATCTTTGGAACTGCCCCATAAGGCCTTGTCCTCACCGCTTCTAGCATGTCCAGCATGGATACTGCAAATGCACTTCATAATCTCATTAGGCAGGTAAGGTTTAAGAAAGCTTTGATTCTATCTATTGCCCACTAAGAGATCTTTAACTTTAAGGCTGAGAAGGTGATGGTTCAGATCAATCAAAGTATGGTCTCTCATATCACCAACATTGGGCACCCAATTGTCATTCCATAAGCTAATGTTTATGCCATTTCTTACCCTCCAAACTAGCCCTTCAGAAAGGCATTTAGCCCCATGCATATTGCCTCGCCAAACACAAGAGCTGTTGCCCTTATCTTACAGTGAATCAGTCAAGGGCCTGCCCCTTAGGTACTCACAGCGCATTACCTTGCTCCACAAATTGTTTTTATTCTTTATCAAGCGTCAGCTAGCCTTAGCAAGTAAAGCTTGGTTAACATTCTTTATGCACTTAATCCCCAAACCCCCTTTCTGCTTGGGCAGCCCAACTGTCTCCCAATTTATCAAATGCACCTTCTTCTTCTCATTGGTATCACCCTACAAAAAAATCCCTATTGGTTTTGTCTAATTTATTACAAACCTTAGTAGGGATTTTTATGGTTTGTATCATGAGATAGGCAAAGCAGCAGTGACAGCCTTTATGAGGACTGTTCTGCCCGCAATATTGAGGGTGGAGCTTTTCCAGGCTGCTAATTTATTCTGAACTCTGTCAAGGATATTGCAATAGATTCTTTTATTGACCTTACCATGCACCAAAGGGATCCCAAGGTACTTCCCTAGGTCTTTAGTAAGAGAGGAACCACAAATAGCAGAAATATCCTTAGCAATATTGATGTTAGTGTTCTTTGAGACAAACAGGCTGGATTTAGGGAGACTAACCTGTTGCCCAGAGCTCTCACAAAAAATATCAATGCATCTCTTCATGATAATGGCCTGCTTGGTAGTAGCTTGGCCGAAGAGGATTAGGTCATCAGCGAAAAAGAGATGGGAAATACCTGGCCCTCCCCTAGAAACCTTAACAGGAATCCACTTTTTATCATTCAAACATCTCAAAATAAGATGGGATAGTTTCTCCATGCATAAGACAAAGATGTAGGGTGGGAGAGGATCACCTTATCTAAGCCCACAACCCAATCTAAAGCTAGAAGAAGCTTTCCCATTAAGTAAGACTTTATAGCTCACAGTAGCAATGCAGCTCATAATAAGATCACCAATTTTACCTTCAATTCCCACTTCATCAAGCACATGTTTCACAAACTCCTATTGCATCCTATCAAATGCTTTAGCTAAATCTATCTTCCAAGCAAAGAAACCCTTCTTATCCTTCATAAAATTGAATTTGTTGAGAACCTCATGGGTAATCACAATATTATCATGAATTTGTCTCCCAGGGACAAAAGCAGCTTGGTTAGAGCTGACTAACTTAGGGAGTAAGTTCCTAAGCCTATTAACAATCATCTTGCTAATAGGCCTCAGTTGGGACATGTTGACAAGGCTAAGGACTTTAGTGATGAGGGCGATAAAAGTTTGATTAATATTCTCATGTATCCTGCCCCTGCTAAAACTGTCATAAGTCATATTAAATATATCCTCCTTACAAACTTCCCAACTGTAATGGAAGAAGACAGCAGGGAAACCATCAGGCCTTGGTGCCTTGCGTCCCCCAATACTATCAAGACTACCCTTCACTTCAATCATATTAGCCTCCTTGTTCAGTCTTCTTTTAGTATCCTCACTAATCTTGCAAAAACCCAAAGGCAGAATATCATAATCATACTCCTTATCCTTTCTCTCAAACAACCTCTGGAAATAACATAAGGCATTCTCTTTCATTTTTCCTTTATCATTTGTCTACTTCCCGTTCTCTAATTTAATACCTTCTAATTTATTATGCCTTCTACGAACAATGGTAGAGGTATGGAAAAAGTTTGTATTCCTATCCCCATTTTTAAGCCAATTGTTCCTAGATTTCTATAGTCAACAAGTTTCTTCAAAATCTAAGATCTTATTGTACTCTTCAGTAATTTTGGCTTCAAGTTTACTCAATCCACGATTAAAACCACCACTAAGCCCTTTTCGAACTCCTTGCAATCTAGCAAGGAGCCTCCTTTTATTATAGAAAAGGCTTCCAAAGCAATCCTTGTTCCACTGTTTCAACTTATCAGCTAAACTATCTAATTTCCCACTAATACAACTCTCTCTAGGCCAAGCTAACTTGATGAACTCGTCATAACTTTTATGTTTATACCACATGGCTTCGTAATGAAAAGGTTTAAGGTTGCTCTTAGGGATATGAGCACTCTTAGTATACAAAATAGTGAGGCAGTTATCCGAGTTAATTCTAGGAAGGTGTCTCACGTACCCATCACTGTATCTAACTCTCCAATCTCTAGAGCAGACAACTCTATCAAGTCTCACCCAAATATCCTCCCCAAAACCTCTTTTATTAACCCAGGTAAAGTTCTGCCCTACAAAACTCATATCCACCATGCTGTTTTGATTAAACCACTTAACAAAACCACTCGTAGTAAAGTTAGTTCTACCCCCTCTTTTTTCATCATAGTTCAATATCTCATTAAAGTCTCTCATCACTACCCAAGGTCCCTCAAAACAATTTCTTATTAAATTTAAATTCTCCCACAGTAGTCTCCTCACAGCTACACTAGGGATGTCATAGACTACAGTGAGAACCCAGCAGCCAGACTCATCCTCAACCAAAACAGTAATTGTTTGTTTGGTAGTAGCAATAACTTGAAGTTTAATGTTACTACTATCCCACAATAACCAAATACCCTCAACATACCCTTCGCCCTCAACAACAAAGCTATCAGAAAAACCAATCTTTTTAATAGTTTTTCTAGCTCTATCACAACTGATTTTAGGTTCAATAACCACAAAAAACATGGAAATGATATATTTTCCTCATGTCAAACACAGTTCTAGTAAATAACTTTTTTCCCATCCCCCTCATATTCCAAACACAATACATAATCGATATGTAAAAAAACATACATAGGGGAGCAACTAGCTCGTAACATCCATAGCCTCCTTGAGCAGAGAGGTTGCTTCTTCAAATTCTGTATCTGCAAGATTAATTTTGCTGATAGTTCCATCTGTTGGTTCACAAGTCTGAGATTCCATGGTGGTATCTCCATCCCCTTCAATCTCTTCGCTGCATGGTCTCATACTTCCCATAAAGGAGACAATATCTTTGTGTAGAAAAAAAAAAAAAAAACCTTTGCTTGTAAATAATATCATCAATTTTACTTTTATTATTTTAAAATGGACGAATTGTAATGAAGTACCAAGATATTTGATCATATTGCAACGAAATCGTGAGTTAAGCATTAATTACACGTTAGTACCCTACCGTCAGTTGATTCAGTCAAACATAACTTTGACCATGAATTATGTATGAACTGACATAGCCCTGGTTAAAAAATTAAATTAAATAAAAATAAAAAAGTTATTTTTTTTAAAATGGATCTTCACCGTCCATCAAGATTGATGGACGGTGGATATCTATTTTTTAAAAAATTAATTTTTTTTAAATCGAACAATTAAAAAAATTATTTTTATGTAAATTTTTTTTGTGTTTTTAGTGGTGGAGATCCAATCTGATTCTGTTGATGGAGTAGATTTTGTTCCAAATTTTTTTTTATTTGTTTATTTTTTTGATGCTCCTGTTAGGTGGTGATCCAACACCACCAAGAACATATTTGTTTTTTCTTTATTTTAATTTTAATTTTTTAATTGATCCTTTTTATTAAAAAAATTTTAAATTTTTTTTAATATGATAGATGATGGAGATCCATTTTTATTTTATTTTAATTTTATTACTATTTTAAAAAAATAAGGGAAAAATTTTCTTTTATTTTTCTCTTTTTTTAGTTTTTTTATCAATATAATCTTCACGGTCCATCAAGATTGATGGACGGTGGAGATTCATCTAATTTTTTTTTTTTGCAATTTTTTTATTTAAAAAAAAATTAAGGTGAAAATGATTATATTATATTTTGATTATTGGTTGACCGTCAATTCTAATGGTCAATATTAATATATAATTAAGACTAAATTTATAATTTTATTGTAATATAACTAAACAATAGGGTATTTTATTACAATTCGTCCTTTTAAAGTAATAGGAGTTTATTCATTTAATAGTTAATTGGAAAAAGAGTTGAAAATTATAATTAAAAATTGGTATAATTATAAATTACAAATTTCTTAGCCGGAAACATTCAGAAGGGGCCTTCTTAGAAATTCCACTACAACTCTGCATAATTTCATCATTTATAGTTTGCAACTGAAGAGTGAAGAGTCAAGAACTGGAGATGATTTTGGCATAGAGCAACTCATTCCATGTATCTGGCAATCCAGGAAGGCACCAATGAGTGCAATCTGCAACAGTTCCGGGGCTCGGTTTTTGCTCTGTCGGCGGCGAAGATGACAACCTTTTGTCTTCAGAAACTGCATAAAAAGTTGTATGTGCATCTTTCCTGTACTCGGACAGGGTAGTTATGTTGAGGAAGTGCACAGGCGGTTTCATTGATCTAGTCACATTTTCTCCAATCACAAAGAGCTGCTGGTTTCTCCCCACTTTTAAATGTGTTAACATGCTTACAATTGGTGTTGTCTCCTTTGCACAATTGATTGCATCCGGGTCATTCCAATCCAAGCTCCTGTAGCAAAAAATAAATGACTAATGTCATGAGTTTACTACATGCGATGGTATTTCCGAATTTCAAAAATTGAAAGGAGGTTCCGATGATATCATCCGAAAAGGAATATAATGAAAGATTGAAACTAATTTTCTGCTACATTTACCGCTTACCAGCTATGAGTGGGAGACAAGCTACTGAAGAAAATAGTAGTAAGATTGGGATTGACATTTTCTTCCACCCATTTAGCCCAAGTCCTCAGAGCTTTTTCGTATGCAGTATACATATCGATTCCATCATACACTGTCGATCCTTGGTCCAACGATCCTCGTCTGTTTTGATCATAAATTTTATTAATGTAACATAGTTTATGATTGAAAAAACTTAACCTGCAAGAACACTTACAGGAACTTCAGGTTTGGATATCCAATCCACCACATGTATGTGTTAAAAATGAGGTAGTCTACACCCTTCCAGTTATGTCCATGCTTTGAGATTGATTCAGGAATCACTACAGGGTTCAGTTTGCCATCCCACGTCGATGGAGGGTCGTCTGCACTGGACTCAACCAAATAGGGTGCCCAGTAAAACTCCAATGTAGCATTGTAGTCCTGGAAATTCAAACAGAAATTGTAATTTCACCGCGAAAATCCAATCCAATCCAATTTGGAAAACAGTTTCACGAATGGAAATGGAAAAATAAAAGGGACCTCTATTTTGAAGTAAGCAAAGCTGTTTGAAACATAGTTCATGCTCTTGTTTTCTGGTTCAATGACAGATTGCACCATACAAACCATGGACTCCCACTGGTTTCTATGGATGGAATCTCCAACAAACATAAGCCTCTTTCCGCGAAGTTTCTCAAGCAATAATCTTGCATCGAACCTCAAAACCGAAAAAATGCAAATCAAAAAATCAATCTATGAACAAAATTTATTACATAAACTTGAGTTGAGAGAGTTGAGTTATCAATAATATAACTTACTTGGGCAGAGAACAATCTCTAGGCTGCCATCTCCAGTTCTGGTACAAAGAATCCTGCCTTCCATTTTTTGAACATGTGACCCACTCAGTTAGAAACTCACATTGATCTTCTTTGTATATAGGACGTGTCACATTGTCTAGAACCCATTTCCCTGAGAAGATGTCACACTTTTCAACACTTCCTTGATTAGTTTCCACTTCTGTTGAAGATGAGGATGATGAGAGACACTTCTTGATCAACAGTTCATTGTGCAGAAAACATCCCAAGAAGGATATCGAAAAAATCGTCAAAACAGCTACTACCGGAAAGCAATTGAACCTCTGAATCTGATTGTCAATGACAGGTTTCATTGTGAAAATATGTTTCTGCTGTGTTGTTGTTGTTGCCTGAAAACATGATTGAATGCTAAGTCAACATATCATGCATTTTCTCTATTATTGTGGGTCTATGAATTGTTTGCATATAGCATTGACCTGTATCACATATTATAAGCATATTAATATTCTCAAAAAGCCAAAGTTGCAGGTTAAGCTGATGTTTACAAGTTTTAAGCTGATTATTTCAATAAAAATATGTTAAATTAAACATATTAGAGTTATTGCAATCACGTTAGCATCCATCCCAAGATAAACCTATAGTAATAAATAAGATACGATTTTGAAATTAATAAATATTTATAATATTATGACAGGGCCATTTTAGAAAGTCATCAAGGTGGTTACAACAACTCCACAATGTTTTCTTTTTATATTATTGTCATGTCAACATCTGGAGGAAAATTAACAATAAAGAGGAAACATACCCAAGTTCCTGTAACATTGTTAAATCACCAATACTGTAACCAAAAAAAAAATAAAAATAAATTAAGGGTTAATACCATTGATCTTCCTCGAGTTTTGGTTTAAATAGAAATAAACTTGAGCGGGAGGTTTATGACAAATTTCAAATATTCAACGTACAGGTCGTAATGTAATATTGTATTAGTTAAACCATATCTTAACTGCTTCAGTTATTGGGTCTGTTGGTTACTGACATGAGATTAGAGTTTGATACTTTATCTGAAAATTTATTAAAGTTCTGCATTTGTTCCATATCTTTAAAAACTTGAAGAGAAAGAAAAACAAAGATGTAAGAGAACCAAAAGAAGTCTAGCTAAAAATGATTTTTGCATAAAGGAACTCATTCCATGTGTCTGGCAATCCAGGGAGACACCAATGAATACAATCTGCATAAATTTTCGGATCCTTTTTTCGCTCCGGCAACGGCACCTTGGCGTTGCCTTCAGAAATTGCATAGAAGGATGGATGTGCATCTTTCCTGTACTCAGACAGAGTTGTTATGTTGAGGAAATGAACAGGCACTTTCATTGATTGAGTCACCTTCTCTGTTATCTTAAAGAGCTCCTGGTTTATGCCCACATTTAAATGTTGTATTGACTTGTTTGGAATCGGTGTGGTTTCCGTAGCACAGTTGATTGCTTCCGGGTCGTTCCAATCCGAGCTCCTGTAACATTGTTAAATCATTAAATCGTTCAATAAAATTAGGGTTTTAGTTAGGGGCGGAGCCAACAATTTTTGTTTGGAGCAGGCCGTTAGAGGGACCAAAACGAAAAGTTATAAAACTTAGGGACCAAACTAAGGATAAAAATCAAACTTTTTATAGTAAGGGGGAATTTGACCCCGCGGGCCTCCTTTGCCTTGGTCACTGGTTTTAGTTAATATAATTGATCTTCCCCAAGTTTTGGTTTAAATATGAGTCTCGAAAGAAGGTTTCCGACGAATTTCAGGAGAGGCTTATGTCGGAGATCAAAAATATTATCCGAAAAGAAATAGTAAAAGACAGTACCGGTCGTGAAATGGAGACATGCTGCTGAAGAAAATGGTGGTACGTTTGGGATCAACATTTCTTTCCACCCATCTAGCCCAAGTCCTCAGAGCTTTTTTGTATACAGAATTCAGTTGCTTTTCGCGATATAGTCTCGATCCGAGTCTATTATCATAATTTGTTAAGGAAAGGAATTAAAATTCAATCTGATAAAATTTTCCAATGTAATGAAATGGAAAAAAAAAAAAAAATCCTGAAAAATACATACTTGAATTTCAAATTTGGAAACCTAGTCCACCAAGCATATGTGTCAAAAATGAGGTAGTCTGCACCCTTCCAATGTTGTCCATGGTTTGAGATTAATTTAAGCTTCACTACAGGTTCTGATTTGTCGTCACCTATCGCTGGAGAGTCTGTGTCGTCTGCAGTAGACTCGACCAAATAGGGTGCCCAGTAGAACTCCAATGTAACATTATAGTTCTGCAAATTCAAATATAAACTATCAAATTAAATGTAAATTTCAGACACTAAAGTTACTAATAGTACAATCAAATTTTTCCAGTGTGTTTGCTGGCTTGGATCAATGACTTTATTATCAGACCTCATAAACACTTCATGAAAAAACGTATGGAATCCTGCATTTGAAACTTGCTATATATATATATATATATATAAAGGAGTGAAAATTGTGTGTGAAAGAGTGGAGCATAGAGACACAAAGGGACCTCTATTTTGAAGTAGGCAGATCTTTCTGTAACATAGTGCAAGCTCTTCTTCCTCTCAGGAATGACAGATTGAACCATACAAATCAAGGACTGCCACTGGTTCATATGAATAGAATCTCCAACAAACATGAGTCTTTTTCCTCGAAGTTTGTGGAGCAATCGTTTTGCGTTGAACCTATCAATAAATCAATATAAAAAGATTTGTAATATGAACTTATAAGAAACGGGTATATGAATATATAACCTTACTAGGATTTAATTTATCAGGCTTGGATGTTCGGATTTTAACATTCATCTGAATCTGATATAGAGTTTTTCGATACTCAAACAGGTCGGCGCGAAAAATGACAGAAGAAAACTTACCTGGGCAAAGAACAATCTCTAGGCTGCCATCTCCACTTCTGGTACAAAGAATCAGGCCTTCCATTGGCCAAGCAAGACAGCCACTCTCCTGCATACTTGCACTCATTTGCTTTATAAGAAAGATGTGTCATATTGTCGAAAACCCACTCTCCTGTGAAGATGTCACATTTTTCAATGCTTTTGTGATCACTTTTTGCTTCTGATATTAATAATATTGAAAAGCTAAACAAAATTGTTAACATGATGACAACTCTTGGAAGATAGTGGTTGAAGAATACAGGTTTCATTGTGATGATCAGTTTCTTCAACAATTCATGGAGTGAAATCTATTCATCCAAGTGTTAGCTCCATAAATAGATGCTTCCATGTTCATGTCATTGATGGTGGTTTTACTTTCTTAGTGTTGACAGAAAGCAGGATGGATTGAATATTCTATAAAAGGAAAAACCATCTCACACTTTTGGTGGCATACACCTTATCTAATGGTGTCATATGTCATGTAATGTTTAATCAATTAAATGTGTTTTTCATATCACATGAGGATACCGGAATATATTAAAAAGCTTTTCCTTTAAAATGGCATTGACGGAAAATTTAAAGTTCTTTCACGGGCCACACTAATGCATAAACGAACAATAGTGTATTTTTCATGTCACATGACAATACTGGAATATATTAAAGATTTTCTTCTCTAAAGTGGTATCAACAAAAAAATTCAAAGTTCTTTCATGGACCATACTTATTTGTAAATGAAAAATAGTTTAAGCTAATACAACAAAAATATATAAAATATTTAAAAAAACACAAATCAAATTAAAAATATTATAGAGTTATTGACTTGTGACAAGCATTTTTATCAATTATCCCCAGAAAAAGCAATAAAATATAGCTATTTTTTATTTATCATTTTGTGATAATTGTCTCTTCTAAAAGATACCGTCATGTGGATATGTCAACAAAGTTGAATAATGTTGCGAGTTTTGCTCTAATATAATCTTTTTTATTTCATTAAAATATGTTAAATTAGACAATGATTTTGAGATATTCAAAACCATGCTTCCACCAACCGTAAACCATCACACTTCCACCGACAATTAACAATTCACGTGTGTGTATAATCACTATAAATTAATAAATATCAAATTTATTAATTAATCGATAAAAAATATTAATTTATAAAAATATATATTTTACTTAATCAATTACAATTTAATATATACATAGTCACATTATATTTTATAATATTTTAAAATGACTGAGTAACATTTTATGAGGTAATAAATTACGTAATAAAGCTATTGAAAAATAATCAAATAAAAAGAATGGAGGAAAAAAAAGGCTATTGAGAACAGTCAAATAAAGAGAATGAAAAAGAAGACAACATTAAAAAGCTAGTTGAAAAATCGAATAAACTTTATTTAATAAAGAGAATGGAGAACAATGAAAAAAGAAACTAAAAGAAAAAAAAGACACGCACGTCTGTGGTGTTGTTATAAAGTCGAAGAACTTTATTCAAGATATACAAGTATCTGTCCGTGTTTACCTAACTCACGACATGTCATCTGTTAGAAGATGAATACTGACTAGGTGAATTATGTCACTAATATTTTTAGTGATGGGTCAATTATGACAATTTATAGTAACAATTTTATGTTGACTCTTTTTATATTACAATATTGACTTTGTAATAAATTTTTCTTTTTAGTGGTAAATATTTATTTTCACTATATGTCACTTTTTTTTGTAGTGAGTGTGCACAAGAGTAGTAGCTAGAGTTAGGGTTGGCCCGGTTCGAACCGAACTATTGGTTTTGAACCGGAACCGACAGTCCTGGTCCGGTTTTGGTTCAGAATCGGAGGACCGGGACCCATGATCTCAGTTCTAGTTTGTTAAAAAAAAACCGGAACTGTCGGTTCAAAATCGGCGATAAACCGCCGGTTCCGATTCTTTTTTTTAAAAAAAAGATTAAAAAAATTAATTATTATATATAGCCCAACACTGTTAGGCCACATAAAAAAAAATTTAAAATGAAATATGTGTTGGGCCACATACTACTTTGACCATATGTCACTTTAATTTTTCTTTTATAACTTATCTTTTATATATACTCAACTTCTACATTACCCTTTTATTTTCAATGTGGCTTACTTATATTTTTTATATACTCTATTTCCTACACTCCTATTTTATTTTTAATGTGGGATTATGTAGCAATATGAGAAAAAGAACATCTGAGGCTAAATCATGTGCATTTTTGTGTGCTTTTGAGAGTGTTCAAGAAATTTTTTCCAAACCTTTTTTCATCACATTGCCGCTTCATCTCCTGTGCCAACATAAAAGACAAATACTTTCAAAAATGTTCAAATGGCCATATAAAAACTAGATAAGATGTGCTAACAGTAGTAACAATCACAACAAAACAATCATCAAAAAGCCTAGATGTTTAAATAGAAAAAAGATCGAGCAAAGAAAAGGTCGAGATACTAACAAGCCTTGACAATCATGAATTCAACATCAACTATATGCACTTGACCGACGAAATATATGTATATTTTGCATGAATATTTGGATGTTCAAGCATAGTGTAATAAGTTTGTCTCCATCTCCTACCTTCCCTTTTTATTTTGTGATTATCCTTTTATATATATATATATATATTTATGTTCTTCATTTTTACTCTCTATGTTGTACTAATCTATTGTTTTAATTTATTATCGTAATCTATCCAATTCCTACACTAATCTATTGTGCTAATCTATTATTCTAATCTATTGTTTTTATAGACAAGTTAAGGTATCGAATAATTTTTAATTATATTATCAAATCCCACATTAAAAGTGCATAAGTTTTGAAATCATATTTGCTTATATATATATATATAACAATTTTTATAAATTTCACATTGAAAGTGCATAAATTTTGAAACTACCTTTACTTATATATATATATATATATATATATATATATATATATATATATATATATATATATAGACACACACACACACACACTTCTAAAATTTGTATTCCACATCCAAAATGATCAAAGCGGTATTACCTTCGGGTTATCCATTTTTAATTTTTTATTTAATTTTTTAAAAATATTTAAAAAAAATTTGGAACCTGTTCCGGAACCAGAATAGTTCCCTAAACAGGCAGGTCCACGCCGGTTTCGGAACCGGAACCTGAACTGGTACCCTCCGGTCTCAGTTCCGATTCTCCTCCTAGGAGGACAGGAACCGGCAGTTCCAGAACCAGAACCGCGGTAATCCGTAGCTAGAGTACAAGATTGCTGATGCTTCATATCAGTAGAATCAGTTGAAGAACATAGTTGAAATTAAGCAAAAGCAAGTTGGTTTAGTTAATCCAACTTATAGCCAGAATCTAACAAACTCTCTTTAATAGAAGCAAGATGGTCTGGGTACTTTAACTTACAGCAACAGACTAACAAACTCAGGGAGTTCTGATCAAATCACAACAATACCTTACACTATTACTGACAAACCAAAGACGTTGAGATTGATCCCAAATAATCATGACTTTAATCATGATCGTAAGCATGTGCTAAGAAGATCAAATGTCAGTACAACGAGTTAGGTGACAACCATGTAATATCAGTATGCTTGTAACAAATTGTAACAGAATCTGTTACAAGATTAAGTGTTGTGCAAGCTATTGTAATTAACAATTCGTGATTGTTAAGTGCTGTGATTATACTTGTATATATAGTGAGTTTGATAGTCATATTGTATTATTGAAAATTGATTGAATATTGAATAAAATTCAGAGAATACTTCAATCCTCCATTAATGGAGTTTAAGTTCTTATTTATAGTTTTCTTTAAGACACTCATCTAACACATAGTGTATTACATCAAACACTTAGCTAATCTTGTATTTTCACTAGGTATCAGAGCCTCTTGACTCACGTCAATGGTTTCTTCTTCTTCAAATGCATCTCTGCAAACTCAGAATCACTCTTCAGAAAAGTCACCAAACATGGACTTCTCATCTCTGGCTAAAACCTTACATTTCAACTTGCCTATTGACACGTTCAAACGCGTGGGAATAAATCCCAAGTGCAGGATGTGTCGAAGTAATATATTTCCATAAGTACGGGGTCGAATCCACAAGGAAGAGGTGGTTACTACTACTATACTAAGGATGTAATATAAAGACAGAAATTTAAATCAATGATTTTGAGATTGATGTTGGTGAAATTAAACTTAATTAAAGCTATGATCTATTGAAAAATGTATCCAAATGTGAGAAAGCGTTAGGCGGTCAAATGGAACCACTCATGAGACTTGGTAGTGTAATTAACTAATTGAAGTTACAATATATCTTCAAGATTGAAATATTTCCTAACATTGGCTCATCAAATTATAGTTCATGCATTGATGATTTGAATTCAATCCACTTCACCTATTGGTCCTAGAATAAAGCGATCAAACACCCAATGTAGTAATAATTCTTTGGTCAATTAAGCACTTTCATGCCTTAATCAACCTATAATTTATTACTAGACTCTTACTAAACTCAATTACAATCAATTGATGTCTCATAATGATTATAATTTCCTTATTAATAATAATTCAAAATTCATGCAAACACTTTCGTAATGCAAACAATAAGAATTATATACTAATAGAATTAAATTGTCTAGCAACAAGTCTTGAAATATATATAAGGAAATGTTTAGTCAATTACACCATTAAATCTCAATCTTGGTCCATTGACCACCTAACTAGGAATTAGTTCAACATACTAATTAATAAAACAACAAAAAGAGATAAGAGATTGATACAACCCATTATGAAGAAACCGAAGAACAAGCAAGGATGGATGAAGATTGAGCACTGGAACCCTTGAAAGTGGCTGCTAGAACGAACACTCTATGTTTGATATCTCTTTTTGATTCACAAATGGGGGCTATTTATAGGAGATGTCTGGTTATTGTTCATTATACACTGTTCACATATACGTCACTGCTGATGTATATGGCACTGTTGACGCCGACATTCCACTGCTCACGTATACGTTACTGCTTACGTATACGGTACTGTTGACATCACTGCTGACGCATACGGTACTTTCTTCACTGTTAATGCATCTCAACCATTTTCAAATAATTGATTGTGGGGTTTATAGAGATAGTTTTTGAATTGGATAAAGACATTTTTATAGTATTTTCTTCACTGTTAATGCATCTCAACCATTTTCAAATTATTTTTTACTTTCAAACCTCACCATGTTTAGGGCTGGCTATGTTTATTTGATAAAATATATTATGTAAAACATTTTTAACAAATATAATTTAAATGTTACTTAAATTAATATTATTATATTGAAATAAATTTAAATATTTTCATTTTAGATAATAAATTTATATATTTTTATTTAAAAGATAAATTGAAGATTTTTTTCTAAAAAAATTAATTTAATTATAATCCAATCCAAACTTGTAACAAATATGATATTATATTATTTTTGTCAAATCTCATAACATACCAAACATAAAACTGAATTATTTTTAGTTATATCCTATGTGCACCAAACACAATTATTAATCCAATTCAATCTAATCTAGTCCAGTTCAGTGCTATAAAAATAATCCAATTTTATCCTGCGCACCAAATGCACCCATAGTGTATTACATCAAACACTAAACTAATCTTGTATTTTCACTATTTGGAATGGTAATTATAAGTGAATTTTTTACGTAATAACGTATAAAATTTGTATCATCGTATCTATTTATACGTCAAATGCATTCTTTTCATGTAATATATATATTCATTTGTTAGTTAAAATATTATATTACCTTGGAGGTCAAAGGAAGGAAAATATTATCACTGTCATAAATACTTTTGCTAATTTTTGCAGTTCTCACTATCATAAATTATCCAACAAGTGTTTTCTTTACATTTATTGATTGAAAATTGAAGTACAAACAAATCTGCATCTGCATACATGATTGTATATCAACAAGTAAGCCTTGTATACCAAAATAAATAAATAAATAAATAAGGTATATTAATAATAATAAAAAGAAAGAGCAAAAAGAAGTGAAGAGGTAGCTAGCTGGAGATGATTTTTGCATAGAGCAACTCATTCCACGTATCTGGAACTCCAGGAAGGCACCAATGGGCACAGTCTGCGTAAGTTTTCGGGTCGGATTTTCGCATTGACAATGGCTTCTTGTTCTCAGGGAGTGAATAGGAAGAGGCGTGTGCATCTTTCCTGTATTGAGACAAGCTTGTTATGTTGAGGTAATGAACAGGCTGCTTCAATATTGATCGAGTCATAGTTTCAGTTATCTCAAAGAGTTTCCACTTTGCACCCCCTTCGAATGGTCTTGTTATGTTTTGAATAGGTGTTGTCTCCTTCGCACAATTTATTGCTTTCGGGTCATTCCAATCCGGGCTCCTGTACATGTACCATTGTTTAATCAATATATGCTTGGACCCGATATTTGTTTCTATAACTGGCAAAAATACGGGGAAAACTCCCTACACATTATATGTTGGTAACTAACTGTATATTATGAAAAAATTTGAACACCACCAATAACGTAGATGGAGAAGTACACACCACTTGAGCCAACAGAGAATCTGCTGTTCAACCTTTTGAACCACGTTGTTTTTCTTTGACATCAAAATTTGTAACAGCGAGTGTATATTTTTCAAAAACAAATACAAGGTAAGGTATCAAAATGATGGGTTTAGGCTCAATTGGGCCATTATTTTCATGCACATGGGTTGGGCTGCTCGGGCCGAATTTGGGCCACTGGCCTTTTTAAAAATGCTTCTTATAAATTTGGACACAATTATAGTATATATTTAGTTTCAAAAAAAAAAAAATTATGATGCACATTTGATCAAAAAAACAAAACAAGCTTTTATAGAAGTGAATGATACTATACTATCCCAAAATAAGAACAAATAATACTGAACTTTCCTGAGATTTGTTAAATTACACTCGAAATCAAAGTTTATATAAATTGTGCACTAAACTCTCCAAAAATATGAATAAAAAAAAAATAGAAGAACGAGAGACAGTTGATTCACCACATATCCACTTTGAATTGCGAATCAGGGAAGGTTTGAACATACTTTTTAACGATCAAACTTAACGTTAAATAAGTTCAATGTGGGTTTTTGTAAACTTTAATTCTAAATATAATTTAATAAATTTTAAATAGGTTCAGTGTTATTTATTGTAAGAATAATTAGAAAAAAAGTAAACTATAGTTGTTGCAAGTACCAGTAATGATGTGGAGACAAGCTGTTGAAGAAAACAGTAGTGTGCTTGGGATCAACATTTTCTTCCACCCAAGTTGCCCAAGTCCTCAGTCCTTTCTCATATGCAATATACATGTCCTTTTCCTCATGCTTTCTCCATCTTTTTATCAGTCAATCAATCAAAGTTATTAAAATGATTTCTGAATAGAAGATATATTTTCGTAACATAAGAGACTTCAGGTGGTGTGTTTACTAATCGAGAATGAAAATAAAAGGAAATAAGTTCTATAAGAAACGGAACGTAATTCCCGAAGTTGTAGGGGGAATCAACATGAGTTGTGTTCTTTTTTCCTAATTAGGATTTCTTATTGGTAAACACACCCTTAAAACTAATAAAAATCGTGAAGAACACTACTCACCGAAATTTTGGAGCTGGAGATGCTCTAGTCCACCAGACAAATGAGTTGAAAATTAGGTAGTCTACACCTTTCCAGTTTTCGCCATGATTTGAGATTGATTCAAGCTTTACACCAATCTCTGACTTTCCTTCTCTCATATTTGGAGGGTCTGCACTAGATTCAACTAGAAAGGGTGCCCAGTAAAACTCTATGCTGACATCATAATCCTGCAAATTTTATCAGCAAATTTAGGGGGTGTCTGTAAAAATTTGAGAGAAAAGTGTTTGGTTACAGTTTTTGAATGGAAAAAACAGGGTACCTCAATTTTGAAGTAACGAATATAGCTCAAATTCTCATCGCTCATGGTCTTTTTTCCTGGTGGAATCACAGATTGAACCATACAAACCATGGAATACCACTGGTTCAAATGCATAGAATCTCCTATAAACATAAGCCTTTTTCCGCGAAGTTTTCTTAGCAACAATTTGGCATTGAACCTACCCATTAAACACATGAACAAATTCATAAACCTATAGGTCGGGATTCTGAATTCACTCGGATTTTATTTTCTCAATCATTAAATGCATCTAACATTACCCATACGGAGAAAATCATTCAAAATTTTGAATAACCAAAAATGACAGTGTAACTTACTTGGGCAAAGAACAATCTCTAGGCTGCCATCTCCACTTCTGATACAGAGAGTCTTGCCTTCCATTCTTCAAGCAAGTGACCCAATCTGTTAGAAACTCACACTCTTGTTCCTTGTATAAAGGGTGCGTGACATTGTCCAGAACCCACTCTCCTGTGAAGATGTCACAGTCTCCAATGCTTTCTAGATCACTTTCTTCTTCTGCTGCTTGTTCTGAAAATGAAAAGAAATTGATGGGTTCATTGTACAGGTACAATCCCAGGATGGATATCGAAAAGATTGTCGACACGACTAGTATAGGAAAGTAATTGAACCTCTTATTGGCACTGACATGCTTCATTTTATTATGTGCCATCAATAGACTGGAATAGCCTGAAAAAACTACTATTCATCAAGTATTAAGCTCCATCAGAAGATTTTTTTCTGTCAATGATGGTGGTGGTTGCAGGGAGTTGCCTGCAAGCAGAATCGAATGCTAATAAACAAATTAAGATTCTAGGTCAATGAAGTAGGCTACAATTTTTTTAATCGTTATTTATATATGTATAGTACTTTATTAATGTAATTAAATACAGTCTTAATTGGCCATTCACATGCATGAAGGTGAGATTGGTGTTAGAGCCAGCCAAGTCAATGATTAATTTTTTTTATTAATTTCATATTATGATGTGGGCATAAACATATATTTTCCATATAAGTTATGACAAACACGTCTTTATTTAAATATATATATAAGATTAAGGGAACATAAAATAAGTCGAGAGTTAGAAATGATTTGTGTACAGAGCAACTCATTCCATTATATTATTAATTGGGTTCTTACCCGACAGTTTAAATTTTTGGCTCTAATTGTGGTGTCGGAGTTTGTTCTTCTGTAATCTACTTAGTCTTATATCATTGGTTGGACCTTTACGTAATAGCTTAAGTTTTTGGATTTTTGGTCTAGCGGTAACTGAAAGTATCCAGCAGCCTAGGGAGACGCGGGTTTCTGGCTCGGTTTTTTGCTATGGGAAGAGCAGCTGCTCTTGCCATCAGAAGCTGCATAAACATTACACAGAGGTGTGCTATATTGAGGAAGTAGACAGGTCACAGGTTTTTTCATTGATTGAGTCACATTTTGTTGCAATAACAAAGAGCTAGTGGTCTGTGTCCACTTGTAATGATGTTGACATGGTCAAAATTGGTGTTGCCTCCATAGCACAATTGATTCCATCCTGGTTATTCCAATCCAAGCTCCTGTAACTTTTGGAAACTACAGATCCTGTAAAAATAGAGGTTGATATCACTGGTCATATCTGAATTTTTGCTTAAATACAAGCGTGTAAGCCTGGTGGAGATTTATAAAAAATTTCTGAAAATTTCAGGAAATGTTTCTTGCGAATCAAACCCGAATATGTCTGTCTGTATTTAATCCAAAATAAATGGAAGGTTTTTCCCAAGTCCTCGAAGCTTCTGCAGAGACTGTCTACACATTGTTTCATCATATTCGATTGATCCTTCATCGAACAATCCTCATCAGAGATTGAAAACATGCAAAGAACTTACAGGACTTTCATTGTTGTATATTTAGTCCACTCCCTTCCAATGATCTCCATGCTTTAAGATTGATTCAGGCATATTACTACGTGGTCCAATTTTCCATCCCTCATTGTTGGAAGGGTCGGCATTTGACCAACCAAAAATGGTGCCCGGTGAAAATCAATGGTAGCTTACAATCCTGAAAATTCATACAAAACAGTCAAGTTCAATAGGCAATTTATCAATTCATCCAAGAGAAAATTCCAGGATTCTTCGACGAAATGTTTAGGCCCCGGAAATGAAAAGATGCTTATATTTTCATTGTAGAGAAAACATCCGAAGAGGGATACCGGAAAAAAAAAAAACTAGAATTGGAAAGCAATTGAATCTCTGACTATCACTGACGGGGCTCGTCACGTTGGCCTGAGAACAAGATGCTTCTATCAGTGCTGTGGTGTTGCCAGGCTGATCAAAGCAGGATTGAACCCCTAGAATACTCAAAATTCAGTTCCATTTTTCGGGTAACGAGTTGCAGGATCACAATCAAATGATACATAAAACTTCAAATTTCCATAATTTAGAAATTTCACTAGAATTATAAGACATGTATATATCATACTCCAGTCCCATTACACACTTTCAAAACCATGAATTATTTTGTCTGTTGTTGACCTAATACAAATATTTATATATACATGAGTATTCTCTTAAAAGTAACTCATTGAGGGAAGTAGTTGAAACAACTGTGTCATGGGCCACAAGTACATGTAACCAAAAATTTGACTAAAGTGGCAGGTTTGCTAACACTAAAAAGAAAATTTTTGAAAATCCAACTGTGATTATCCAAAGTAAAAATAATTGCAAATCCATGACAACAAACTACGATATATTATATACAAAGAACAGAATAGAAAGAACAGTTGAACACTCTTTTGCTCAATCCCTCTCTCTTCTGCTTCTTATATCAGAAAAACACCAATTGCATCAGAAATATTCATTTGTTGCTAGTTCTCTAAACATTACATAGTTTTTCAAGATCAATGCGCCACAGAAGCACCCAAAGGATGTTAAAATAGTGAAGACAATTTTTCAGGCCCAAAATGAGGCCCAAAAGGGAGGGTAGAAGCTCAAATAGTATTGGACTGACCCAATAGGAATAGTATGGGTGAATAAGGATATATGAATAGTATCGGGCTGATCCAGTGCTACAGTAACACAGTGACGTAAGCAATGACGGCACAGTGAACAGGACGTAAGCAGTGACGTCACCGTGAACAGTGAAATGACAGCGCAACTGGTGGGTCCCACACTGTGAACAGTGACGTACGCGTGAACAGTACCCGGGTGAACAGTACCCAAAATTTTCCTATAAATACCCCCCTTCCCTTCATTTGTAACTCATCCCAAAATGTAGTCTCTTCTCTTCTCCCTAAAGTCTCTTGTGAGGTTGTTCTCTCCTAGTGTTATTAGAGAGAGGTTGTAATTATTTTGGTCTAGTAAAGTCATTCTATCTTTGCCCGTGGATGTTTCCCTCAAATTAATTGGGGGTTTTACCACGTAAATACTGTGTGTCCAGTTCTTCTCCACTTTTCTCAAATCTCTGCTTTATTTGCGGTATATTGCTTCCACATACAGGATCCTAACAGTGGCATCAAAGCACTGGCTGAGATCCTAACAGTGGTATCAGAGCCTCAGGTTGTATTCCGAGTTGCTAAGGTGTTAGATTCTCCAGAAAATTCTTAGTATGCTCTGTGGTTGCAGCATTGGCTGATCTTCCACATCAGAAAAGAATTGTTCTCGAGTTTACTGACTAAGGAGCTTCCGGTAGATTCGTCGTGGCTGGAAATAAGTGTGGTGGTATGGAAAGTGCATGTCTAGGATAGGTTCTGGCTAAGGAAAGACTTGGTACTTAAGAGTGTCCGTTGTGACCCACCTCTCTTTCCTGGGAACTTACCTGGTGCACTGTTCATAACTACGGTCACTATTCCAGTATACGGGTACTATACGGTGATATAGTGTGAATCGGTCCAAGTGAGAAGCAGATCATCATCAACATGATGGCAACAAAGTTCAAGATTGAGAAGTTCGACGGAAGCAATTTCACGTTGTGGAAGAAGAGGAAGATGAGGGCAATACTAATGAAAGACAATTGCCGGACAGCAATTGGAGGCAGACCAAAAGAGATTACTGATGATGGGAGGTAATGCAGCTGCCAATCTGCATTTGGCACTTGCTGATGAAGTACTATCAAGTATGGCAAAGAAGAAGACGGTAAAGGAGACATGGGATACTCTGACAAAGTAATATGAGGCCAAATCACTACACGACAAAATCTTCTTGAAAAAGGAGACTCTATACTCTTCGAATGGCAGAATCTTCGACAATAACTGACCACATCAACACCTTGAAAATGAGTGTGCGAAACTTCTACTTCAGAGTCTACCAGATTTGTATGATCAACTCATCATCAAGTATTGTGGAGCATCTAGTCTTTAATGATATTGCAGCCGCTGTATTAGATAAAGGGAGCAGGCGCAAAAACAAGGAAGACAGATTCACAAGTCCACAATAGGCAGAAGCATTAACGATGATGAGAGGAAGATCAACGGAACATGGCCCCAGTGGGAGTCGTAATCATGGTAGGTCAAAATTAAGAAATAAGAAGAGTATCAAATGCTACAATTGTGGCAAAGCGGGCATGCCATATTAGAGTGTTGGCACAAGAAGAAGAGTGGGATAACGGAGCTCCAGAGTTATCAAGCTTTCAAGGGTGTAGCACCTCAGATGATGGTGAAGTTTACATAGCGAGGACACTACTGATAGTGAAGGTAGAGAACGGTTTGCTGATGTCTGGCGTCTAGATTCAGCAACCATATGACACATGACCTCACGAAGAAAATGGTTCCACAAATATGAACCTATCTTGGAGGATCTGTGGGTAATGATCATGCCTAGGAGATTGCTGGTATTGGTACCATTAAGATAAAAATGCACGATGGTACTGTTCGCACCACTCAGGAGGTACGACAGGTGAATGGCCTGAAGAAGAATCAATTGTCTTTGGGACAATTAGATCTTGGATGTAAGACCTATGTAGAAAATGGGATCTTGGAAATTGTCAGAGTCGCGCTTATAATGATGAAGGCATAGAAGATCGCTGCAAATCTATACATGCTTAAAGAGGAAACACTACAAGAAGCAGATTCATGTGATGTGTCCACCAACCATGGAGAAGAGTCAACGATATTGTGGCATCGCAAACGAAGCCATATATCGGAACGAGGTTTGAAGATTCTCTCCGATAGAAATTTGCTTCTTGGGCTCAAATCAGTAAATCCATCATTCTGTGAGCATTGTGTTACAAGTAAGCAGTATAGATTGAAGTTCAGCAGCAGTACTGCTAGAAGATAATGCATTCTAGACTTGATTCATTCTGATGTCTGGGAATCACCGGATATATCCCTAGGAGGAGCAAGGTACATGGTGACCTTCATTGCTGATTACTCCAGGAGATGCTGGGTGTACCCGATCAAGAGAAAGTCAGATATGTGTGCAGTGTTTAAAGCCTTTAAAGCGCGGGTGGAACTTGATTCATAAAAGAGGATCAAATGTTTCTAAGGATATGCTGACGGAGTAAAGGGGTATCGCTTGTGGGACCCCACTGCCCACAAAGTCATAGTCAGCATGGATGTTATCTTTGTAGAAAATCAAATACAGAAGGAAGAAGGCGATGGCACTTCAAAAGGAAATTCAGAGACTATAATAGTTGAGGAGGAAAATTCAGAAAAAGAAGATTCAGATTCTTCTGAAGCAGCATCAGCGCACGAGGCACAAGTACCAGATAAGTCCGAGGCTATGATTTTCGGCGGTCGACTCGAGAGAGGAAAGAACCGGTATAACACTCGGAGTATGTTACAAAGGGCAATGTTGCATACTGTCTTCTAACAAAGGATGGAGAGTCATTAACTCTCAATGAAGTAATTAATAGCTCAAGTGTATCCTTGTGGATGACAGTAATGCATGAAGAAAGCTCTCATAAGAACATGACATGGAAACTTGTACCACTACCACATGGAAGGAAAGCTATTGGCAAAAAGTGGGTCTATAAGATCACACGAGATAGCAATGATCAAGTGGAGCGGTTTCGTGCAAGACTGGTGGTGAAAGGATATGCTCAGAAAGAATGTATTGACTTCAGTGAGATATTATCCCCTGTGGTTTGACTTACAACAGTCGGAGTAGTCCTGGCTACGTGTGCTGTATTTGATCTACGTTTAGAGCAGTTAGATGTGAAAACTGCGTTTCTTCATGGACAAGTTGAAGAAGAAATTTATATGCTCAAACCAGAAGGTTTTGCTGAAAAAAGGCAAGGAGAACTTGGTTTGCAGGTGTACCAAATCTCTGTACGGTTTAAAAACAGGCGTCGAGGTGTTCGTACAAGAGATTTGATTCCTCATTATAAGCCTTAGGTACAACAGACTTAGTGCAGACCATTGTACTTATTACAAGAGGTTTGGTGATGATGGTGATTTCATCGTAATGCTGTTGTACGTGGACGACATGTTGGTAGCAGGCCCCAACAAAGATCGAGTCCGAGAATTAAAGGCACGGTTGGCTAGGAAGTTTGATATGAAGGATTTAGGACCAGCAAACAAGATTCTAGGGATGCAAATTCAATGAGACAGAAATAATATGAAGGTTTGGTTTTTCGAGAAGACCTATCTCAGTAAAATCTTGCGCCGCTTCAATATGCAAAGATTGTAAGCCAATTTCTACCCCTCTTCCTGTTAATTTCAAGTTATCCTCAAGTATGAGTCCTAGCTATGAAGCAGAGAGGATGGAGATGTAGCACCCCCCGACCCGACCCGGCCGGACCGACCCGGGGAGCGCTACTTGGACTTTCATAACTTTTAAAAATTCATTTTACATTTCAAAATCATTGTGAGCCCATAACTTTCTAAATTCATTTTGTAAACAGAAAACCATATAAATTATAGTTTAAAAATCGTTTTCGAGTGAGCCCATTCACTACAAACTTTTTACAAAAATTCGGCAGAGTGCCGTTTGTTTTTCGGACTTTCCAAAACCTGCTTTTACACAAATCAAATCACATTACATTTTCACAAACACTTCTATAACAATTTCAATCAGTTGCGCACTCTGCCGTTTAGTGCGACTTATTAAAATCTTTCATCACAATTTATAAAATAAAAACATATCAGATTTTACTATGTACATTTAAATAATAAAAGATAGAAATCATAAAATGCTTAATTACAAAACATTTACAAAACGTATTTACAAATTCCCTGTATATGCATGCTTTCAGAATATATATACACATAACAAAAATATAGCTACCCAACTGTACAAATCCTGTGACTCGGTCTGCAGCTCTTTCTTCCTTCAGTCTTTAGCTTCGTCCGGATTCCTGGTACCTACGCGTTAGAAACAAAACTAACGCGCTAAGCATAAAGCTTAGTGGGTGTACTAAAAACTCAATTAAATGAACCACAAATAAATATCTGTTAAGAAGAAATAAACCATAATATATATATTCCATTCCATTTCAAAACGATTAAATTTCTAAATCAAAACATTAAACAATTTCAATCAATTTAATATCAATAATGAGATCAATATACGAATGCTATCAATAAAATCATTCAGTACACTTTTCAATTCCAATCAATTCTAACCCGCTAGAATACTAAACATATTCGGACTGGAATATGGGTCAAGCTCCCAACCCCCAGAACGAATTCTGAGGAGGTACGTGTCTCCCAACTCTAGGACCGTGGGTACGGAACCTAGAGAGGTACATAGCTCCCTATCCCAGGAACGAATCCTTGGGAAGGTACATTAACTCCCAACCCCCAGGACGAATCCTGAGGAGGTACGTATCTCCCAGCCTCTGGACGAATCCAAGAGGAGGTACATCAGTATCATCAATATCAATCAATCAGTAGCGGCGCAGTACTGCTCAATAAAACCCAGCTGGTATACCAACCTCCTATATCCATTTCTATGTCTACGTATCCTAGGGCCGTTTCCGATAAACCAAATTCGCAAGAAATGTCACAATAATTACTCAATAATAATAATTACTCAATAAACATACAAATCACATAATATTCTTCAAGAAACATATTCAATAATTTTACGAAAATCAAAATCAAGTATTTTAACGAAATCGAAATGTTCGAAAATACAATCGCAATATAATCTATCATAAAATCGGTCCGAAATCAACCATAGATCTACAAATCATCGATTTTACATATAAAATAAACACTTTTCATACGAATAATCGAAATCGAAAACTTTAACGAAATCGAAATCGAAAACAATTAACGAAATCAAAATCGAAACGAAAACAAGAAACTGAAACGAAAACAATAACGTAAACGATAACGAAATGCTTTTCGTAAGAATTCCGAAAACAAAAGTACACCAACATCGAATCCGTGTTTTTCGTTCGAGAAATCGCGGTTCAACGATCTCTTTTTCCTTTTCCTTTCCTTTCCTCTTCTTCTTCTTCTTTTCTCTCCTTTTTCTTTCTTTTCTCGGTCACTCTCTCTCTTTCTTGCTCTTTGTCTCAGTTCTGTGTGTTTCTCGCTTTCGCGAGAAGCTTCTTCTTTTTTTTATATTTTTTCGCTACCGCGACCGCCGTCGCGACCTGTGGTCGCGGCACCAGGTCGCGATGCTCACTGGAGTGCGCGCACCGCCTTCCTCGCGAGCGCGCCTTGGTCGCGCGAGTAGTCGCGTTGCTCTCTGCCCGTTTTTGACAATTTCATCGCGAGCAGTCCATCGCGACCTGTGGTCGCGGTGGCTGGTCGCGATGCTCACTGCCAGATTTTTCCATTTTTCACCGCGAGCGAGCTATCGCGACCTGTGGTCGCGATGCTCTCTGGTCCAGTTTTCCAATTTTTCATTTTTTTTTTCACTATTCAATTCGGTCCGCTGGAAATCATAAAATAAACATACATTTAATTACATTTATACCCCCTCAAATAGTAAAATTTATTTTCACATATTTCACATATATCAAAAATTCATTACCCGAAATCCGGGATGTTACAGGAGATGTCTCGATTACCGTATGCATCGGCAGTGGGAGGTTTAATGTTCACTATGATATGTACAAGACCGGACATTGCACAAGCAGTGGGAGTAGCTAGTCGGTACATGGCGGATCTTGGTAAAGAGCATTGGAATAGTATGAAGAGGATTCTGAGATACATCAGAGGAACCTCAAATGTTGCATTATGTTGTGAAGGATCAGAATTCACTGTCAGAGGCTATGAAGAGTCAAATTTTGCAGGAGATCTCGATGAAAGAAATTCCACCACAGGTTATGTGCAAGAGGAGCTGTGAGCTGGATTTCCAAATTACAAACTGTTATGACTTCATCTACAATAGAAGCTGAGTATATGGCAGCTACACAAGCTTGTAAAGAAGCAATTTGGATTAAGAGGTTAATGGAGGAGCTTGGGCACAAACAAGAGAAAATTCCTCTGTTTTGTGACAGTCAAAGTGCCTTGCATATTGTAAGGATTCCGACCTTTTCATTCCAGGATAAAGCACGTAGGAATTCAAGTAGTAGTGGAAGACGGAAGTGTGGATATGAAAAAAAAGATTCACACCGAGGAGAACCTAGCAGATGCAACGACCAAGCCAATAAATACTGACAAGTTCATATGGTGTTGATCCTCATTCGGCCTAGTAGAAACGTAAGCAGCATGAGTATGAGCAAAAATTAGAAAGAGACGGATGGACCATGAAAAATGACTTCAAGTGGGAGAATGTTAAAATAGTGAAGACAATTTTTCAGGCCCAAAATGAGGCCCAAAAGGGAGGGTAGAAGCTCAAATAGTATTGGACTGACCCAATAGGAATAGTATGGGTGAATAAGGATATATGAATAGTATCGGGCTGATCCAGTGCTACAGTAACACAGTGACGTAAGCAATGACGGCACAGTGAACAGGACGTAAGCAGTGACGTCACCGTGAACAGTGAAATGACAGCGCAACTGGTGGGTCCCACACTGTGAACAGTGACGTACGCGTGAACAGTACCCGGGTGAACAGTACCCAAAATTTTCCTATAAATACCCCCCTTCCCTTCATTTGTAACTCATCCCAAAATGTAGTCTCTTCTCTTCTCCCTAAAGTCTCTTGTGAGGTTGTTCTCTCCTAGTGTTATTAGAGAGAGGTTGTAATTATTTTGGTCTAGTAAAGTCATTCTATCTTTGCCCGTGGATGTTTCCCTCAAATTAATTGGGGGTTTTACCACGTAAATACTGTGTGTCCAGTTCTTCTCCACTTTTCTCAAATCTCTGCTTTAGTTGCGGTATATTGCTTCCACATACAGGATCCTAACAGTGGCATCAAAGCACTGGCTGAGATCCTAACAAAGGACACTTTTTTGCTCAATCCCTCTCTTTTTCTGCTGCTTATATCAAAAGACACTGATTGGATCAGGAATATTCATTTGTTACTAGTTTTATAACGTTACAAAGTTTTTCAAGACCGACCACGCCAGAATATATATATGCAGTGCAATTTGTAGACAACCAAAAATTACTCAAATTTCAATTTCCAAAAAAAAATATATATATATATATATATATATATATGTATTATTATTCATTTTCATTGCCTAGTTCCATACAATAAGATCAAAATTTAAACATGTAGTTGTTTCTGCTGCTTGCATGATAACATTTTAAAAAGTTTTCAAGGCGCAGCATGGCGAGCCAAAACGCCAACAAGTGGTGCAGTATTTGCAGTTGCAGGCTCAGCTTGTTGATAGTTGGACCTGTCATCCAAATAAGCATCGCTCTGATCCGGGCCTCCGACAATCGCTCCATCAAGCACATTCGGGTTTGGAGCATCTTTCTTGAACCAAACGTCCATCCCTCCTCTGCATGTAACTAGTGCTTTGTCTTTCTTGATTGATACAATTGATGATCCTCTGTGATGAACTTTCTGTGGATAGTTCGACCCGAATCCGACCATGTAACTCATGTTCTTCGGGTTCACTCCTAGTATGTAATCCACCTAACACATTCACATACAAAATATGGACCGAACTGGTTAGGGGTCTGTAAATTATGTGTAAAAACAATTTGAATCATCTGTTGATCTGAATTCTTTCTACCTGAGTCTGGACGAAGTTGTACAAGTCACCGGTTGTAACAGGTTCGTTACATCCATCGAAATCGACCCCGACGTTGTTGAGATAATCGGAATAGGTTTGTATGATGAATAAGGCAGCAGTGGTGTACTGAAGATTATTAAAGGGTTGGAACCACAATAATCCTCCGCTAGTCCTCTGAGTACTATCATCTCCTTTTCCAATGCAATTACAAATAAACGCTTCGGCCGATGACTTATACTCTCCCCATTTCTCATCAGATTCATCAAGATGGCCCTCCAAAATAAGCTGTAACGTTGTTTTTACACAATAATTAAACACATCATGAATTTATTAAAAATGCATATGTATATGTGTGTATATGTATATGTAACCTTTGAAACAAGAACTTGTGCGCCAAGGTACTTGTCGTCCCAAGAGAACATGGATCTGGTTCCACCTGTCTCTGTTTCTTCGTCGTGAAGATACTCAATGGCTGATTGATCATTCATTGATCGATGAAGCCATGCCGCTGCCCACGACAGCTCATCCTGTACGTTAATCACGTCGAATCAATATATTTATACTTCGATGATTAAATTAATATATTAAAATCAAATACACATTAATTCATATATATAGTACCTTAAAATCACTACTGTTATAGAACTTCCCAACTATTGGGATGCTGTCCGAGTACTTGCCTGGGCGGGATTTTGCAAACTCAAATAACTGTAATTGAAACCAGAATTTGTGAATATATATATATATATGTTAATACTTGACTTAGTAGGATTTATACCGACACAAATTATTAAAAGATAAAATGGTACGGATTGAAATAGACTTGCCAGCTTTGCATGTGTTAGAAGTTGTTTAGAGTAAGCAGGGTTAGACTTATTGAAAGCAACTGCGGCTGCAGAGAAAGCTGCCGACGTTTCACCGGCGAGATCAGCACCGGGGTGTCCGTCATCGATAACGTAAGATACCCTCGGAGTCATCATGTCTTCCGGCCTCTCCCAGCATGCGTGATCGGCATCACCGTCGCCGACTTGAGCGTAGATAAGATTAGCTTGTGGGTTGGCTTTGATCAAGTAGTCCGTCCCCCATTTGACGGCGTCCAATGCGTTCGAGAGCTCATTCTTCGCCTGAAGTTGCTTCTCGAATTCTATCACACTCCATGCAAGCATTGTGATCGTAAATGCCATCGGAAACCCGAACTTCACGTTGTCTCCGGCGTCGTAGTAGCCTCCCACTAGATCAGTCTGTTAATGAAAAAAATTATTGATCCTCAATAATCTCAATAAGTATAATGTTAAGATGATTATTCACGATAATAAACTTAAAATTTAAAATTTCCATTTAGAACAAACACAATAATAATGACGTGTGAGTTATAACTAGCTCGTCAATGTCACGATTTATATTTATTTTTAAATAAAATTAATAACATCTACGACAAACAGTATAATATGAGAATATTATGTGTATATATATACATATACACACACACACCTGAAGATCGCTGCCGTCTCTGAGGGCGGAGTCAGCACGCCATTGAACTCGTTGTGTGGGAGGTAATTGTCCAGATCTTTGAGCTTCAAAGTACAACAGAGATTTGGTTAAGGCTGCTCCATAGTCAACTGATACAACTTCTTGAAACAACACAAGAAGAGTCAAGCTGCTAATTAAGAAAATGTTGAACAGACTTGTTGAAGACATATCGTCCCAAAAAAAAAATATAATGAAAATTTATATAACTTGTACAATGATTTGATAATTTTCTTGCTCATCTGTTGGTGATATTTATACACAGGAGAAATTCAATTCACAGCTTGTTTAGTGTACTATACTAAATCTGTTGTTTCCTTAAAAGTTCTTCTAATTATAATTAGAATAAATATTTATATATTTAATTTTATCATAAAAGCATATATGTACATCAAAGTAAAACTTGGTTAGTGTAATATTTCCTTATTTGGAATTTATCTGATTTTGGGAAAAAATTAACGATTTTGAAATTAATTATAGACCCCAAATCCATTTTTTAATAAGAACTACTATAATAACAGGTTTATACCTGGAATTTTTTTGGTCAATTATAATGTGGAATATTGCATTCTCTAAGATTGGTATATATCTTGTTTTGTAATGCTTATATCAATGATACGTTAAAATATCATGAATTTTTACATATCACGTAGATCGCCGTAAATCATGTTCACTTTTATTATGTTTGATCCTTATATCAGTTGCAAAATCATGTTCGATCGTATTCATTAAGAATTCCCATAAATAACAAAATATCAAATTAAAACCATCAAAAAAATAATAAATATTATTTATTCTTTAATTTTCAAATTCCATAAAAAAGTGTAGTAAATTTTTTTTTTGGTTGAACCACAGGTGTTTGGGTCAAATCAGACTAATCCCATTCGAGACAAGTCACAATTAAGGCTCAAACATTTCCCAACGAGTGTGTTTAGTGAGCATAGAACTTGTGGCTCTTCTCATATACTCAGCGTGTGTTGTCAACTGAGCCACAACTCATTAGTAGTAAATTTTCATTATACCATATCAAACATGATGTAAATGACAGAGTCAAACCATATTGATTTATTTATCAATAAATTTCATGAATATTTCCCTTTTTTGTTAATTATTTTTGGGTATTATGCAAGCTACATAACCAAATAATTTTTGTTATGTGCCAAATTTTATTAAGTCCGAGACATCAAGAAAGTCTAAATGGACCCTAGTAAGCCAACAAGGCCAAGCGGGCCTGAGAAAATCAACGAGGCCTAGCAGGCTAAAGAAGCCCATGAAGCCCAATTCGACAAGCAAGTTCATTTCAACAGATGTGAAGAAAAAGACTCTATGCGAGCTGCTGCACCCAGACCACCTGAAAAAGTTGTACGCCACCTCTCATCAACGGCATAACTCCAGCTCACATGACACCCAGCTCGAAGCTCTAGTTAGATATAAAAGGAATTATAAGAATAAAGGGATTTGATTCGGTCAACTAGCAGAGTCCTAATCAGTCTTAAACTCCTTAATATTTCAGCAATCATATTTTAATTAGAAAACGATTCTTAGGGATAAAATTTAATCCCTAATTTCTTGTAACTACATTCCATGTAAAATAGAATGACTCCACTTCTTCTCACTATAAAAGGGACAGATCATCACTATTACAAAGGTTAAAAAAGCTCTCAAAAAAGCAGACATATATAGCGAACTCAATATAAACACACAACGAGCTCGACTCCAATACAAGAACAGTAGATGTAGGTATTCCTTTAAGCCGAACCAATTTAAAAATCATTTGTGTCCAATCTTGATTTATTGTTTTGTCATTTTATTTACTATTATTTATGTTGATCGATTTCACACGTCAACAGTTTGGAGCTAGAATGAGGGCCCGCTTGAGGAATCAAACCTCCGTTTTTGGTAAGAAACACTATCTTCATCTTATTTTTTTTCCAGTAAACTCTTCCAAAGCAATAGCAAGAGGTATAGAAATCCGCTCCAGAACCACGAGAATTAGGGATGTACCTCCAATTGGAAGGCATTCAGAGGCATCTCACCAGCCTCCAATCCCACCAGTCATTCCAAATGTGGCCTACCACAAGCCTCAATTCCGCCAGTGGGTCCACTCCCCCCCTCAGGTGGAGCCTCAGAGAACGACCAGGCTGACTTGTCCAGGCCACTGGACCTCAATAAATGGATGAAGAGACAAGCCGAACTAGAAAGGATGGTGGCGAATATGTCTCGCGGCTATCATATCCTATTACAGAACCAGCCCCCGCGCGAGCAGGTTATGGAGAGTACCTCGCCTCCACGTTCTGAGATAGATGATTCGATCCACCCTGCCCGTAGAGTCAACAGGCAGAACCTTATGCAGAATGATGCTCAGCGAGGCAGAATTTCCATTCACTCAACCAACGCAGTAAGGCGAGCTAGAGCAGAACACGCTGAACGGCATGAGGGACTTCCATACACTGGGCCAGTAATTCACAAAAACGCCAACGGTGAGAGGTATGTAGAATTCAACAGAGATCGTCGGAGTAACCCCAGCACATAGCATGTCCCAGCGACCCAGATTACACCTAGAAATCCACGATCAGCGACTTGGTGGGGGCAGCAAAAGAAACGCTTACCGCGCAGTGCTAGCCGTCAAAATTCTCAAGAATCAAGGCGTTGAAGCATATTTGAACGGGAGGAGTTTGCCAAACAGGAATCCACAGAGGTCACCTAACCCACAAAATCTACCCCGAAAGGAAAATAGTGCCACCTCCAGCACGTCGATGGCAGCCTCTCTAGCTCCCAAATATCAAGCTGTACTGCGAATGCTGGAGCAGTTAGAGCTGCGAGGTGGAGGAGCGGAACCTAACAATAGGTACGTAGAGATAAAGAACGAGCCGCTGCCGGATCACTTCAAAATTCCCAGCATTCCCCTCTATCAGGCAACTAGCGATCCTTTTGACCACTTGGACGCCTACAATGTGAAAATAAGCCTCCTCACAATGAATAGCAGGGTCAAATGCCGATGTTTTCCAACAACCTTGGGCGAAATCCTAAGGAAATGGCTGAGAGGGCTCCCGACTCGCAGTATAATGAGCTAGAATCAATATTAGAAGCTCTTCATGAACTAGTACCAGATCCTAAAGAAACAGCTCGTCCCTTCATACCACATAGCGACCATCTTTCAGAAATCAAATGAGCCGTTGAAAGATTATATAGCCCGCTTTCAGGAAGAAGTTAGCTGTATAGACATCCCAATTGACAAAAACGTGCTGACCGTAATAGCAAGCCGATTAAAACGCTCATAGACTTTTACAAGCGGTCTAACACCCATATCCACTTAAAGAAAGCTTTCGGGCCCAAGAAGAACTCTAAAAAATATAGAGATGGGAGCCCACAGGATAAAAGCAAGTGAAATAACAATGGGGGAAACGACGGTAACAACAACCGTAACCGGAATAGGTGCTTATAGAGAGAAAAAGCTCCAGCTAACTAGGTAGCCAAAAAGGCTAGGAATAATGAAGGTGTGAGAAGAAACAGAGGTCGCTATTAGACCTACGCACAACTGTCCAATTCCCGGGACAGAATCTTCAACACAAAAAGAAACTGGGAAGAATTTAAGAGACCGCCTCTCATGAGGATGCCCACGCGAACTTGAAATCTCAACAAGTTCTGCGCGTACCATAATGAGGCTGGCCACAACACATCCGATTGCTTCGAGCTCAAAGACGCAATCGAGAGCTTGATTAGGCGAGGTCGCATTGGAGACTATGTGGTGCGACCAAGGAATCAGCCACAGCAGCAACCACCGCTACAGCAGCAGTAGCAGTAATAACAGCTAATTGAGCCTGTTCATCCGGAACCAATCTCAAATGAGCCTGCCGTAAGGACAATTCATACCATCCATGGAGAGCCTCACTTATCGGGAACTTCAAACAGATCGTTCACACATCACGTGAGAGAAGCTAGCCATTCCACTATGAGAATGATGAGTGCGAATGAGTGGCCTACGAAGCAGTATAGAATAATGGCAGAAGGTGTAACATTCACATATGCTGACATGCGAGGTGTGCACTAGCGCATAACGATGTGATTGTCATCATGGCAACAGTTGAAGAAGTGGTCATCTACAGGACCATGATCGATAATGGAAGTTCAGTTAATGTCCTATATAAGGCTGCCTTCAAAGAGATGATACTAAAGTAAAGTCACCTGCGACCTTCGAACAAGCTGCTCTATGGCTTTACAGGAGATTCTATCATCCATCTGGGATTGATCACTTTGCCCCACACCTTGGGGGAACAAGGCCGTCAGGCGACCACCATGGCTGACTTCCTGATCATCGACTGTCCGACGGCCTACAACGCTATCTTAGAGAGACCAACTCTCAATGATCTGAAGGTAATCACTTCTACGAAGCACCTAACCCTAAAATTTCCAACCCCAACAGGTGTAGGACATGTTCATAGGGTATATAAGATGGCCAGATCATGTTACGAGAAGACTGTCAAGTTTGGGATGCGGGAGAAAACAGCAAAGGCCAAGGCTAACGAACAAAGAATTAGCTGAAGCCTCCCACAACATGACCAGCTAATCCCACGGCTCGATGATGAGATCGGACCAAAAGTGATTAACAAATGGAACTACTAGACCCATTGAAGAACTAGAAAAGGCCCTCATGTCGGAGATAAAGACCTGAGCAACGAACTTATCACCTCATGAACGTCGATGGAGCTCGAGCTCCACAAGCTTGGGAAACATAACATTTAAGGAGATACTATCTGTAACAGTTATCATTGTTTCCATATTAATAAAGATGTCCCTTTTTCTACAAGCTCTCGTGTCTAATACTGTTACTCTTGACCTTGGGGTGCTAGGGGGATCAGCATATAGCTACAACGCAAAGGAAAACCAGTACGCGAACGCAATGCAAATTTTTCAAAAAATTTCCAAGTGTTGGCAACACTCGCAAATGAGAAGGTTTTCCACCTCCAAACCAACGAGGTCAACTAAGCGAGGTTATTAGCAAGAAAGTCTCCTACTTTCAAATCTATGAGCTCGTAATAAACTGAGAATACAAATTGGCGGAACCCACCAATCTGATGGCCTATGGGCTATCTAACCAACTGAGTCGATAGAAATATTCGAGGGAACAGACTTAGAGCTATAGAAATTGACAAAAAACTTGCCAACCTAAGGGCTGACAAGCTCTCAAACTAGCAGAGTCAATAAAAACACTCAAGGTGGAATCTCTCACGACATACCTAAGTGCAAAATTGATAAAAACTCGCCAACCTGAGAAGCTCATGAGCTTTCAAACTAGTGAGATCAATACCTATGATAACAAGCCTCCCTGAGAAGCTGTGCGAAATTGGCAAAACTCGCCAACCTGAAAAGCTCACGAGCTCTCAAACTAAGTGAGGTCAATACCTATGATAACAAGTCTCCCCGAGGAGCTTTGCAAAGTTGGCAGAACACCAGCAAAACAGCGAGCTCATAAGTCCTGACACAAATGAGGTTGATAAAGACGGCCGAGGTGAAAGTCTCCATGAACAGAAGCCCACTTTCCACCAGTAAGGTCACGCTTATCAAGTTTTTTTAGCTTATTTATGCAAATACTTAAACTTCGTATAAGTGTTTGCATTAAATGTTTACTTAGAGTAAGCAAGTGAATACACACACACACACACACACACACACACACATATACATGAAATGCGTACAATACTTGATGAAAAGTAAAATTTTATTAATGGACGCCCCAAACTAGCTGAAATTACAATGAAATCCTGAATAAACTGAAAATAAATTAAAGTCTTAAAGCCAGGAACATTTACAATAATCTACCACATAGCAGGGCCAACAGAGATAATGACTCAGGGTTCCAAAAGCCGCAGAGAATCATTGACCAGAAAGATGATTACAGAAGGCGGAAGTTGAATCGGGTGATATCGTTGGAGAAGCATGATGTGCTTGCTGCGGGGAGAAGACGTCTGATCCGAGTATGAGGACTTACGCGGATGTGATGAGACATCAAATGTTGAAGAAGGAGGAAGAGAAGAAGTTGAAAACCATTACTCAAGCCTGGCCAATTGGAGGAACCATACCTCGTAGAGCGATTTAACTGCTAGCTATAGTCGTAGGATCTGCTGACTCAGAGGTTGCATTTTCGTTTATGCCCTATTTCCTCCCCCAAGAGTCTTAACGGCACCAATGAGCTGTTACACATCTACCATAGTTGCAGCTTGCATTTCCTTGAAACTCTCAATCATCCCACCAACAGCTGGACTAAGGAAGCGGAGGTCTAGAGCTGGATGTTGGAGCCAGAAGCTATAGAGGAGGTCAGTTTGGGCATCACGTTGTAGCGCCTCCTTCTCCTCCTCCAAGCTTTTATCCTTATGGGCAAGCTTATTGCTTTTCTTCGCCAATTCGTCCTTTTGCTTCTCGAGGAGCTCCTAAAAGCGATTCAGCTCACTCATAGCCCGCTCAAGCCCAACCTGCATCTCATTGATCTTGGCTGTAGACTCATTTACCTCCAGCTCCAAGACTTTCCTAAGGACCTGGGACCTCTAGACCTCTGCTGCCAACTGCTTCTCGCGCTCTGCCCCAGCAACAAGCTCTCTCATTGCCTTTGCGAGCTCATCGTGCAGCTCCCTTATCTCCGCCTCATTCTTCTCAGTCTCAAGCACATCCTTGTATGCAAAACAAGCAGATTGAAAAAAAAAAAAAATTTAAGCTGGAGAAATCTTGATGGAAAGAAGAAAGGAACACACGAGTTGACACTTACCATGAGAGTGTGATGAAGCAAAGTATGGCAAAGATCCATCCCCTTATCCATCTCGATGCACTAATTCAGGTCGCCAGTGAAGAAATCCTCATAAAAGGTCGAAGCCTGTTCAAGATACTCACTCGCAACGGGGCCAAGGGCCTAGCTGGAAGAAGAGGGGACGGCCTGGGCCGCATCAACCTGGGCCACCTCGGAGGAGCAGATAGGAAGTCTTTTTCTAACAGGCTGCTCCGTTGCACAACCCACTTCCCTTTACTACGACTACCCGTAGAGAAAGCGAGAGGAGGTGGTGAAAGAGATGGGGGAGGTCCCTTCGAAAGTGGGGGCTGACCACCTTGGATGGGCTCCCCCATCTAAGCTTTATTCGAATAAGCAGCGAAAGGAGAGGCATTAGAACCCCTCTTGGCCGTGGGACACTTCACCACATTCAGCATCCTCATTAGATGTAGTGGTTGTTATTGTTGTTGTTGTTGCTGGTGTTGTTACTGTTGTAGTTGTTGCTGGTGTTGCTGCTATTGTAGTTGTTATTGTTGTTGTTGTTGTTGTTGTTGTCGTTGTTGTTATTGGCGACAAGGTTACTTGCGAGCTGGCTCCTGAACCTGCTCATCCAATTCAATCCCTTCGCCTCCCAGCCTCAAAATGTATGGCTCAGCAACCTCTTGAATATCATGCACAATGTTGAGCCGGGGTGCTTCTCTACAATCAGGAGCAAGCTTAAAGCTAACCAAGAGCTATTATGTGATCTGCTTATGTTCAACGAGCTCCCTTAGTTCCCTTGGGATCAAAGTCTTAAGAGTTTCAAGCACTTCCCTCTTCTCCTTTTAAATTACAGGATTTTAACTTGTACTATCTACAGAGAAAGGAAGAAAAAATGAACAACAAGCAATTAACCGCCCAAGCAGACTCTACTGACACATGAAGCTCTTGTTTTTTATGAGCTTAATTTTTGGGCCCCTAATGAAGAAGTAGGGCATTTTGTAACTTCCTATGTTCAACCTAGTATCCGACTGCAGTAGCTCCTTATACTGTGCAGCCTCTGTTTGTGGAAAAAGGTAGTGTACCCCATCATGCAGAGTTCCCTCAGGCGAACCCCTTGGGAGGGGACACTTTTTCAGAGAAAAGCAAAACCTAATGACGTTGTCACTCGAAGAAGGCACCCCATGCCTCTTAAACAAAAGGTAGAGAGTAATCAGCTGGGCGTAGGAGTTGAGGGTAAGCTGCATCGGAGCGAGCTTCAGAAGGTTTAAGACATCAATGAGGAACCCTAGAAAAGGAAACCTCAGCCCAGCGAGCAGATGGTACTGACTGATCGCTATATAGCCAGGAGAAGGATAGGCAGGCCTATCCGTTTTATGCCAGGTACCAGTACTTTATGTCCCATGGGGAGATGGAAAGTCTCCATAAAACACTTCAAATCCCCTCTAAAAATCCTGGAAGGGACTGACAGGAAAGTTTCAACTCTTCGTCGTGACCCTCTATAAATGGCCTTTGGAAGGACACCTCCCTGAGGCGACTTAACTTCCTAACGACCAGAGATGGAAGCCTCTACGCCTCTGTACTCATGATGCTTCCGACTGCTCGAACTAGACATCTACAATAAAGAGAAACTTAAAGTTAACCAGTTAGCAAGAAGGAGCCTGGACATCTACAGCGACCTAAAGCTCGAGCTAGAAGTGCCAAAAGGTCATAGTTATTTAACTTGACTCAACAAAAATAAAAAATAAAAACCCTACAACTTCCAGGCCCCTAAGAAGATTCAAACGCACTGAAGAACCCAAACGAAGGACCCAAGAAACCAGAAAAGTGAAGAAAAACAAACATAAAAACAAAACAAAGAAAAATAAAGGAAAAACCCACCGTAAGAAAGCGGATCCTGGTATTCACCGTAGGCGAATAACTAACAAACCCTCATCACACTAAGAATGAGGCACCGGAATGCTTCCGGCGACTGGGAACGGTGAACAGAATTGAGAATCGATTCCCTATCTTCGAAGAAAAAGAAAGAGAGAATTTACAGAAAAGAGTTTTAAAGCTTGGTGAAAATAAGAGAAAACTAATGAAAAATACCTTATATGTAGCATGAAGTCCTAACCGTTAGATCAAGGCAATAATGGCCTGAAAGAAATCTACGGCCAAAATTCAACCTGGAGATCTAACAGGGTACTCGAAGGGCTGCAAATTTAACATACGCATTTAATGCAACTGACGACGTGGGAGTTGACATGATAGTTTTCACTCACCATAAGAGCAACCGCCTTCATGACCTGGTACCAACGACCTAGAAAGACAACTCATGGCCTCCCCAAAAATGACTTGGAAACTATTCCTCGAACTCCCAGCTTGCTAGCCTACGAGAAACTAACTCAGTTTCCACCGCGAGACCTTCAAGCCAGAAGCTGGAGGGCTAATATTATATGCCAAATTTCATTAGGCTCAAATAGGCCCAGAGACATCAAGAAAGCCCAATAGACCTTGGTAAGCCAACAAGGCCAAGCGGGCTTGAGAAAGTCAACGAGCCCCAGCAAGGTTTAAAAAGCCCAAGAAGCCCAATACGACCAGCAAGTCCATTCCAACAGATGTGAAGAAAAAAACTCTATGCGAGCTGTCGCACCCAGACTACCTGAAAACGTTGTACGCCACCTCTCATCAACGGTATAACTCCAACTTGCATGACACCCAGCTCGAAGTTCCAGTTGGAGAAGGAATCCCAAGAATAAAGGGATTTGATCCGATCAACTAGCAGAGTCGCAGTCAGTCTCAATCTCCTTAATTTCAGCAATCATATTTCAATTAGAAAACGATTCTTAAGGATAAAATTTAATCCCTAATTTCTTGTAATTACATTCCATATAAAACAGAATGACTCCACTCTTTCTGACTATAAAAGGAGCGGATCATCACTATTACAAATATTACAAAATCTCTCAAAAAATCAGACATATATAGCGAGCTCTGTAACATCCCTAATTTCAAATAATTAATTTTGAGTACATGCATATGATATTTATGATTTGAGGGGTGAAAAATATAATTAAATATATGTATATTTTAAGGTTTCCAGGTGGATCAGGTGGAGCGGTCCAGAAAGAGTGCATGAAAGAAAAAGAAAATTGTTGGTAGTGAGCACCGCGACCAGGGATGAGCAGCTCGCGGTGAAAATGGTGATTTTGGATAGTGAGTACCGCGACCAGTCACCGCGACCAGAGATCGCGTTGACTAGCTCGCGATGAAAATGTTGAATTTGGGTAGTGAGCAACGCGACTAGGCACCGCGATGGTTGATCGCGATGAAAGCAGTGAAATTACTCCAGTGAGCAACGCGACCAGGTAGCGCGACCACAGGTCGCTATGAGCTGTCGCGATGACCAAATTTTTATAAAAAAAATAAATAAATAAGAGGCGGTGAAGCTTCACAAAGAAGCAATAGAGAAAAAAAAACAGAAATAGAGAGAGAAATCAGAGAAGAGAAAAGAAAAAGAAAGAAAGAGAGAAAGGAAGAGAGAGAAAGAAGAAGTAGAAGAAAAAGAAGAAGAAGAGAATAAGAGGAAGAGAAGAAGAAGAAGATGAAGGAGAAAGGAGAAAGAAAAAGGAAAAGAGAAGGAGAAAGGAAAAAGGAAAAATTCAGAAGAAAAAAGACTTAAAAAGGGTATCCAGATTGGTGTACACTTGCTTTTGAAACCTTTGTGGTTTTGTTATGCATTTTTTATTTGAATATGAGTTTATTTAATTATTTTGATGGTTATATGTTTATATCGCTCTTGATTTGAATATTCTAAATTAATTCGATTTTCGATTTACAGCAGTTATGTTAAAGGAAATTGTTTGAGAGTATTGTGTGAATTACGAATACTGTTTTGTGAATATCATTATTATTGAATTGATAAATGTTAATTAAAATGAAAATTTAAATTATGATATTGTGAAACGGCCCTAGGATACTTGGACATATATATGAATATAGGAGGTTGGTATACCAACTGGGTTATTTTAGCAGTACTACACCGATATTGATATTGATGTTGATATTATGTACCTCCTCAAGGATTCGTCCTGGGATAGGGAGACGCGTACCTTCCTAAGGATTCGTTCTGGGATAGGGAGATATATACCTCTCTAGGTTACCGAACACTCGGTCCTAGGGTAGGGAGTTATATGTACCACCCCTGGATTGTACGAGCCCTAAGTGCCGGTCCTCGGGTTGGGAGTTATGTTCGACAGACAGTTACTAAGGTCGAACGACCCATATTCCAGTCCTGAAATTATGTCGAGTATACCAAAGGGCTAGAATTGAAATGAGATTGAATAAACTGTTTATGAGTGAATTTAGAAAATTGATATTGAATAGTTTAATTTATTAATTGAGTTAAATAGTAATTTACTTTATATTATATTATGTTTATATTATATGTTGAAATTTATTTTGTGTTTTTGATAAATGAGTTTAGTGTACACCCACTAACCATTATTGCTTAGCGCATAGGTAACAGGGATACCGAGGGAGTACAAGAGTATAGAGGAGATAGCTGCAGATTGAAGTTCCAGAGTCACTATACCTTCAGGTAGCTATATAGTTTTGTGTATTATATTCAATTACGCATGCATATACAGAAGTTTGTAAATATGTTATGTATATAAGTTTTGTAAATAATTGTTTTATGGTTTATGTTTTCATTTTCAAAGGTTTGTAAATATTGAATTATGAATTGTTTTATTTAAAACTGTTTGGAAAGTCGCACTAAACGGCAGGGTGCGCAATTGATTGATAAATGATTTGGAAGTGTTGAAAATATAAATATTCTTTGAAAGTTTGTTAGAAACAGGTTTTGGAAAATCAGAAAAATAGAGAGAACTCTGCCGAAATTTTTAAAAATGATTTTGATGGGCTCACTAGAAAAGATTTTAAATTATAAAGTATTTGGTTTTCAAATTATAAACAGAATTAAAAAAAGTTTTGAAAACCTGGTAGCGCTTCCTGGGTTGATCCAAACGGGTCGGGTCAGGGGGTGTTACAAGCTCAGTATAAGCACACAATGAGCTCGACTTCAATATAAGAACAGTGGGTGTATGCATTTTTTTAAGCCAAACCACTTTAAAAATTCTTAGTGTCCAATATTGTTTTGTCATTTTATTTATTGTTGTTTACATTAACCGATTTCACACGTCAACAATTTTAAAGTTCATTAAAACAAAAAAAATCCTCACAATTTGATATATATTAGAAGCTCTATATTTTAATTAAACCTAAAAAGAAGTTCTTTTTAAAAAAAAAAAAAGGAAAAATTAGTCTGAATAAAAGTATCTTTGGGTGTAAATTGTATATTATGAACTCGACTCCTCTATTAATTCAAGTTTTTTTTTATCTATGATCGGATTCAAGTTTTTTTTTATCCATGATCAGACGAAATTGTACAAGCCACCGGATGTATTATAAATGTTGTTTTGGACAAGTAAGATTAATCCTTGAAGATGTAATAAATATAAAAATGTTAAGACAAGATGGTATATATGATTTTTTTTCAATTACGAGTTATCTTATAGAACAAATTATATATATTAATATGTATAATCTCTAACAGAGCCTTTAATATATTATAATATATGATATTTACTCATTCTAGGTTTTATATCATGCCGTTACTCATTCAATAAAATCATATATTTCATGTTAAATACATTTTATTAGCGTTGATCATGGTTTGGTTCGAACCGCCGGTTAGGAATCGGTCAACCAGAACTGGGATCAATGGTCCGGGTTTCGGTTAGCCCAAAAAAAGAACCGGAATCGTCAGTTCCAGTCTGTTTTTTTTTTTTTTTCTTTCTTTAAAAAAAAAAAATTAAAGGCCGCGGTTCCGGTTCCCAGAACTGGAGGAGGAACCAAAACCGCGGTTCTTCCCCCGGTTCCGGAACCGAAACCGAGGCCAGGATCTTGCTGTCCCAATTTCGGAATCAAAATTATCGGTTTCGAAACTACAACCATGACTACATTTTATATACATAATATACGATTTATTAGAAGTAGGGGTGAGCGCTATTCGGGTTATATTCGGTTATACTCATAACCTAACCAAATTTTTGTTCGTTTATTAATTGACTAACCAAACCTAATGGGTTTTATATGAATAACCTAAAATAACCAAACCTTAAAAAGTCGGCTAAATTCAATTTGATTATGTTCGGTTATTTCGGTTTGGGCTTCATTGGACCTAAATTGTACATATGGGCTTAATTAGGCCTTTTAGGCCAAAAATCAATTTTTTTTATATTTTATCCAATTATTTGTATATTTTTAAACCTATTGCTATCTCATTGTATTAAAAAACATATAATCTTCTTTCAATAATATTTCAATATACTTCGATAACACATATATTATACTTGTCAACAACCTACAATAAAACAAACAATCAGAGATTTAAACTATAAAAAATTTAAACCGTCCAGTCGTCCACCATAATAATTAATAAAAAGATCCATAACAAAACCGTCCATAAAACAATTTATGTGATACAATCCATAATTAAATCGTACCATAATAAAAACAATCCCGGCAAGCAAAGCTAAATTTATTTGACATAAACCAAGAACCGGTGTAGTATATTATATCACACTAAACTAAATCACAACATTAATTTACTAATACCAATAAAGCAAAAACATCGCATTCAAGTATCACATAAAAATTAGAAAATAAGGATTTCATGTTTCACAAGTTAATTTCACTTCAATTGAGAATATAAAATCACAGACATTTCATTTCTCTACTGAAACAAACAAACAAACAATCAGTTAACTAATTAAAATTCAAGTCATAAACAATCCTTGTATTAACAGAATCAACATATATAAATGAAAATCAAAATAATTTATTAAATTGAAAATGAAAATTAAAGCATTTGCGCTAGTACAAGAAGTGAAGTGATAGAATAGAAATGGAAACATACACATACACCTATAACCCTATTTTTTTTAAAAAAAAATTTATATAAGTTCAGTTATTTACGGTTTTGACACTCATAACCTAACCATAACTAATTTTTATTCGATTATCAAAGTGACTAGCTAAACCTTCACGAGTCACAATCCATAATAAAAAAATAACCTCATTTTTTTTTGTTATTTTCGATCGGTTATTTTTTATTATTTTTGAATTGATTAATGTGTCCATCCCTAATTGGAAGTATTGATTTTTTGTGGGTTGGTTTAGAGTTTAGACATATTAATATCTTCAAATTAGCTAGCTTTGATTATTCCATGTGTCATTTCATACATTTTTTTCGCTAGATAAATGATTACTTAGACCTATCATTTAATTATTACCTTTCAATGAAAGGTGACATATTTCTATTTCAAAATAATTTTCTAAATTGTACAAGCAAGTGACATTTTTTCCACTGATTTGAGGTCATATAAATAAATATGGATGATTTGATTGGTGGTTTAAATAGGGCATTTAAGATAAGGTATGGTCACATGTGACAATTTAATTTATAGGGAAATTCTTATTTATTTTGATAATGTTTAATTCCCTTAAATTAAGAACATATTAGCATTTTTAGAATATATATATATATATATATATATATATATATATATATAATACTCGATCAGATGTTTTCTTCGATGCATCATAGTAAAAATATTTAAAAAATGCAAAATAAAATAAGCTTAATTGTAAATTGTGTTTTACATACAATTTTGTATTGACTTTTATTTTCTTTTCAACAATATTGGATTATACAATTTCAGTATCTTGTACAGCCAGTTTTTGCCCAATTTGGTCCATTTTTCAACTAATGAACCAAAAAAAATTTGATGGTCCATCCCTATCATTTCAACCTATAAAAGAAACTAAAAACGTGAAAAATTGAAGAGAAATTACGGAGGCATATTAAACCATTTAAAAAAAATAAAAATTGTACGCATGTATACATGCGTGCGAGTGAATATCCGAGGGGGTCACGTGCTGCGAGAGATTATACGCGCATAGAGGAACTCGTTCCACGTGTCGGGTAAACCGGGGAGGCACCAATGGATGCAATCAGCATAGGTTGCAGGGTCTGCCTTTTGTTCTGGGGTTAGCATTTTGCCTTGGCGAATTGTGTAGACAGAAGTGTGTGCATCTTTTCTGTACTCAGAGAGAGCTGTGATATTGATGAAATGGACTGGAAATTTCATGGATCGAGTCACGTTTGCTGCTACTACAAACAGTCTCATGTCTGTTCCCACTTCGAGTGGTGTAGTTCTGTTTAGGATTGGTGTTGTCTCCAGTGCACACTTTATTCCATCCGGATTGTCCCAATCCAAACTCCTGCACACCCGCGCGCACACAAAAATCAGAAATTTGTGACGTTTAACTTTGCCTATCAACGTTAACTACTCGTATAAATTTAGTATTCCACTACAATACAAGAAACGTCGGCAATGTTAATCCAATAATTGATGATATTAGGTGCATATAGTGGTTTGCCAACCAAACCCACCAAAACTTGGCTTGTTATATGATGCAATTTATTCCAATTAACAATGGGAAAAGAAAACAGCATTTTGCAAGCACGTTTGCTATTAAAAAAATATATTAAAGAAAATAAATATTTTTTTTTTGCATTTATAAGCAAAAAATTTGGCAAATAAATAATGAAGACACCCCACAAAAAAATAATTATGTTTTTGTTCTATGTGAGCAATAATATCAATAAAAAGGAACCTCAAAAAAATAAATAAATAAAATCAAAGAAAATCTGTCTTACTTGATATGAAGAGGAGACATGCTGCTAAAGAACACAGTGGTTCGATTTGGATCCACATTTTTCTCCACCCATTTAGACCATGTCTTCAATACTCTTCCATACGCTACGGGCCGTTCGATCTCGTCGTATTCTGTCGATCCTTCATCGAACGATCCTCGTCTGTTGTTCCATTTCGATCGTTATCCAAAAATAAAAATACAAAATAAATCCCATTTAATTATAATTTACTCTCAAATTTGTAATAATAAAAGTATACTTACAAGATTTTCATTTTGAAGGTGTTCATCCACCAAATGTAAGTGTTGAAGACCAAATAATCAACACCCTTCCAATTTTCACCATGTTTGTTGATTGATTCAGGCATGATTATACGATTCAAAATGCTGTGCATCGTTGGATCATCAGAATTTGACTGGACCAAAAATGGGGCCCAATAGAACTCCACTGTCGCATTATAGTCCTACCAAAAAAAAAAACACACACTTGAGATAATAAATTCACTGGGTCCCCCAAGGCCATCTCTTATCTATAAATATGCACGGTACGCCACTCACTTCAAAAAAAAAGTGAAATAAAAATATTTTTTAAATATATTATGTGTGTGATTTTATAGTGTTTTTGAAGTAAAAAAATATATGACATCCATTTTCAAAAGAATGGTTTTAAAATATTTATATGTGTGGTTTCATATATAAACATGTTTACAAAAAACACTATCAAATACAAATTTAATATTGCAAAAAGTAGAATTAACACCACCAACTTATTTTTTTTTCTTCAAAAGTGATCCACATTGTATGCCACTTTAATCATGTTTTATTGGAAAAAATTAAAGGAAAAGCAAGCATGTGAGAAAATGACACAAAATTTTGCATCTGTGTTTTTACTTTCTAGTGAGAGAGAGAGAGAGAGTACCTCAACTCTGAAAACAGAGAGAGAGCCTGACTTGTTCAAGCTCTTCCTGCCTGGTGGAATCACAGATTGGACCAAACACACCATTGATTCCCATTGGTTTCTGTTGAGTGAATCTCCAACAAACATCAGCCTCTTGTTCCTCAGCTTTTCTAGCAACAGTCTTGCTTTGAATCTTCACATAAAAAAAAGAAAAAGAAGAAAAAAAAAATATAAAGAATGTTGAGAGAATTTTTTAAGAATTGAAGAAGAAATTTTCTCGTTGAGTATCAGACTTGGGTAGAGAGCAATCTCTGGGTTGCCATCTCCAGTTCTGGTACATAGAATCTTGTCTTCCATTTCTCATACAAGTCACTTGTGCTGTGAGGAACTCACACTGGTCTTCTTTGTACAAAGGATGTGTCTTCTTGTCAAAAACCCACTCTCCTGTGAAGAGATCACACTCTTCTGGCGGCAATTCAACTTCTTCAATATCTTCTACTTCTTCTTCTTCTACTTCAACCACTTGAGGCAATTCAATCTTCTGCTGCTCCTCTTCTTCTTGTACTTGATGAGGCTGTTCGAGTGAAGTAGTTGTTGAGCTCATCAAAACTGTACTGGTGCTTTCTTGGACATTTTTTATAGTTTCTTGAACTGGGTTCGTGCTTCTTTCTATGGATTGTTGTTGTTGTTCTTGAGGTTTGCTAGGTCTTGATGAGAATGGGAACTCAGCAATGGACTTGACATCTTCATTGTACATGAAAACCCCAAACAGAAATATCGAAAACCCCACAACAAAGATCGAGAGATTGTTGTTCTTCCTGTGCTTCATCGAGAAAGATTCACCGGAGAAAAGGGGAGTTTTCCGGCGAGATGGCTGCATGAGAATATCGAAGAAGGAAAAAAGAAAAGTGGTTGATGAGATGAGAAAAGGGAGAGAGATGGAATTATAGAGAAACAAAAATTGAACATTAAAAAAATATTAAGAGAAAAAGAAAGAGAGAGAGAGAGAGAGGGCGAGACTTACAATGCATTAGTTGTTGTTTTTTTAATTTTTTTGATTGGGTTTGTTTAATTGGGATTTGGTGAAATGGGGTTTTCTTGAGACTTGAAGAAACTGGTTAGGCTTCTGGTAAGAGTAGAGGGAGAGTTGTCTTTCTCATACTTTATTTTTATTGATTTTCTTCTTAATTTCTTGTATATGTAATCCTCTTGTTATAACTACTTTCTTCATAACAATAGAGAGAGAGAGAGAGAGAGAGAGAGAGAGAGGAGTGAGTTCAAAGCTTCGCTAAGTTGGTCTTTGTCTGTCAGCTCTCTCACCTAAGATCTTCAACATTCAAGAAGATATGGTTAGACTTGCTATTGCAGTTGTTTGTGTTTTTTAGATTCTGGAACAAGCCTTTGAGTCAAAAGGCCCTGAAAAAGAAAGAGAGGGTCTATTGAATGCCCAGCAGATAACAAAATCGTAATAAGACGATGGGAAGCCCTAAAATAGTAGGGTTATGCCATGCGCCACAATCACAATGGGATGCATGGTAATCAATTCAGATGTACATTATTGTGGAAGATTTTGATGATGTAATCAAATCAGATGGTTGAAATAAGTGTATCTCAGGTGATTTATATGTAGAGGGCCCTCATATTCTTCTTCTCAATATATTTAATCATGTTTGTTTATCATATTTAATTAATTTAAAGAGAGGCTAGATAAGTTCCTATTTTTTAAATTTTAAAATAATATTGGACCAACCAAAAGATTATACAGACAAAAGTCACTTGAAATTAGAAAACATATACATAGTAGGTGTCTAATTAAACAAATTCTATATACACATATATAATTATCAATTCATTTGTCTTTTAATAAAAATAAGACAAATTGTAATAGAGTACCCTGACACTTGATCATATTGTAATGAAATCGTGAGTTTAATTTTAGTTACACATTAGTACCCTACACGTTAGTTGACTCGGTTAAAAATAAAGGTTTGACCAAAATATTTATCTGAAATGATAAAAATACGTCTGGTTAAAAAAATATATATTATTAATTATTACAATTTTAAAAAATTAAAAAATTAACAAAATAATTTAAATGGATCCTTCCATTTAAAAAATAGTTTTTTTAAAATTTTTTTAATTTAATAATTAATATTATTTTTTTAACCAAGGGTATTTTTGTTATTTTAGATAAATTTTTTAGTCAAACCATTACTTTTTGCTAAATCAACAAACGGTAGGGTACTAATATATAATTAATGTTAAACTCACGATTTCATTGCAACATGATTAAACCTCATGATACTTCATTGCAATTTGCCCTTTCAATTCAGGAAGTATATGTTCCAAGAATCATATCTGTTAGTTCAAAGTCTTCTCAAACTGAGCCCCACTATCTCTTTTTCCTCTTCCAAATCAAGCCTCGTCACCTTTTACCGTAAATTACAATATATTTCATTCGCGGTAAAATATCATTTTATGATAGAATTCTACTTAAATCGAAAATTTCGAAAAAGGGTTTAAGTTTACATTTGAATAAATCTTTCATATTTCTAGGTCTCATGCACCTTCTCTTTGCTTCTCCTTACAATGATCGAGAGAGTCTCAACCTTCCCCGCTGAGCCTCCCTCGCCTGTGCCTTTCGACTGCGGGGGAGCTCCATAAAGAGATCTCTATAGATGGAGACGATCTAGATCAAATCTGGATAGTCCATCAGATCTGATGGACGATTCAGATTTAATATGGTATTTTTTTTAAAATTTTTTTTTTACTTTTTTATTATTTTATTACTTTTTTAAAATTGGTCCAGATCCCATTTGGACCGTCCATCAGATCTGATGGACAGTCCAAATTGGATTTGGATATTTTTATTTTTTTTATTTTTTTTATTCGTAATTTAAATCTCTACCGTCCATTTCATAGATATACGGTTAAAATCTAATAAAAAAATAATTTTTTTAAATTTTTAATATGTAGTTTTTTAAATATATCTCAAGATGAATGATTGAGATTTAGTTTTTTTTATTTTGACTTTTTTTTATCTTTCTTTAAAATAGTAATGTTATGTAAGTAATTTTATTAAATTATTCTAAGGGTATTATGGTCTTTTGCTGGTCAAACAAAGTCAACCGTTAATACTAACAGATTTTACTAATGGCATATAAGTTATGTACAAATTTTTAAAAAAGTTGTGTTTGTGTGTAACGAGTCAAATCTCATATAGCTTTTGCGTAATTTGTATATTTAATATTTGTAGGTCTCATGCACCTTCTCTTTATTTCTCCTTGCATGATCTCTAGTGGCTCATCAAGATAGATAGGGAACATGATTCTTGTAAATCTTTGTTGAGCCTACCACTAGTAAGACCCCATTCAAGCCTTCTTCTTCTTCTTCTTCTTTTTTTTTTTCTTTTAAATTACAACAATAATTACAATTCTATCTTCAAAACTTTTACCTAATCACCATCCCCCAAAAATGTCAATGTTTCAAGTTGGTGCAAATTTCATTACAATCTCCATTTGTGTTTACTTTCTACCATGTGAGCTTTCTTTGTCTCCAACAACTATTGAACTACCCCAGTACCCACAAACAAGAGCAGTTGATGCATAATTAAGGCTTTATAATAATGATTATCATTGTATTCTTCTAGAATTAAACTAAAATTAATCAAAATAAATAAATTATTAATAACTTTATGTTTGAGAAAAGTAAAGTCCAAGGAAGCCACCACCATCCCCTTTTTATTGTGTCACATACTTTTTGGTCATTTTCATTTTCACTTTGGTTAGTTTGATTTGGTGTAACATCGCTTTTTTTCCAAGCTAAGGAAACTATACATGGCCTGACAGTGAGCTCTTCAACAATAGTTCATGTCAGTTTCTTAGCCACATATAATTCAACTGTGTCAATATCTTGAGTGAAGAAACTTTCTGTTCTCACTTTTTCTTTTTTGCTTAAAACAGAATAGATTAGATTAATATCATAGCTTGGTTTGACCGTATGTTATGGGTTTTTTGAGTCCCTTCACGTCTATCTGTTTCTGTATTTATTATATAACATATATTTGTATTTGTACTTGATCCACGTGCTAAACTCGTCACATGAGGGGGTGTAACATAAACTTTTATATCATTGGTTGAGTCATTTCTTTATAACTTAAAGTTTTAGATTTAGTGGATTACTAACAGATAGTACACATCCAGATTCTATTAGGGTTTGTTTAGATCAACTACTATATAAACAAGTTCCGACAATGTGTACAATTTGTATTACCTCTTATGATTATATAGAAAAATGCTTCAATGCGTCTGATATATGGTACGTCTTCTAATAATATCGTGTCATATGTATAATGAGATTAAACTTGATTTGTTACTTATATCAATTAGCACAATATGAATAGAAGACACATTGAAAATTTTCTCAATAAGTAAGAAGTTTTGAATCTGAAACCGTTTGTAGCATAATATAATCTTTCTTTAAATGTGTAGATAAGTTTTAATCATTCTATAACAAAATTTCAGCTCTTTTTGAAGTTTAAAAACATGCTTCACAATTTCAAAGAAATAAATATTTCCACCTTTTATAAGGTAATTTTCTATTGGGAATTTAGCAAAATTGCCCAAAAATCATAAAACAGTTGCAAAAATACCCAGGCTCCACTAATTTTTGCAACCTCTACCCAAAGACTTTGTTTGGACAAAATTGCCCTTACTTTTATATTTGACCCACTGCACTTTTTGCTTCTTCTTCGCACTGTCTTCTTCTTCTTCTTCATCTTCATCTAAGCAAATTTCTTCACCTCACCCGGTTCTCTCTTCTTCTCTTCTCTTCTTCACATTTTCTTATTTTTCCTCTCTTATCTTCTCCATAAATCTCTTACCCAACCTAAACCAAGAAATTCTCAAGTTATCTCTTGCAAATAAACCATCGATCCATCTCACAAAGTCTTTTTCTCCATCAAAAATTCCAAGATTAGTGTTAAACTTTTTTTTTTTAGTCAATGCACACTTTTATGGGTTTTGAATCAGTTGTAGGCATTTCACATTTGTTAATCCTCCATCAAAAAAATGAAGAACGAATTTTTATAAATTTTTTTTTTCATCATGCCGACCCGATGCTTTGGGCCCGATGAGTTTGGCGGCCCGATGGTTTTTCTTTATATTTTTTTCATCATTTTTGGCCCGATGGTTTTCATCGGGTCGGCCCGATGGCCTTGGCCCGATGGTTTTCATCATGTATTTTCACATGGCGGCCCGATGGTTTTCATCATGCCGACCCGATGCTTTTGGCCCGATGAGTTTGGCAGCCCGATGGTTTTTCTTTATGTTTTTTCATCGTTTTTGGCCCGATGGTTTTCATCGGGTCGGCCCGATGGCCTTGGCCCGATGGTTTTCATCATGTATTTTCACATGGCGGCCCGATGGTTTTCATCATGCCGACCCGATGCTTTTGGCCCGATGAGTTTGGCGGCCTGATGGTTTTTCTTTATGTTTTTTCATCGTTTTTGGCCCGATGGTTTTCATCGGGTCGGCCCGATGGTTTTCATAATGTATTTTCGCATGGCGGCCCGATGGCCTTGACCCGATGGCCTTGACCCGATGGTTTTCATCATGTATTTTCACATGGCGGCCCGATGGTTTTCATCATGCCGACCCGATGCTTTTGGCCCGATGAGTTTGGCGGCCCGATGGTTTTTCTTTATGTTTTTTCATCGTTTTTGGCCCGATGGTTTTCATCGGGTCGGCCCGATGGCCTTCATCATGTATTTTCACATGGCGGCCCGATGGTTTTCATCATGCCGACCCGATGCTTTTGGCCCGATGAGTTTGGCGGCCCGATGGTTTTTCTTTATGTTTTTTCATCGTTTTTGGCCCGATGGTTTTCATCATATATTTTCACATGGCGGCCCGATGGTTTTCATCATATATTTTCAAACCATCGGGCCGCCAAACTCATCGGGCCAAAAGCATCGGGTCGGCATGATGAAAACCATCGGGCCGCCATGTGAAAATACATGATGAAAACCATCGGGTCAAGGCCATCGGGTCAAGGCCATCGGGCCGCCATATGAAAATACATTATGAAAACCATCGGGCCAAGGCCATCGGGCCGACCCGATGAAAACCATCGGGCCAAAAACGATGAAAAAACATAAAGAAAAACCATCGGGCCGCCAAACTCATCGGGCCAAAAGCATCGGGTCGGCATGATGAAAACCATCGGCCCGCCATGTGAAAATACATGATGAAAACCATCGGGCCAAGGCCATCGGGCCGACCTGATGAAAACCATCGGGCCAAAAACAATGAAAAAACATAAAGAAAAACCATCGGGCCGCCAAACTCATCGGGCCAAAAGCATCGGGTCGGCATGATGAAAACCATCGGCCCGCCATGTGAAAATACATGATGAAAACCATCGGGCCAAGGCCATCGGGCCGACCCGATGAAAACCATCGGGCCAAAAATGATGAAAAAACATAAAGAAAAACCATCGGGCCGCCAAACTCATCGGGCCCAAAGCATCGGGTCGGCATGATGAAAAAAAAAATTTATAAAAATTCGTTCTTCATTTTTTTGATGGAGGATTAACAAATGTGAAATGCCTACAACTGATTCAAAACCCATAAAAGTGTGCATTGACTAAAAAAAAAAAGTTTAACACTAATCTTGGAATTTTTGATGGAGAAAAAGACTTTGTGAGATGGATCGATGGTTTATTTGCAAGAGATAACTTGAGAATTTCTTGGTTTAGGTTGGGTAAGAGATTTATGGAGAAGATAAGAGAGGAAAAATAAGAAAATGTGAAGAAGAGAAGAGAAGAAGAGAGAACCGGGTGAGGTGAAGAAATTTGCTTAGATGAAGATGAAGAAGAAGAAGAAGACAGTGCGAAGAAGAAGCAAAAAGTGCAGTGGGTCAAATATAAAAGTAAGGGCAATTTTGTCCAAACGAAGTCTTTGGGTAGAGGTTGCAAAAATTAGTGGAGCCTGGGTACTTTTGCAACTGTTTTATGATTTTGGGCAATTTTGCTAAATTCCCTTTTCTATTTGACCATTAATGTTGTGATTTGAAAAAGAGAGACCATAATGACTACTAATTCACTTTTTGCATTTTGGAACTGAGAAATTATTGATGATCATAAGCATTGTACGAGGGAGTCTAATTTCCCAGTCAAAACACAAAAGAAATTGGCCATTGTTGTACTTGTTTGTTTGGACTGCTCCATTCTCGCTCAATGGAGCGAATTTAAGATTTTTTAACATGAAGTAATATTATTGCTTTTTTATCTCTAAAATTCAATTGTAAATTTATGTTCTTGGTTTTTTTTTCCATCGTAAATTTGTCATCTTACAATGCAATTATAATATCTAATCACTGTCCAATGTAGCTTGTTTGAAAAAAATGCTCAGGTTCGAGTCGCATAATCGCAGGTGGCATATGAAAGAAGAATATGTATTTCACTTGAAATGAATATACAACCATGCAAATTCTTTATCCTAAAATACTTTTTTAGGAAACGAATGGCTTTCGATTTAGACATCCAAGAAGACAAGTAAAGCTTCTGGTTTCTGGATATTGAGCCCAATAGACTCATCTCAGCCCATGTTTATATTGGGCCCATAAAGAACACAAAGGCAAGCAATAGCAGTAACAGCCTAGCCGCCTCCTGCTATCACTCACTCACGAGTCTCTGTCACAATCGCAGGCAGGAAATTTCACCAGCCACAACCATGTCAACATTCGCTCACTCTGTGGATTCATCTTTTGAAGATCCCTCCATTTACGTCGCTGGATCCGACGGTCCCATCACAGAATGGACAAGGTTCGAGATTGGAATTTTAATTAGCTTAGCAATCACAGTTTTTCATTTTTATTTTTATTTTTTTCCAATTTATATGGCTGTTATATAAGTTGACGCGCCAGAGAATTCAAAAGATTTTATCTTTGAAACAAATTACAAGTGGGTTCTTAAAAAGTCACCTTTTTTCTTTTTTTCTTTTTTTCACTCTCTGTATTGCTCACTCTGGTGATCATTCATGGCATGAATTTTTCAATCAAGTACGTGGTATTTTTTTTTTCCAGATTTCTCATGTTGTGCTATTGTATTGATCTTGTTAAAACTCTAGAGAGAATGCAATTCGATTGGAGGAGAAAGAGAAGAAGGAGAGAGCAATGTTGAGCCAAATAATCGAAGAAGCCGATGAATACAAAGTTGAATTTTACAAGAAGAGGGTTGTCACTTGCCAAAATAACAAAGCCAATAATAGGGAGAGGGAGCTGGTGAGAATGGATATATTTTTATTGTTTTATATATATATATATATATATATTTTAAATGATGTGAATTTATCATTCCATGTAACTTCTTGGCTGGTAAGCATGTTATGCTTGTTATTGTCTATGCTTATTTGATCTGATTGCACGACTCAATAGGTCAAATTTGCTTCTTTTTCGTTACTGGATTGACATGAAAATGGTACAAGAAAAGATATGGAAGTTATTGATCACGGCTTTTTTAGTTTTCTTTGCAATGATTAAATGTAAACCAAACACCTCCTAAAACCTATGCGAGTAGAATTCAGTCCTGAGACCTCTTGCACAACACCAAGAGACCTACTAGTTGAACTAGATAGTAACTGAGAAATCAAGTTTGCTTTATGTGAGAATCGAGTTCTCTTGGTTTCTAGCAGGATTTATTGTTTCTCTATCTTGTGTTTTGGATATTGGGCAAAGAGCATGACTATCTAACTGGTGCGTTTTTATTTAACAGTTATTCGTGGCCAACCAAAATAAGTTTCATGATGAAGCTGATAAGAATTATTGGAAGGCTATTGCAGAGCTCCTTCCCAATGAAGTGCTGACTATAGAGACAAGGAAAGGGAAAAAGGATCGGGAGAAGAAGCCTTCTGTTGTTGTGATCCAAGGTCCGAAACCTGGTAAACCAACTGATCTCTCGAGGATGCGGCGGATACTCCTGAAATTGAAGCACAATGCACCTGGCCACCTGAAGCCTGCTCCAGCAGCACCTGCCCCGTCCAAGGACACTAAAACCTCTGATGTTGCTGCTCCATCCCAGGCTGTGGCTGTTGCAACCCCTACCGGGGTTGTGGCAGCTGCTTGATAGTTTCTTTGTGGCCTTCTTTGTTGGCATTTAGAAATCGAAAGATATATAGGTGTATTACTTTATTAGACTGTTGTGTAGTTGAGCCCTCTGAACCTCATCTGTTGGGTAAAAATTAGTACTTAATTTATAGCTTTTTAGTAAAATATATGTATGGTTAGGGCATGCCCACATCTGTAGTATAGCAACACCATAGTTACAGTTGAGCTTGAGCCTTGAAGTAATATCATTACTTAGATTAGTCGATCCACAACCAAGTGAGCATACTTATTCACGGGTCTCTCAGCTTTTTGAAGGTTGAGAGCATACCGTTGTCTTTTACATTTGGATGAAAACTGGGAGACGATTCTGTGACAGGCATTAATGATATTTGAAGGTTGAATTTTGTTGAACATACAGAGTTAATGTGGTCCAAAGCTACAGGATTCGATTGCTCAGAAATGGATATATTGTATCAAACAACACCTATAACATTGCAAACTGTAAGCTAAAAGTAGATTGGTGATAGATGGTGAAATGTGGTCCAGCATTTGATCATTGATAAATTTAAGAAATAATTCAGTGTACTAAGCTTGACCTGTTATTTCTTTCCTGTGCTTTCAGTTATTCTGTGTATAGTCCTTTTCATGCTGCCTTCACCAGTAGTCTAAACAGTTCAATAATGCAGCTGCCTTTGGATCTTTCGTGCAAATTGGCAGCTCATGAATTACTGTTTTGATTTTATGACTCAAGACAACAGAAACAAAATATTGGACCTTGAATTTAAGCTATTGCATCGGTTGATATATGATTCTGGTGATTTCGATAGCAAGGGAACAACTCCTTGGAAGTAGTACAAAATACCTAACCGTATAGAAAACGAACGAGAAAGATTGTTCTGAATACATCAGGTTTTCCTAATAATACATAGACCGTGAATCACATGCACTTTTTTTTTTATCTCCAACCAATCTAATAAGACTTTACATTTATAGTAGAATCACGAACCCCCTCATTCAGTTCCGGAAATCAGTCCTGTTTCAACTGTCAAGCAGGTGGATTTGAAATAATGAAGTAAGACGGATTAGAAAAGCAGCTTCTGTATTAGGATTGTTGGGGCCTGGCTGTTACCTGCCACGAAAACTGGCAGGAGATCGACCACCTCTCTCGCTGCCAATATCATCTTCAATTTCGATCCCATCTATACAAAGGCCATTGTTGTTCACACTCACTTCAGAACTAGCATTACTGCTTGTGGCAAGTGGCGAGTCTGAAACACTAATTGTTCTGCTTCGTGTAGTCCCTGATCTCACACTATACATAGAAGATGCAGGAATATTTGTCATCAATGGCCTTAAATTACCAGGAATGCTGCGCCGTATATCCTGTGAATTGAAATCAGGAAAACCATAAGTACATCATTGAGTTTGTTTCACTAAATCTTCTCTCAGATGATGCCAACTGAATCTCAGAGCGTGGAAATGAAAATAACAGATGTAAAGATGATTAAAAGAGAAACGAACAACATTCCTTATCACTGAATTCAACTAAAGCAAGGCACCAACAATCATATGAACAACTAGAGACAGTACCCTTGCCATTATTATCAACATGAGTAAGCGGATTTCATAGAGAAAGCTTCATATTTGGACAAGGATCCTAGTCTCATTTGTTTTTAAAAAACAATGAAACTTTAAATGAAGAGATATACTCACCATATGCCTAATAGCCATATCCAGTGATTTCTTTGACAGAGTTCTTCCGAAACCCAAGGTGTCTGGGGATGAAGATTTCGCTCCTGGTCCTGAGTGGCCTTGGGGAGAGTTTTTACCATCTTGCTTGGGTGGTGCCAGTTTCCGCATATTGATCACCCTCTCAACCATTTTCGTCCCAATTACAACAGGGCTCACATTGTCATTGACTTTAGAATATCCACGATTGACTGCAGGAACAGAGCTACCACTTGGATGCATAGTGCCATTGGGGGCTCGTCCTCTTGATGGAGAACATGATTGCCGTCTTGGTCTTCCATTAGATACAGGTTCAACGGAAGAAGATCGAGGACTGGGTGCTCCAGGCCTTCCCCTAGTAGCTGAAAGTGGCCTTTCAGGTACTGAAGTCCTTAAATTTGGAGGAGCATCAAGGGAGAAACCAGGCATCTTTGAAGGATTCCATGGTCTGGATTTTACTGTCGAGGAAGCGCCATGAGATGGCACTGGATTTTTTGATGTTGTAAGAGCTGGCTTGGTAACTGAAGGTGACGACTTAACTGGAGGAGCAGATATACTGGGAGCACTTGATGGTGTAGATGGCCGGCGAGTAGGTGTAGCCGCCCTTGATGTGGACTTTGATGAAGGTATAGAAGGTCTTGTAGTAGGTGTTGAAGATCTTGCTGTAGACCTTGAAGGTGTGGAGGATCTTGAAGGAACTGTGGTCTTAGCTGCGGGAACTGTGGTCTTAGCTGCAGGAACCATGCTCCTATTTGCAGGAACTGTGGTCTTAGTTGCGGAAACAGAAGGCTTAGTAGCAGGAAATTGTGGGCCTTGCTGCTGAAGGTGTGGGCTTAGTAGAAGGCAAGGTGGCTCGAGAAGTAGGTGTCGAAGATCGTGAAGGTTTTGATGCTGCAGTCAATGTGGGCCGTCCAGTTGGTGTTGCAGGTCTTGATCCTGGACCCCCGGATGATGAGGGCCTGCGAACCCCAGTGCTTGAAGTATTCAATCCAGGTGAAGAAGCTGGCTGTCTAGATACTAAGTTGATCCTTACAGCAGGCTCTGGCTGGGGGTTTGCTAGCTATAAGAACAAGAACAACAATGACTAGGCAGCATGAGTTTATAAATTGAGCATAAAGAGAACTCCGAAAGCAAAACAGTACCAAGGTAAATAACCATAGAGCATTTCTAAGGACTAAGATAAATATGAGAGAAGCATCAGAATTCTTTTATATTAGTAGATGCAATTTCAAAATTCTAAAATAGTTCTCAAAGATGTTAGTTTAATTGAGAAATACTACTTGAGCAATGTAAAAGCAAGTCTTTCACAAGTGCCAAAGAAAAAAAAGAAAATATAATTAATTAGTTACAAGAGTTCAAATATTTCAGTCATGTGATAGCAGTATGGTGTCTTTTCAAGATACATACTATATTGCACGTGGAATGTTAGATTTTCACGATTCAACAATTTACTGCTTCCTACTATAAACACATTTTCTGCCAAATAAAATCATCTTAACAATGGAATGGCCCATTTATAGACCAAATTGTTTCTTACAGGTGGTTTATTGATACTTCTTGTTATCAATAAATTTGTTGCAAAAGATAGCTTCCTACATATACAAACTACCATGTCATGTACTATAATCCACATACTTCAAGCAAGAAATGCCATTCAGCCAAAAATTTTAAGATAGTGCTCTTACTCTAGATTTTAGGGCAGTGGGGCGAGCCTTCGGTGTACCAATTTGACTCATAACAGTTTTTTGTGATTCCATCTCCAAAGAAGGAAAGAGAGGGGTACCGGGAGGAGTTAGAAGCCTGAAAATAAAAGAAAAACCCTATTAATATCAAGTCACGTTGTCAAATTTATGTGAAAGTAGACCAATCAAGATATAACACACATGCACAACACCCTAAGGCACCCAACCATATTGACTAAAATAACAATAACAGAAGGTTGGAAAATCTCGCATCAAGTCTATAAGGTCATATTGCCAATTCATAAATGCATCCACAATTACTAATGGTACAAACATCTCATCATCGAGAGCAAACCAAGAAAAAGGTAGATGCCGGTCCTATGTAATAAGAGAAAATGTTGTAGACTCACCCGGATACGTAGCAACCTATCTGTTCTTTCCACCCTTACTAAAGCCATTCTCCCTCCAAAACAATGAACATTCTTTCACTGTTAGTAATAGAAATCCTCCCTTCCAACCAAGAAAAAGTTCTCATCTCAAGCCATGTCTACGAAACATTTTGACCCTCGATGCTTAGATGTACGAAAGCAAGATTAAAATGTTTCGACAACCACTTCAATTTAACTTTAACATGGATTTCACTGTAAGTGTTTATCTACATCTAGTGGAAATCAGAAGCTAAGAATATATCTGATAAATTCCGAGTTAAGTGGTTTTTCACTCAAAACAGAAACCGAAAATAATGAGATTGGGTATGTTTATATTGCAAAGTTATTTTTTCCATGGAATGTCCTCCGCAGGTCCCCAAACCAGCTACTTTATCCTCATATAAGTCTACCTAAGCTAAGAAATGATTATAATTTACAACCCCAAAACACACAGAAGTTGAAAATTTTTCATCACACTAAGTGAAACTTCAAAAAAAGATCACACAAAAATAAAAACTTGGCACCACATTACCAGTCGTAGTCATTTTTATCGCTATCAGAATTCAAGAACTCGTCAGCTCCAGTCTTCCTCGCCGGCGTTGTAGCTGACGTAGAAATATTAAATATCGGAGAAGTCCCCGGTTTCGACCCTGTAATTAACAACAAAAATTTATACATTTCACGAGATCGAAACAACACAAAAAAAAAAAAAAAAAAAAAACCTAAAACTAATAAATATCACAGAGTGCAACAAAATATATTACCTAACGGAGCATCGAAGTCTTCGGTGCTGTTGTTGAGAAGGAGAAGATTATTCTGCTCCTTCTCGAGCTTTCGCATCTCGAGGAACAGCGAGAGCTCCTCCTCCTTCTCCTTCATCATGGAGGCTCTCAGCTGCTGCCTCTGTCTCAGAGTCGCCGCCGTCTGCATTTGCGTCTCTTGTGACCTGAAACTTCGATTCATCGCGAAAAACAGATCCAGAAACCAAAAACCAAAAAAAAAAAAAAATCGTTTCTTTTTCAAATGCTCCTCATTCACACTTCCAACAACCACCCCAACCGCAACAACAACAACAACAACAGTAAAAGTATCAGTTTCTACAAGTAACGAACTGCTGCGAGAGATCTCAAATTCGAACAAAAGGACATTGCGTTTTTAGCAACGGAGAGAGAGAGCAGAGGAGAGGAGATGAGAGGAGAGGAGGAGATCAGAGAATTTCACGAGAGTGAGTATGGGTGAGTGGCAATGAGTGTAATAAACAGCAAGTTCGGGGGTCGACGTGGAGAAGATGAGAGAGGACGCTATAAAACTATAGCTGGTTGTGCTTTCTCTCTCTTGAAGTCTACGTTTTTCAGATTTTTGCTTTTGGTTGTGTGGATAATTACGACATTGTCCATCCGTTTTTTAGTTTTCTTCTTCGTTTTTGAATTTGTGGGAATCGGGTTTTTTGCAATATTGTCCTTGTCTCCTTCTCTTATTATACTTAATAACTGCTACTATTTTAGTGAAGTCCTGCTGCATCCCCATGAATTTTTTATGCGAAAACTCGGTTTTATCGTTACAAAAAAAAAAAAAAGAAGGTGTTTTATGGCACTAATAAACGATTTTAATATTTAATCAATATTTATTTATTTTTAATTCAAAAATTAAGATAATTATTAAACCTATTATACTTATGTACATACTGAGAAAGATTTCCTCACATTTATTATAAAATACACAATAAAATTTAAATTCCTACTCTATATTATAGAAAAAATGTACGACTATTTAAATAAAAGTGTACATAAGTATTAATTTAAATTTAAATTATCAATCTAAATATTATATTAATAGTAAATTGTTTGGATGAGATATTAAAATCTAATTATAAGTCATAATTGTGAGTTAATATAGCTCAACTTATAATTTGATCATTATTATCTTACAAAATTTAGTAAATATAAAGGAAACAAATAATTAATTTAAGAGTACATATATTCCTATTAAATATGAATAACAACTACCCATTGAAAGATAAATAAAATATATTTTTTTTCTTCTTTAACATGTCTTAAAATATGCTAATATTATTATTATCATTATCATTATTATTATGAGAGTCCAGCTATAATTACATGTAATTAAGCACAATTCTTATTATCATTATCATATTTAACTTCTCTTTACATAATATTTTTTTCATTTTGCTTTCTATTTCTCTCAAACATCTTGAATTTACCTAAATCATGTCAAACATTTATTATAATTTAAAACTTTAATTTTGATAATTGGTATACAATAAATAAAAGAGAAATAACTCCCTTATCTACCCCTCCTCAATATTAAAGGTGCATTAAGGAAGGTCCAATTAAAAAAATTACTAGAAACTAAATGACTCTTAAAATTTTGATTCTTTCTTCACAAATAACATTTTAGATTTAAATTTAGATGAAAAAAATTTATATTTTAGAGTAACTTTAGTTTAAGTTATAGTTTTAAAATTTAGTTAAGAAACACCTTAATTTTTTTAAAAAAATAAGTAATGCTATACATCCGACTTATATTTAAACGTATTTTAAAACTTGTATTGTGTTAATTTAATTTAACTTATATAATAAATTATAATCAATGTGTATTTATTTATCAATTGACATATTATAAATAGAAATAATTGTATATGCTGGAATCTACAGGTAGGATCCGGGGATCGCAAATCGAATGATTGTAGGGCCAACAACCTGCAAAAAGAGGAAACAAGATCAATCTCTTTGGGACAATGGGATGGTGCCAGCCAAATAAACTCTAACGTTCAAGTTAGAGATGAAGTTTGAGCGGAAATAGAACAGTAAATAAGGCATAACCTGATAGCAATTATGGTCGAGCGTAGCTGAGTGATCGAGCGTATAGCGGTAACGCTTACTGGTTGAGATGAGAACCTGGACCTGGCCTGCTGGGCAACACCGTTGTCGAATGGTAGCTAGATTACTTGAGAGCAAAGTGTTAGTCTTTTAGTATAATTCGCGTGACCTTGTTTATGAAGCCCTAGGTCTATATTTATAGGGTGAAGGTAACGATCGTTGAAGTCAGTCGAGAGGATCATGCTCCGAGATACTAGGGATCCCTATTATCTCGGAGCTGGTGGGATGAGATAGAGCCTTGTTTGACTGGGTCAGTGGCTTGACCGGTAAACCTTGATTGAGTCACTATTGACTTGGTCGACCAGTTAAATGGATGATGGACTCTCTAGTCCATTGAGCCTGTTTTAGGCTATATTTTACTCATTTTGGGCTAGTCTTCGGGTCTAAACCTTTTGGGCTATTTTTGACCACTACAGTTTGCGCCATACTCTCTTAGTTTTTTCCCAAAGCTCAGAGAGTAGAATGAAAGAGCTCGTACATGATCGAAAGTGTCGACTTAATTCTCTCATATAGTATAGTGTTCATTCACACGAGGTGAAAAGAGAGAGATCGACAATGTGTCGTCGTAATTTACCACACGAGGTGATGTTAATCACGTAAGGTGATGAAAAGGGATCGACATGTGTCGATCGTAAATTATCACACAAGGTGGTGTTAATCACACAAGGTGATGAAAGGGATCGACATGTGTCGATCGCGTATTATCGCACAAGGTAATGAAGAGATCTACATGTATCGATTATAAATTATCATACAAGATGATATTAATCACACAAGGTGATGAAAGGGATCAACATGTATTGATCGTAAATTATTACACAAGGTGTAAATTATCACACAAGGTGATGAAAAGGATCGACATGTGTGATGTGCCGATCGTAAATTATCACACAATGTTATATTTTAGAGTAACTTTAGTTTAAGTTATAGTTTTAAATTTTAGTTAAGAAACACCTTATTTTTTTTAAAAAAAAAATAAGTAATGCTATACATACGACTCATATTTAAACTTATTTTAAAACTTGTAATGTGTTAATTTAATTTAATTTATATAATAAATTATAATTAATGTATATTTATTTATCAATTAACATATTATAAATAGAAATAATTGTAGATGCTGGAATCTACAAATAAGATCCGGGGATCGCAGATCGAATGATTGTACTGGCCAACAACCTACAAAAAGAGTAAACAAGGTCGATCTCTTTGGGATATCGGGGTGGTGCCAGGCAAATAGACTTTGACGTTCAAGTCAGGTATGAAGTTTGAGCGGAAATAGAATAGTAAATAAGGTATAACCTGATAGCTATTATAGTCGAGCGTAGCTAAGTGATCGAGCGTATAGCGGTAACGCTTACTGGTCGATATGAGAACCTGGACTTGACCTCGACTACGTCGAGTGGAGGCTGGGCAACAACATTGTTGAATGGTAGCTAGATTACTTGAGAGTAAAGTGATAGCCTTTTAGTGTAATTCGCGTGACCTCGTTTATGAAGCCTTATGTCTATATTTATAGGGTGAAGGTAACGACCGTTGAAGCCAGTCAAGAGGATCGTGCTTCTAGATACTAGGGATCCCTATTATCTCGGAGCTGGTGGGATGAAATAGGGCCTTGTTTGACTGGGTCAGTGACTTGACTGGTAAACCTTGACTGTGTCACTATTGACTTGGTCAACCAGTTAAATGGATGATGGACTCTCTAGTCCATTGAGCCTGTTTTGGGCTATATTTTAGTCATTTTGGGCCAGTCTTCGGGTCTAAACCTTTTGAGTTATTTTTGACCACTACAGTTTGCTTCATACTCTCTTAACTTTTTCCCAAATCTCAGATGGTATAATGAAAGAGCTCGTACATGATCAAAAATGTCGACTGAATTTTCTCATATAGTATAGTGTTCATTCACACGATGTGAGAAGAGAGAGATCGACAATTTGTCGATCGTAATTTACCATACAAGGTGATGTTAATCACGCAAGGTGATGAAAAGGGATTGACATGTGTCGATCGTAAATTATCACACAAGGTGATGTTAATCACATAAGGTGATGAAAGGGATCGACATGTGTCGATCGCGTATTAATACACAAGGTGATGTTAATCACACAAGGTGATGAAAGGGATCAATATGTATCGATTATAAATTATCATATAAGGTGATGTTAATCATACAAGGTGATGAAAGGGATAGACATGTGTCGATCGTAAATTATCTCACAAGGTGATGTTAAAGATGTGTCGATCATGTCCTTGATGTTTTGTATGCCCGAGGTACTAAATTAGGGTGACGTGTTGCATTAAATGAGGCGGGCATTTCGAGTTTTGAGCGAGAGTGGACGTTTGAGGTGTTTAGAAGTCTTTTCGTTTTCTTTGCCCGAGAAGTGTGCTTACCAGTGGTTATGTGCCACGTGTCAATCATGCAGGTGGTCATTAGAGTCCTTTATAAGACTTTTGTTGACTTCTTCTCTCTCCACTTTTTATTTTTCTATAAAATTTTATTTTTCCAGTAGAGCAAGAAGTTTACCAGAGCAAGAAAATATTCTTTCCAGACGATCTTTGCAGGATTCCAGTGTGTTTTTCTTTGATTTCTTGCCGAAATCTTTAAGGTATGGTCTTCTTGAGCATTTTCCCTGATTTTTGGACAGATTTTAGGCTTTTTCTGCTTTCAAATTTGAAAGTATGTAACTGCTTAAGTTTTTCCAAGCTTTGTTCTTGATTCTATTTTTCGAATAATAAGAAAAACTACCTCTAGATCTTGCGAGGACCTTTTTTTAGGAGAAAACTTATTTGTGTTCCCATGCTAGGGCGTAGAGAACGATGTCAAGTGTAGGTTATATAGTGTCGACCAATAGGCTTATAGTATAGTTGAGGCCTAACTGTTAATAGTTTAGCTATTTAGACCTAGCTTTTTTAAGTATACAGACTCGATCTCTCTGACTAAGATTTTCTTTTACTCGACAGTGTTTGGAGCCATGTCGAGCCCAGACAAGGATTCATTAATGAGGGAGATCAAGGCCTATATGGGGTCGCCCTTGTCAAGTGGAGAGTCGACGGATAGTAAGCCACGTCCACTGTCGGTTGTAACTGCTATGGGGTTTGTTGAACAGAGGGCCACCGAAGATTAACCTGAGATCTGGGGGTTGGAGTCCGGTGTGACTAGGGTTCTGGATGAGGTCAGGTCGACCGACCAAGTGATCGATGTTATGGCATCGAAGTCGAAAGCTCTTGGCTTTTTATTGGTTAATCCGGCCTTCAAACTTACTAAATCTGAACTTCTAAGGATCAGATTTCAGTACAAGATTCCGGAGTCTATCGAGCTTAGGCTGTCGTGCTCATTTGAATGGCCAGATTAGGATATTGCATGATGGACTTGTTTCTACAAGCTACCTTTTCGACATGGCTTGAGGTTCCCAGTGCCATTCTTGAGCCGTTAACTACTGCGTCGGGTCAGTTAATGCTAAACAGATGGAGACTTTTGTTGTTGGTCGAGGTTTTTCATGAGAAGAAAGGACTTCCATGCACGCTAGGGAATTTGTTATATTGTTACTACCTGAAAGAACACGAAAATCATCATGGTCGATATGTCATGTCTGCTCGACCCCATCGCCCTCATCTGATCACCGATCTCACGAAAAACGATCATGATGGAAAGATAGATACTTCTTGGCGAGGGGCTAACTCATGATTGGTCCGTTCGATGATGGGACGCACATTCGTTCAACATGGAAGATCCCTGGTGGGGTTCGAATTAACTCCATTAATTGCATATAGCTATTTTAGGCTTTATAAACTTGTCGTTTGTCTTTTGCAGAGTGTGTGACTCATTCTCAAACTATCAAAGGCCGGTGTAACGAGGAGCGTATGAAGTTAATTCATTCGTTCGACCCAGCCGAGCGCAGTTGGAGGAGTTTTCTGAGTGAGGAGAGCCTGAGGCCTAGCCAACTGTGGAGTCGAGTGTTGATCAATATCGAAAGTACACCCTTTCCTAGGTTTAGGGATTTAACAGCTTATGCTTGGGTTCGACACGACTTTAAATTGCTTTGTGGAACCCAATTTCTTACTCCAATTTCTGAAGTCGAGCGAAAATTCACTTCAGATTCAATGTCAAACTTGAAGGTTGTTGGGATTTATGCCCTAAAACTTATAATTGTAAATAATTAAAGATAATAATAAGAATTATTCAGATTATCATTCAAGTTTATAAATGTTTTATATTCAGTAATACATTCGTATTGTGCAAGAACATCCTAGATTGCAAGATGTAATCTCATAATGAGTATATGATGGTCATATACATAGAGGATTCATTTTGAGACGTGCAATCTAAAGAGTCCGTAGAGAGCGAACAAAGCTGGGTACTTTGTTTGTGATTAATCTACTTCTACGGTCCATTCTGTAAAGTACGGTGGTCTTATCTTAGACCGCTCATGTAGTTAACATGAGAATAGAGGCACCTTATATGATGAGATCATATAGGACTGGGCCACGATTTATATGATTCTCTCACCAATATCCGTTAGTAGATGAGATTCATATATAATCGATAAACGATGGCTATTTATAGGTGATCTTAATTCTGAGTGTCTTATCGACTCCTTCAGGTTGGATCGTGGCTTTTGATTTACCATGAGTGAGGTTGATGTGAATCTCGACCAATACCTCAGTATCTTGGAGTTGTGATTTGGCTTGTGGCTGGGAAAGTTTGAACACAATAGTAGAATCCATTCCTTTTTTATTGAAGTAGATGAGTAGTTCCCTTAAGGGTTGATTCGGGGCTTGAACGATTATGAGCGCTCTCCTTCTTCCGTAAGGAAGACAGGATTTAATTGTTCATTAGACAATTAATGGTACTTAAAGGAAAATATATTTCTAGAGGGGTATAACGGACTTTATGACCCAGCTCTAGTTATGAACTATTTATGGAGAATCACACTATATGCAATTAGCTATATCAATGGATGCTGAGACTTTAAATTGTATAAACACGTCTACAATTCTGAGAGTGCAGCCTCGGGTTTTTAGTGGAATAACTCCGAGGTTAATAATCATGAAATATTAATTAAAGAGTTTTAATTAATATTACTAAGTATTATTGGAGCTCAAAACTGTGGGTCCATTAGGTCCCCTTGCTAGCCCTTATGGTTGTTGGTAACGAGGGTCACGGTAGATTAATTGGAGGGTCCAATTAATAGTGTTACAAAAATAATACGATTTAAATAAAAGAGAATAATTATATAATGTGATTATTTAATTAATTAAATATTTAATAAAATAATAGAAATTAATAATTATGAATTATTAATTCTATTTATTAAATAATGACTAGGACAAAAGAATTAAAATAATTAAATTATTTTAATAGTCCAAAAGGTCACAGGTTCAAGTCTTTAGGGAGACTAAAAATAAATAGGATTTAGAATCCTATTTTGACTTGGTCAAACTAAAACCCTAAAGGACTACTATATAAGTGTTATATAGCTAGAAAAAACCTAACCTAACACACAAGTGAAAAAGAAACAGAATTCGGCCACCAAAGAGAGAAGAAAAGAGAAAAAAAAAAAAATTCGGACTCTCCCCTCTTTTGCAGGATTCGACCGGTGTTCTTTTCACGTGACCTCCATCTCTTATCGTGATGTGCCCACACACACGTTGTCAGATCGCGGGTCATAGCTCGGAAGATCTGGTGGTAGATCGAAGAATCAGAAAAAAGAAAATCAAGAAAAAGGCATGTAGTTTCTAAGGTCTTTTTCTGCGTATATACAGGAACTCGTTCCTGATTGAAAAAGGTTTTCAATATAAGAAAAATTTTGAAACCCAATTTCGCATGTTATACGATAATCAAAATCTTTTCTAAAACTCCCTTCAAAGGTCACCATCCCTACTGCAGAGAAGGTACTGAGGAAGCAGCGAGAAAAAGCAGTGGCCTCGGCTCAGAAGCGGAAGCAGCCGAGTGTGGTGAGTATTTTTTCTTCTCCGCAAGTGTCGACCTCGAGCCTCACTCTTGATCAGGATCTTGACGTCACCATCTCCTTCCCTACTGGGATTTCAACCATCGAGGACTCAAACTCACTGATTGACAGTGTCAATCAGTTTCTCTTTCTGAAAGTTGCAGATAGGTTGAAGGAGATGGGTGTGTTGAAATCGATCGACTAGGGACTCTCCAGCACTTTTCATGTAAGTATTTGTGTGCTCTCTACTTCAAGCCTTTTTATTTTGCTCGGCTAACTCTTTTTTGTTTGATGTGTAGGCTCTCGAAGCTCAAATCCATCTGAAAAGGAAATTCACATCGGCTGCTTGACGAATGAGGGAGTTTAAAGAGTCGAACAATATTTTAAAGAATGATAATGACTATTTGAAGCTTGCAGAGCTTAAAAAGAAAAAGGTCGAGCATGAGAATCAAGCGATGCTAGAGGAGTTAGAGAAGAAGGTGGTCGAGCTGATGGTAAATGAAGATCGACTTCGGACGGAGCATAAGGTTGAAATGGACAACTCAGTCGAGGAGGTGGGTGCCTTGATGGAGAAGGTTAAGACCATAGCTGGTGATGCTGTCGTCAAGACCAAAGCCGAGTTGATAAAAGAATATATGGAAGGAAAGGTCGACCATTGGCGACCAGAGGAAGCAATTGCTGTGTGGGAGGAGCTCAAGGCGTTGGTAGCTACGAAGGAAGCGGTGGTCAAGGCCTTAGTCGGAGATGGTGCTTTGGTGTCGTCGCCTATCGATGATGCGATAAATGACTAAGCGAAAACGAGTCAAGGCGAGAGAAGGGTGGGTGAATCAACAAGAATGATAATTCATTTTTTTTTTGTAATACTTTATTTTTGGCTAAGTGCAGGATGTGTCGAACTAGGTCTTCATGCCCTTTATATTTTTATTTTGGGCCGAGAATTGCCTGTTGAACTAGGTCTTCATGCCCCTTATTTGCTTTCATACTTTGGGTCGAGAATTGTCCTATAGGACTTAATTTTTTTGCCTTTTATTTTAACTTATACTTTTGTCAAGTAAACGCTTATCGAACAGATTCTAATTATATTTTGAACTCAAATTTTGAACAAGTCACAACTCATTGTATATGTCAATAGGAATCAGTCAAGTGCCTTAAGTAGTTTTTGTTAAGTGCAACAGTATCGCCAATACTTTAAACAAGTTAAAATTTGGAACCAAGTAATTTTTGTCGAACGAAAAAATGTCGAACGCAATATATGGCAATTTTGAAGGTTTGATAAAATAGTAGCACAAACATATTTGTCGAAAGCAAATACTTGAACAAATATTTGTATTATTGACGTTAGTGTAGATATACGTTGAACGTGATTGATAGCCCAATGTTGTACAAATTTGATTGACACAAGTGTAGAGCCGATTAGACAAGTTCATGTGTCTTTAAATATGCTTTTGATCCGAACATTTTGATTGACTTGCCAAGTCAAATATGTACTTGTAATATGCTATCGAGTCCATTTCAATCGAGTCATTTTGATTGACTTGTTGAGTCGAATTTGTAGTTGTTATGGCTGTTGTCCCCAGTTTTCAAGTCTATGATTTACTTATGGATTTGCAGACTGTTGTCGAGCTCTAATGACTTTTGGTATGATTGTGTGTAGAGAAATTTTTTTTACTGTTGAGCATGTGATGGTCGAGCCCATTTAGCTCGTCTTGAGTGAAGGATTGCTGTAGAGACTTCGATCTGTTGATACAGGTTAGATCCGCCGTTGACTGTTGTAGCCAACGTCCCTCTAACACTCAAGTTAGTAAAATTTTAAAATAAAAAACAAGGAGAGAGGGAAGGGTTTAGAAATTGTACTGTTTTAGATGTATAACATTCCAGTTGTTGTTAATCTCACATTTGTCAATGTCGCACAGTTTGTACGCCCCTTGTCCGACTACTTTCCTGATCTAGTAGGGTCTTTCCCATGTCGGGCCAAGTTTGCCTGCGACTTGTTCTTTGGTGTTTTGGAAAACTTAACGTACGACCCAATCTCCTTCCTTGAATGCTCGGATGTGTACATTCTTGTTGTAATGTCGAGAGACCATCTGTTAATAGCTAGCTAACCGGATGGATGTTTGGTCTTGACGTTCATCGAGCGTGTCGAGCTTGCATGAGAGTGCATATAAGTTTAAAGCCTCTGTAGTGTGTTCATATCTTGCAGTGTGAAGCTTGACTTCGACTGGTAGGAAGGCTTTGACTCCATATATGAGGGAGAATGAGGTTTGTCCAGTCGACACTCGAGGAGTGGTTCTGTATGACCAGAGGACTTCAGTAAGCATGTCAACCCAGTGTCTTTTTACTGCTTCAAGCTTTTTCTTGAGTGTCCTTACAATTGTCTTATTGGTCGACTCCACCTGTCTATTCGACTGTGGATAACGAGGTGTTGAAAAACTTAGCTTAATCTTATATTTCTTGTAGAAATCCTGGAAGTCAAACGAAATGAATTGTGAACCGTTGTCGGTGACTTTTCCTTCGGCATGTCAAATTTACAGATAATATTTTTCCAGATAAGTTCTTCACTTCGAAGTCTCAGATCCTTTAATAGGCCTCGGCTTCAACCCACTTGCTGAAGTAATCTGTAAGAACGAGCATGTAGACCTTCCCTACTGCTGCGTTCGACATTTTGCCAACGATATCCATCTTTCATTTCATGAAGAGCCATGGTGATGTCACGAAGTTTAGTCGATCTGGAGGTTGGTGCGAAACTTGTGCGAATCCATGGCATTTGTCCCATTTCCTGACATAATTTGTTGAGTCGGCCTTCATTGTCGGCCAATAATATCCTGCTGTAAGGGCTCAACATGCGAGGCTTCTGGCTCCGAAATGATTTTCACAGTCACCCTCGTGGATTTCCTTAAGCACAGGGTTTGCTTCTGTCGAATCAACACATCGTAGATATGGTCTAGATAATGACCTTTTGTAAAGTTTCCCTTCGATAATGCTAAAGCGAGCTTTGGCTCTGAGTTTGCGAGCTTCGTTACGGTCGACAAGGAATACGTCGTTGATGAGATAGTCCATTAATGGAGTCATCTAAGTTTTGTCGATGTCGATTGGAATGATTTCTTCTTTATTAGCCCAGATAGCTGGCCATTGCAGATAGACTCCTGGTATAGTCTTGGGCTCGACTGTCTGAATAGCTGAGCCAAGATTCGCCAAGACGTCGGCGTGCGTGTTCTCTGATCTAGATATCTGTTTGAGTTCGAAGTGTTCGAATGTCGAACGGAGTTGTGTGGCTATAGCCAAATATGCAATCATCTTTAAGTCTTTGGCTTAGTATGATTTGTCTTGCTGTCGTGTTATCAATTGGGAGTCGGACTTCACTTTAATTCGTTTGATATTCATACTTTTGGTGAGTGTGAACTCGACTAAGAGTGCTTCATACTCGACTTCATTTTTTATCGTTTTGAAGCCACACCTGATCGACTGGTCGATGATGTCATTCTCAGGTGACTGAAATACTAAGTCTAGTCCGCTTCCTTTAGAATTGCTTGACCCGTCGACTGAAAGGGTCCAAGTAGTTGTCGATCCCTCTATCAGGTAGAGTAATTCTTCTTCAGCTTGTGGATGAGTACTCGGAGTGAAGTGGACGACAAAATCTACTAAGACTTGGGACTTGATGGCGGTCCGAGGTTGATAGGTTATGTCGTGCTCACTGAGTTCTACTGCCCACTTGGTTAGTCGACCAGAGAGCTCGAGTTTATAGAGTATGTTCTTCAATGGAAATATCGTGAGCATTACAATGAGATGACATTAGAAATATGGTCGAAACTTCTGGGCGGCTGAGGTAAGTGTTAGAGCTAACTTCTCTAATTGATTGTACCGCTTTTCAGTGTTGAGTAGAGATTTGCTAGTGTAGTACACTGGGAGCTGTTTTTGCTCGACCTTCCTGATCATTACTGCATTGACAACTATTTCTTATACTGCCAGATAGATGTAGATGCGTTTCTCCGTTGGTTGGTTTAGACGGCAATTGTGGGCTCGACAGATAGGTCTTCAGCTGTTGTAGAGTAGTTTCACATTTTTTTCTTCCACTTGAAGTTTTTATTCTTCTTTAGTGTGTTAAAGAAAGGTTAGCATCTTTCTGAGGATTTGGAGATGAAACGGTTGAGCGCAGTTATCCGACCAGTAAGTTTTTAGACTTCTTTAACTGATCGATAGGAAGGGATCCTCATGATCGATTGGATTTGATTTGGGTTGGCTTCGATACCTTGATGTGTGACGAGATAGCTTAAGAATTTCCCTGACGACATTCCGAATGAACATTTGGAAGGGTAAAGCTCCATTTCATATTTTCGGAGTATGTCGAATGACTGTTGTATGTGTTTCAGGTATCACTCGGCTTAGAGAGATTTGACGAGCATGTCGTCGATATAAACTTTCATTGTCGAGCCCCGCCTCTCCTTGAATATCTTATTGACAAGCCACTTTGTAGCAGAAGATGCCACGCTTAGTGACGAAGACAGTCTTTTCTTAGTCGTTCGGGTACATCAAGATCTGAATATACCCCGAGAAGGCATCTATGAAGCTGAGCAGCTCGTGCCTTACTGTTGCATTTACCAATATTTCGATGTACGGTAAAGGAAATGAATCCTTAGGAACACGCCTTGTTGAGATCTGTGAAGTCGATGCAGACCCTTCATTTTTCTTTTTTCTTCCTCACGACTACGACGTTTGCTAGTCAGTCGGGGTAGTAAACCTCTCTGATAGAACCGATGTTGATCAATTTTGTATTTTCTCATTGATCACGTTTCGCTCGGGGGCGAATTTCCTTTGCTTTTGTCTGACTGGCTTAATGCCGGGGTTGATCTGGAGCTCAAGAACCTTGACATTTGGGTTGATGCCTGTCATGTCAACATGTGACCATACGAAGCAATCATAATGTTAAGCCAAAAATTTGACTAGTCAAGCTCTAATTTCTAGTTTGAGGAGTGACCCGATCTGGACTTTATGCTCGGGGTAATCTGGGTGGATTTGTACTTCATCAGCTCTTACATTTCTGGACTATGTTGTTCGAGCCCAAAGGTCGACTATTGTAATTGCTATAATGTCAATGGCTTGTTCTTTAAGGTGTGTGTGTAACACTCTCTCGAAACTCGTTGTTCTCCTCGGATTTCTTATGACCCCACTTGGTTGGGAAACGAAGTGTTTGATTGTATGTCGAGGGTATAGCTATCATGTCGTGTATTCACGGTCGAACGTTGCACTATGTCTAACTCATCGATCTGCATTTTTTATAAAACTTCGAGGAACAATACGTTGGTAAAGCTTCCGTTATCTACCAAGATATGCTTTATCAAGTAGTTAGCCATATGCAAAGAGATGACGAGTGCGTCGTGATGAGGGTTGAGCAGTTATGTATGCTCGTTATTGTTGAAGCTGATGGTTTGATTGAACACGGGGTCATCTAGTCTCTTAGAGCGAACTTCAGGGTTGCCTACTTGTCGAGTGTGACATTTGGCTGCCGAGTGAGAGACTTCGCTGATCTCCGAACCTCCGGTGATGGCATTCATGATTCTCTCGTGTCGAGGGGTTCTAGTGGCGATGTGTTATGCTCGTGTTGACGCTCGTCATGTTGAGCCAGTGTATTTTTACCTTTATCTGTAAGGTATTCTTTCAAATTCCCCCTTTTCAGAAGCTCGACCACTTCGAATTTGAGAGCAATGTAATCCTAGGTTCGGTGGTCGTTATCCCCGTGGAAGTCACAACATTTTGTTACTTAGGTTTTTTATCATCGTGACGACTTCGCCAGGTGTAATGCTCAAGTTGTATTCTAGAACTCTAGTTCTCGGTTTCTCTAGTTGTTGAGGTTGTCTGTCGTGTGGGGCACGGTTGTCGCGTGATCTTTCGTTCCTACGACCTCTTGTTGGATAAGGCTCTGGTATGCGCTCTGCTGACCTGCGTTCGACACGACAATTGCGTCGGTCGTCATTTCTGTTGTGTTTTGACTGAAGTGTAATTGGCTTCGTCTTCCTCTTACTTGATTTGAGCCCACGCCTTGGTGAGGACGTCTTCCATCAGTCTTGCAAGGATATTTCGTCAGCTCTTTGTAGAGGTCAAAGAAGTCCTTTCCTAAAAGTGGAAATGGATGTGGTCTGATTGCAGTGAGGAATCAACATTTTCTCTTTGTTGAATCGACCGACGAAGTCATATAGCAGTTCTCCTCGACGTTGATTGATTGTGTATAGATCATTTGATTGCTTTTCCAGCTTACGATTGCTTGCAGATTGCTTGACAAAGGTGTCGTTGAGCTAAGCAAAGAAGGATATCGAGTTGTTAGGTAGAATAGTATATCACTGTAGAGCTGATCCAACAAGGCTCGACCCGAATCCCTTGCACATGCAAGATTCGCGTTGATCCCTAAGTATTGCTGCCATGAACATACGTAGTTGATATTAAGTAATATAGTCTTTAGGATCTGTCGTGCCGTCGTAGTGTTTCATGTTGGGGAAGCTAAACTTCCTCGACATCTCCACGAGCGCAATGGCATCGACAAATGACGAGTCGGCAAAATTGTTAATGACACTTTTTTTATCGGGGCCAGCATTCTAGAAATGCGTTGAATTAAAAGCCTCTATTTCTGCAAACCTACAGGTTAATTCAGGGTCAGATAGAGTAGAGGTCGTGCCTACCATACTTGTCGACTAAGGAATCGGTAAGAGCGTGTTGAGTATCCATCATGGTTGGTGTCGACTGTAGAACTGCTTCCGTATTTGTTGGTTGGACCAGAGTTGGCTTGTGTGGCGTTGGGTTTGCAGCTAGTGCTACAGTCGACTCCATTGGAAGCTGCCTAACTGGACTGATCGTCGCTGGTTGTAGTGCTTGGTCGCCTTTAGGAATCACTGGGTTCGGATCGCCTACGGTAGATCCAACCTCGAAGATTGAGTATCGAGCACTTGAAGTTAGTGTCGCTTGGGGTCGTTTATTCCTAGAGCAGATGTCAGATTGGCATTGATTTCATACCGGACTTGCCCGAACCAGGGCAGTGGTGTGGTAATCATTGTCAGTGACTCGACTTTAGTCTGTAGCTCCTTGTTCTTAACACGCACGTCCTTGTTTTATGCCTCTAATATCTGGAGGTGTTCGGAGTTCTCATTCATTTGGGCTACGAGCAATGTGAGTTAAGCCAAAAGAGTTGCGGATTTGATTCTTCGGCCATATTGGTTGAACGTCGATTGGAATTGTGCTATTCTGATGCTGTCAGCCCCACCAAATTATAGATACTGAAATCTACATGTAGGATCCGGGGATCGTGGGTCGAATGACTGTAGGGCCAATAACATGCAAAAAGAGTAAACAGTTCTTTAGGATACCGAGGTGGTGCCAACCAAATAGACTCCAATGCTCAAGTTAGAGGATGAAGTCAAGCGGAAATAAGACAGTAAATAAGGTATAACCTAATAGCTATTATGGTCGAGCATAGCTGAGTGGTCAAGCGTATAACGGTAACGCTTATTGGTCGAAATGAGAACCTGGACCTGGCCTCGACTACGTTGAATGGAGGCTGGGCAACACCATTGTCAAATGGTAGCTAGATTACTTAAGAGTAAAGTGATAGCCGTTTAGTGTAATTCGCATGACCTCATTTATGAAGCCTAAGGTCTATATTTATAGGGTAAAGGTAACGACTGTTGAAGCAGGTCGAGAGGATCGTGTTCTGAGATACTAGGGATCCGTATTATCTCGGAGCTGTTGGGATGAGATGAGGCCTTATTTGACTGGGTCAGTGACTTGACTGATAAGCCTTGACTGAGTCATTATTGACTTGGTTGACCAGTTAAATGAATGATGGACTCTCTAGTCCGTTGGGCCTGTTTTGGGCTGTATTTTACTTATTTTAGGTCAGTTTTCGGGTTCAAACCTTTTGGACTATTTTTGACCACTACAATAATACGAGCAGATCCCAACTCAGAAAAAGAGGAATTGCAACAAAAGAACAACCTGCAGACGTGGCCGAGCACTCTCTAGGATCCTCAATCCTGCGTACCGACACCTAGGGAGATTTTTCATGAAGTTAAAATAGACCAATTAAAGAAAGCAGGAAAATGGTATTCATTCCCAAGAAATTGATAACAGAACAATCAAAACAGGTAAAAAGAATGTTGTCCCAATAATCGCTTTATAGCTAAGAAAACCCATTAAATGCAGTTCGAGGATCCTAGTAAAACACACGAATTGAACTAGTAAGTTTTAGGGTTTGTTTGGTATTTATTAAAATATAGAGTTGAAATGTCTAATAAAAATACTCACTTATTGTGTATAAAAAAAATATGAATTTTTTATTAAAATTTAAGATTATAAGGTTGTTTTTGAAAAAAATAAAAAAGTTATTTTGTTTTAGAATTTCATTTATTTAAAACTTATTTACATGTTGTCACTTGTCAATTAAGTGGTTGCATTGCTGGGATCACGATGGAAGTAAAATCTTACCGTAGGTTGGCGTAGCACTGGATCCTCATGTTCGACACAGTGATTGAATTACCAGTGTCGCGTTATAAGACTAGATTATTCGCAGAAGACGCGACTTCGGAGACCAAATTTTGCACGACAATAGAAGAGGAGACTGGAGAAAGCGACGTTGTTTTTTTGGCGATGAAGAGATCGAAAGCAGCAGCTGCGGGGAAGATGAGAAGTGAAGCGAGCTCCAGCAGCAACAGTAATCGCGGTAGAGGAGAAACCGTCGTCGCCGATTGTGGTGTCTATCGAAGCCCGTGCGGTTACTGTAAATCTCCTGGTCGCCCCAGCATCTCTCACGGTCCGTACCCTACCTTCTTCGTTTGATGAATTTTTGTTCAGAGTTGAGAATTTTGGAATTTGATGCGTCCGATAATCGCTTTCGATTTTTTGTCCTGTGTAGATTTTCTTTCTAGAGCTGGAAAATTTGTATCTATCGGTGGATCAAGTGATCATTTTGTTGTAATTGTTAGAAATGTTGAATAAAGATTTTTTTTTTTTAATTATTTAAAATTTTTGTTATTGTTTCGTTTTTGCAGGTTTATTGGCATACAGTGTTACGGTTGATGACTACCAAGGTTGGTTGGTATACTTGATTTGAATCGAAAAGGTTCTGCCTTTGTGTTTTTTTTTTTTTTCGTGTTTGAATCATTTGAAGGCGAGTAATCTCAAATAACTTATGGTGCTTGCACAACGCCTAAGACTGATATAATTGTCAATGCGGGGGGGTTTATTGCTCTTTGATGATTTTGAATTGCTTAGTGAGGATTATGTTCTTGTTGCTAAACAGTTTTTCCTTAGAAAATGAATATGTAATGGAAGCCATCATTTGCCATCGCAGTGGTAGTCTAATTCGTGATGCTTTATAACGTATCCCAACTAGAGTGAAGATGTTAGCATTTGTGTTTCCAGCAGTGTGGAATTTGTTCATTGTAAGTAGGCAATTGAGTAATACTGATGAGCTTACGATAGTAGAGAGTAACCCTCACTCTGTGTGTGGTCACTTTTATTTTAAGTTACTAAACTGCTCTGATATATTTATATTTTTTTAAAAAAAAAAATTAGTTTGATGTTCCTTGTACTGGTTAAAAGTATCATCTCAATTGCCTTGTTCTTATTCTAAAGCTCCTTTGGCAGATCTTCTTGATCGGGGTTGGAGGAGGTCTGGTTCTTTCCTCTACAAACCTGACATGGAAAGGACATGTTGCCCATCTTATACTATTCGCTTGAGGGCATGTGATTTCATTCCTTCTAAAGAGCAACTTCGAGTTTTTAGACGATTGCAAAGGTAAGTTAGCATACATTCTTTCATTATCGTAGTTCTATTTGTAACCGCATCACCGTTCTTGTCTATTAGACTTCTAAAGAGATTCCATAATATATCATGCTTTGGTTGAGGATGTCATCTTGGCTTCCATATAAGGCTCTCACATAATTTGATCTTCCTAACCATGGTGCATCACAAATGCTATAACGAGACCAAACAGGTATTTTGGCATTTGTTAGAGGTTCTAACCTAGGAATTTCTTTTTTCTAGAAGATGGTATGGGCTTAATGGTACTACATATATTTTTTATTTCTTTGTTTACCAACATATGAAGAATTTCCATTTCAAAAAAATAAAATAAAAAACATATGACAGATGAAGAATTCTAGAAATACGAAAGTGTGGATTATTTTTCTCATCTTTATTACGAGTATATTGATGCTGCCACCTTCATTGTTTGTATGTTTATTTGTTTGGTATTGCTAAAACATTCTTGTGTTCTAGCCAAACGTACCCCTTTAGGAAGTTAGATTGATATTAATTGATCCATACTTTGAAACGTTGTAATAAATAAAGAAATCTCCTTATTCGTTACTGACAATGTAACATACCTAGGTTTTTAGATGGCACTTTGGATGTGAAGAAACCGATGCAGTTTGTAGGGGACCCAAGTACTTCTAAGGGTGCATGCAGCTGTGCCAGCAATAAAGTTTCAAGCTCAGCAGAAAAACAATTGTTGCCTTGTTACAATGACAAGAAGAATAAGGCAGAGCAAATTCTGCATTATTTGTCTGACCAAATTGACAATGCAGTGAATACATGTGTTGAAACTGGTGAATTTCCTTCCGGTATTCAACTTCCGAAAGCTTCTGTTAAAAAAGTTTCACAGGCAAAAAGGAAGCTACTAGTTGAAGGAATTGAAAATCTCATATATACCAGCAACATTGCATTCCAAATAGCAGCCACTTTGAGGCGGACACAATTACCTGAGAAAGATGTTCAGCATATAAGAGTATTGGGACAAAGCACAAAAGATAGTGGTCCATCTCCCACAATTATAGCAGAAAAGTTAGCTAGTTCTTTGAATCAGCTGTCTGAAACTTCGGGTCTTTCTATCAAGGCTTGCAATGGGCACCTTAATTTTTATTCTGCTGCAAAGCAAGATTCTTTTGATGAAGATGTTCAAATTGTTACAGCTTCTAAAGAATCTGGCAAAGGGTGTGACAGTAAAAGCTGTTTGAAGAAGAGCTCTGAACATCCTCAGGGTAAAGAGCACAGAATCCAAATCCGTTTGAAAAGATCCAGTTTTGATCCGCAGGAGTTTGCATTGTATAGACAATATCAAATTAAAGTGCACAAGGAGAAACCGGATACGGTGACTGAGAATTCATATAAGAGGTTTCTGGTTGAGACTCCCTTAGTATATGTTCCACCATCTGGTGATGGTACAGTTCCTCTTTGTGGATTTGGCTCTTTCCATCAGCAATATTTGATTGATGATAAGCTAGTTGCAGTTGGTGTGATAGACATTCTCCCTAGATGTTTGTCAAGTAAATATTTATTCTGGGATCCAGATTATGCCTTTCTATCACTAGGCAAATATTCAGCTCTCCAAGAGATTGGCTGGGTGAAAGAGAATCAAGCTCATTGTCCAAGTCTTCAATATTATTATCTTGGCTATTACATTCACTCCTGCAGCAAGATGAGATACAAAGCAGCATATCGCCCATCAGAGCTTCTCTGTCCTCTTCGATACCAGTAAGTTCTTTTGCATCTAGCGACCGAGTAGGGAATGCTTGAAAATGAGAACATAGGTCCTTAGGAGTGATAATTGAGCTGAACCTCAATTGCTCTAGCTCAATAATCAGAGGAAGATATTATAGCTAACACATGCATCATGCATGACTTTTGGAGGATTTGGGAATTTGATTAAATGTTAACCCTTTGTTAGATATCTGTCTTATTCTTTATTAAAAGATACTCTACTCTAGTGGGCTAAAAATGAAGGTGGGTCTGCTTGAAAACAAATCACTCTCACTCGGAAAAAGAAAATGAAGGAAGGAGGTTCTTGGTTTCGGATACAGTCTAGTTCACATGGTCACTATGTCTTTGAGCTTCAGTTGTTTGGTCCTGTTTCCTTGATATTTTTCCCTTGATGCAGTAAAGAGAGGGGCCTTTTACGTATTAGATGAAATCTCTAATTATATATCAAGTATCAACTCTTCATTTATTCCTTTTCACATTTTAAGTCTGACAAGAAGGACTAATTTTTTCAGGTGGGTTCCATATGATAACGCAAGGCCTTTGCTTGATAGAAGATCATATGTTGTTTTATCAGATTTTGCCAGCTTACAAAATGGGGAGTCCTCACTGCCTCAAGTTTCTGAAAGTGACACAGGATTGGAACCTGATGACAATGTCCAAGATGACTCGAATGATGTTCTTATGGATTACGATGAAGAAATGATTGAGCCAGAATTTGAGAACTTTGATGATAAACCAGAATCAGAAACAAGTGGTCTGACATCTAAGCAAGCAGAAGATGGTGATATCACTAAAATTCTAATTGGAGGAAAGGAATCTCGAGTGAGATACAAGGTAAAAACATTGAAGGCACGCTTCGTGTCCTGTATTAGAGGATGGTATTGTTTTAGATGATACAATACCTCTGCTTGGTGTGTGTTTTGCATTGCACTATACAGTTTAATTGGATAGTACATTGTCATAGCACTATTTTATGAAAAGAGGGGAGGTGGGTTATGCTGCATTCTATCTTAAAATTTAACAGAACAAAATAAATAAAATATTAACCATAACTCTTTTTCTTTTTAAAAAAAGATATGTAAAAATAGATCGAGGAGGCAACAGTCTCCTTCCTTCAACAACTGGGAGGAGGCATATTAGAACTTTGGGAGGAGGTTGCTGGCCTCTACCCTTCAGCTTAGTAGGAGGTTGCAACTCCTCCCTTTTAACTAGGAGGAGGCCTAGTTGGGAGGGGTCCAGCAATCTTCTCCATTTGTATAAGGTGTTTTTTTTTTTTTTTTATTGTGTATTTTATTAAATTAAATATTATCTTAAATATTTTGAAAAATAATAATATTTTTTAAAAATATTTGATAAAATTATTATACAATAAAGTAATTGACATGATATTACTTATATCAATGCACTGTAAAAGGTAATACAAAATGCATGATTGTATCAATAATAATACAACTCGGTAGCAAAGCATACATTATTTTCAGTTTGACATCCATACAACATTCAATTTTGTTTTACTTTTTATCTGATTTGTTTGAGTGATTAAATTTATGATAAATGTCATTACAAATGGTGAAGGATATACAAAGAGCATTTGTTGCGACAGAAAGGAGTTCATTGGAATCCCAGCTGCTTAGATACCTGAGAGTCGTGGGTCCGGAGCTGTCCAAGCGAATGGTTTATTCTCTTGGGTAAAATTCCATTCTGTTTACAGGGACATACAAACATAGCATATTATTATTCACAATTTTTCTTATATGGAAAAAAAAAAATTGTACATTGTGAAATTTTATTTATTTCTTGGATTAAAAGAATTGCTTTGCTTTTAATTACAGTACATGTTTATATTTCAACTAGTAGTATTTATGAATGCTGTTGGCCTATAGTTTTCAAATGAAAAAGAAGTGAGTTATGACTCATGAGCAGCTGGCAAGCATTGATTTGTTTACTGTAACTTGATATCTTTTTTTCCTTCTATATGAATTGAATCTGCTCTCAATTATTTGTCCCTTCTAGTAAAGGCTAGGATTCTTGCTTTTTCTAGAGAGAGCAAATGTCATTTTCTTTATTGTTTTTTTAGGGTGTGTTTGGTACATGGGACAGGATAGGATAACGTGGAACAGTCTGTTTTTGTTCCATGTTTGGCGTGACATGGACGTGGGATAATCGTGGGACAAAAAATTAAAAATTTAAAAAATTGTCCTACCTAGACCCTAGGACTAAGTAGTCTTATGACATGGGACAAACCTGAACATGACCTACATACCCTTAATTCTTTTAGAAATTACAATTAAACCTAATATAAATTAAAATCCGAAGTGCATAACCTATAAAAAACTAAAATATATTTCTTTAAACTGGAGATCCATTTTATTAAAGATTCTTTTTTTTAAAATCTAACAAATAAAAAAAAGAGAAAAAAAATATTTTTATGTAACAATTTTTTTTTTTTTGAGTTCTGATCCACACTAAGAACTCTAGAATACAAAAAAAAAAGAAAAAAGAAGTAAGTTGTAGAGCATCCTTTGATATGTCTATGTTTTCTGCTCTTTCTCTATCTACTCTATCCTCTCTCTCTCTCTCTTTCTAGGTAATTTTTTTCTTCTTTTCTTCTAGATTTTCTTTTCTTATTTGGCTAGAAAATCAATAAAATTTTTGCTCTAATTTCGAATTTGGCTCCTAAAATGATTAGGAGACCCAAAAGTTGAAAGTAGAAAAGCATTATTTTTGTTGGATGATGATATGATCCCCATTATTATTATAATTTAAATTATTATTTTTTTTTTTTTGTGTTTATGAGATCTTGGTGTGGAGATCTACTAAGAATACAAAAATACAAAATAAAAAATTTTATTTTTTTAAATTGGTCATTTTATAAAAAATTCCTTTTTTTAATTTTCTTTTCAATTCAATCTCCGTCCATTTATTTTTATTTATGGGATTCCATAATATTTAATAAAAACATTCAAATTCTGTTCTAGTCCTGTTCCATTTATCACTAATATACTGTAACAAATATTAGACAGGACAAGAAGGGTACTCTAATCATTTAAACCTCTTATACTGTCATGTCCCAGCCATACCAAATAAATAACAGTACAGTACATAGTTCTATTCCAGATATACCAAACACAATATGAAACAGCTATCCTGTTCCATCCCATCCTATCTTGTCCCGTCTACCAAACGCACCCTTAAATAACTGCCTCCATTTGAATGGAATAATTGCTTAGTGGCAAAAGCCTACTAATTAATGTGAATTGTTAAAAGATAATATCCTATTAGTAGTAGCAGACTCAATGGAATTATTATTATGCATCTTAATTGGAATTTCTATGGAATGTGCAAATATCTATAAAATTTATATTCTTGAACTGGGTCCCCAATTCATAAAAGTCGTGCCTTGTAATTGAGAATGACTTTGTCTTGTGGGGAGAATCTGGACAAACAACTGATGCATGACCAACTTATTCAAGTTATTTGTGTTTGCTTATGGAAATCAACTAACTCCAACCAAGGACAACTAAATATGTGCAAGCAAATCTAGTGGGTTGGACTTGGAATCCAAATGTCAGCAGAATCTAAAGCACAATCTCAGCTTTTGAAGATCTTTTAACTTCGTGACATTCAAGTTAATCAGTGGCTGAAATGCACATGGTAACATTATGCACACTACAGAACAAATGGACAATCACTTTGTGAGCAACCATGCCCTTCGCAAGATAGAAAATTACTTTAAAACCAATCTTATATTCAATTCTTAACACATGATTCACAGAAGTTTGAAACATCAGCTTAATCAGAATTAACAATCTGAGTTCGAGTCTTTTCGATAGGGTTATTGACACTTTGTAGTTTGGCCTTGTGCCCGAAAACGAAGAGTAACAACCATGCTTATGAATTCACAAGTTGAATGAGAAACTTTGGAGGTTAAAAGAATGTACACTTGGGAGTTCAATCAAGGGGTGTAATCAAGCATCATCAGCATCACTACTGCCGATATGCGATTCATGACTGGCCCAGTAATTGCTTCCATCAGGACCAGAAATCTTAAACCTGCTCAGCAGCACAACCCATCAAACTCTATCAACCATATACAACTAGAAGCTAGTATTTGAATTTTGTTCTTCACTCCATAGTTATATATACTGACCGTTCAAGTACGGATTTTCCTTCCTTGTACTTCTGGCTCTTCTCATGGGCAGTCTCCTGGAAAAGACTTTACAGATAAATAACTGCAACGAAGAATATAAATGAATGGATATTGTTTGAATGTATCTGCCACCAAATCTTACATATTTCCAGCCCACAATCGATCCACACCCAACACAGAATATGTCAGCCACTGTATGACTCCCGGTCATCATCAGTCTCTCTTCTGTCTCTCCAACAGTGACATTCACTCTGTCAAACAACAAGAGATGACAATACATAGATCTTTTAAGAAAAACCAATTGTGAAACACTAAAATGTCTTATAACTCATTGGACAAGCACATTAGTGATGGATGTCCACGAACTCATCCATGATAATCGTTATTTGGTATCAGTCCACAGAAGCATAATACATGCAGCTACCCCAACTTATCATTCCATCTCTCCTGCACTGCTCAATTCAACCACAAATGGAAAATAGGATTCGAAAATATAAGAAGCAATCAGTGGTTAAGTTACTGATGCACTCAAGCAAATGAGAAGTATAAATCTTCAACTAGAGGTTCAGATTCCGCGAGATATATACTAGCTGTGTCTTCTTCATATATGAGTAAATTGGATAATTTGTTCACACAAGCACCGCTTTAATTCTCGTCTTTGGTTAGTACAACATAAACAACACGCTCCAAGTAGTTCCAATAAACAGTTATATTACAGTGGAATTGGTAGTAATGTATATTTGATTAGGTGCCTATATTTTTGTGTGTTTTGCTTGGCATTACTGATGAGATTCCAAAATAAGAAAACTTACACTTTACCGAAGAGGTAAGCTCTTCCATGCCTGCAGTGGAAAGACTGAATAAACGAACACAAATAAACATATAGTCAGAACACCTGCCTCTCACAAAACCTCCAATCAATATTTGATAGCTTCTATGAAAATTTAAAGAGAAGAGTAGTAAATTCCTCCAATAAGTTGAATCGTTAACAAAATACAAGCATCAATCCATATTAGTTGGGGCTCAATGATTATCAAGATCTATCTAAAATATACTATAAGCCTCATCTAAACATTAAGGGAGAAAAATTGGAAAAGCACCATCCACAATGTTACTCTATCCAGAGAAATGTAAGGATGCAAACAAGCATGCTCATGTTGTGTGTATACATGCACAATTGGTTTCAAAAGCAAAAGAATGATAAATAACTAAAATTGAGGTCAGAAACCATCATTGGAAATTGGGAGCACAATCTGCTTGATCATGATTGATTCCTTCTAAGTTTTCTAACTGATATGTTTATACAACTGTTTAGGCATAGCAGTCTCAAGCGGAGACATTTTATACACTAAACTGCTTTGCAGTAGACGTCATATATAAACCTGAAGGTTGAAATGATCAACTTGGTGCATGGGATTTTCTTCAGGGTAGCATGGCTTTTGAACATAGCAGAGAGATGGAAAGAATCATTGTGCCACAAATGAATCAAGTATCATAACTATGAAAGAGGACTAGGCTTCAACTTAATTTCACCAATCTGATTTACTCTTCAGCATATGATATTGTCAAACACTGGAGAACAGGAACATAGTCTTAAGTCTAGATTTTCTAGAGAAGACAAACAATTTACAGTCATCAAAAAGAGCAAGCTTGCCTTAATGTTACACAAAAGATAATAGAAACCACGTGCACCTATTCCACTAAGAAAGAAGTTTAATCACACAACAAGAACAAAAATATGAAACCATGATCCAAAGAGAGATTGCACAAAATTAAGGAGTCTCGGCATCCAGATTTCGCATAATCTAAATGATGTCATAGACAGCTCAAATCATACTATTTTCGTACATTCCTTTTATTCTTGTTCCCTCTATGGATCACTATCAAAGAAAAAACTTCTCGAATAATCCTAATCTGTGGAAGCAATGTCGTTTTGGATCACTACTGAAGAACAAACTTAATTTAGTATCCTAATATCTAAGAGAAATTCTATGATTCTCCGACTTCAAATATATTGGAACAGATCAAGAAGCATTGTTGATTTTCCAAGACAAAACACATGTACAGCTATATAAAACCGCATACAAATAGGACAACATTGAACTTCAACATTTCAAAGGACTAGGATCAACCAAGTACAGTATCCTCAGTTTCTCATTTCTGATTCCAGCAGTTAAGCATTGTAGATTTCAACGAATAATGCTATTCAGTTACAATAAAAAAAATAAAAACTCAAAATGATCATCTCTGATTACATAAAATTCTCTAAACCATTCATTTCAGATAAGCATGTTCCAAAAAAGATCACAGTTGATCAAACATACAATCATCATAACATAAACATAGCTACACATAAGTCTCTTTACCAATCCAAGAACATGCATAATTCTTACAGAGCACGACAAGAGCCAAACAAATTAACCATATATACCCAGATGAGAAATCCAGAAGAGACTCTAAAAACAATGAAGAACCAACATATCAAAGATCAAAACAGAACATAAGGAAAAACCTTGGAGACAATATCTTCACATAGAGCAAGGTGGGTCCTGCAGTGCTTGCAGCTGTAGATCTTCCCTTCAAGATTCACCACAAACAACCTCCCCATCTCTCTCTCTCTCTCTCTTCTTCTTCTTCTTCTTCTTTCTTCTTCTGTCAACAGATCTTCACACAACAATCCACAGATATATCAAGAAACATAAAACAAAAATCTAAAAAATCAGACAAAAAGGGTAGGTGGTTGAATTGACAAATGAAAATATGATGATTGAAAAGTTGAAAAAAAACGACTTCAAGATGTAGAAATGGAACCCAAAATACTAAAAAAAAAAAACAGTGAATGGGAGGAAGAGAAAAAGTCGAATACTTGAGACAAGATTGCTTACTTTCCTGTAAGTAAATGAGGCTCCTTTGTTGATTGTAGTCGTAGTTGTTATTTTTGCAAGAAAATGCGGATCAGGAAGCTACCTCATTTGGCAATTATAATAACTTCTTTTTTTTTCGTGAAAGTGGAACCTGACAAGACGTGTATTTTACGTGATTTTTTTTTTGCTTTATTATATTTTCCATTTAATTTAACAAATATATAATCATTGTCTACACAAATAAATAAGAAAAGATTTTCATATTAATCAATTCCCATATGAGTTTTCACAATTTTCATTTTGCCACTACCACAATGTTGTATATATCATCTTAATTATAGAATTATAAGAGTAGTTATCCTATCGGCCTTACCTATTATAGGAAAGGCTAATTACAATGATATCTTCTGAGATTTGGCATAATAACACTAATATTTTAAGTATGACTATAAATATAGTATATTATCTCCAACGTTTTATTGTTGTTACACAAACATCCCCTGTTATTAGTATCAGACTGTTACCATCACTGTGTCAGACCAACTTTAAGAGTAAAATGGTAAAGTTGCTTCCTATTTTCAGAAGCAATAAATGCTTATACAGTAATAATAATAATAAAATAATAAAATAATAATTAAAAAAGAAATTATAGTATTGAAAATGTATTATTTAATTAATTAAATGATTAAAAAATTATTATTATATTAAAATAATTAGAAATTAAAATTAAAATAATTAAAAAATAAATAATAAATATTTAATGGCCAGATAAGATCTGAACCATTAAATGGTGATAAAAATCTCCATCTAATAGAGCAAATCATCTGGTCCATTATTTATTATTTTAAAAATAAATTAAAAATAAAATCTCCTTTTTATCACCTATTTCAAAAGCAACCGAAGATGTAATAGCTCCAGACTTATATATTTGGTTTATGAGAGAGAGAGAGAGTGAGAAGAAATTGCAGAAGAC